>VZSC01017424.1:67370-147009 GCA_013398225.1 Steatornis caripensis | reverse complement strand
GGAGCTCGATATCTGTTTTGTACATATTTGTATATTTGTATAATTTCATTATTATTTTTCCTATTATTATGATACATGATTACTGTAATTAGATTAAAGCTGTTTAACTTTTCCAACCCATAAGTCTCTTTCCCCTCCCTTTGGGGAGGGAGGGGGTTAACAAAGAGCGCCTGTCTTTCGTTTAATAGCCAGCCCAGCTTTCAACCGTGACACAAAGGTCGCCTTCCGTAATTTTTCATAATTACTATGTCCACCAAATGCTCTGACTCCAAATCCTGCTCACTCTTTGTCTATCAGTGTATCAGGGAGGCCATGAGAGGTATGCATATACTTTGCCAAAGAGCTGAATAATGGCTCCCCTTCTACCTTAGCCCTGTGGTGTGCTTCTCCGAAGTTGTATTAAATCTTCCAGGGTGTACCAAGGTATCCCCTCAGGATATGAGAAAGTAGCTGTGATGAGGAATACTTAGGAACTTGATCCAGAAAAGAAAATGGGCACCTGTCCAAAATAAGACAACTACAGTACAGCATCTGCACGGCTCCACATGTCCAAAACAAATAACTGGTATTTTGGCCTAATTATTTTTATTTGGATTTTTTTTCCATAAGAGTTCAATACTTTTTTGCACAAAGCAGCTGCTTTTGGGATTATACTATATTGAGTAAAAAGCTTAGGTTTCTAAAAAAAAAAAAAGTCATTTCCAGGAGGAGACTTTCCTTGCAAATAAAAGAATCAAATAAACAGGAAGGTGTAGACACAGTAATTACTACTTTTATGTTAGATACAAAGTACATGAGTACTACACCTGCCAAATTCTGAAATCAGCGCTATCTGACAAAACCATTACAATTTCCTCTTCATCAGCTGTTATAGTTAAGGGATCAAAACAAGGAAACTTGCACTTCTCTTGCTGTGAAACTGCTTATAGAATGATAAAAGAAGAGGGTTTATTATGGATTATGTAAACAAATGGGGTTGGCTCCCAGACCTGCAGCCAACAATCTGATGGAGAAATGAGACCCTGATGGACAAATTTTTACTTAGGAAATGAAAACCGTCATAAATGCCTAGCAGGGGTGCTGCTTAAACAAAACTGTTTTCCAAAAGGATCGTAGATGATGCCAATAACTATTTATTACAGTCAGACAGATACAAGACAATTGCCTCAAAAAACTTAACAGAACACACAACTGAGGTGGCCGTTGAAAGCCCACGCATTTCAATCAGGAAGCTGTCGGCTGGTATAGAGACGTAGGGTCATAGGAACAAGGCATTCTTGTTGTTAGGGAAATTACGGGCTGTATGTTAGTATGTGGAAGACAAGTTATGTATANTTACAGTCAGACAGATACAAGACAATTGCCTCAAAAAACTTAACAGAACACACAACTGAGGTGGCCGTTGAAAGCCCACGCATTTCAATCAGGAAGCTGTCGGCTGGTATAGAGACGTAGGGTCATAGGAACAAGGCATTCTTGTTGTTAGGGAAATTATAGGCTGTATGTTACTATGTGGAAGACAAGTTATGTATGTATGTTGAGCTTAACACATGCACCTTAATAAACTAGATAGAAAACAGCATTACTCACAAGTATTCTATCCACTCAGCCACACTGGGGTACAGTGAAAACAGAAGTGATCTGCATGTGGTAAGTACTCAGGACAGAATATGATCTGTTTCCCTGCATCTGGCCAAGAAGCACCACATCTGTATCTAATAACTCTAATCACCCTGTATGTAACTTAAATAAATCTGCATTACCATGTAAATGAATTACTATTGAAATATGATCTGGCCATAAATCTTCCATAGAAGAGGAACTTTCCCATGGTGGATTCTCTTAATTCTTAATAATTCGATCTAATTGCTCTCTGAGATAATAATTAACAACTTCTGTTTTGTTTTTACCTGGTGGTTATCAAATGACTAGCAATTTTTCACTGTTTCCTAAGAGCACAGTTGTTCTAGGTAAGGAGAATATTCTGTTGGGAGCTTTTGTAACCTACTGGCCTGAGACTCCGTACTTGGATAAAGTGATAATGGTTTTGTGGCTTTTGCTAAAATGGTGTCTGTCAAAACGTGAGTGAGGGAAAAACGACTGCAAATTATATGGCTTAGTACAAGAAAGCATCAGGGGAAATTTAGTAAGCTGTGCTGCACAGGAGTTGAAGCTAGTTTAAAATCCATATGAAGCATCTCTGCATTGCACTGTGT
The DNA here is from genome assembly GCA_013398225.1 of Steatornis caripensis. NCBI lineage: Eukaryota > Metazoa > Chordata > Aves > Caprimulgiformes > Steatornithidae > Steatornis > Steatornis caripensis. Next base: position 144,793 of record VZSC01017424.1, on the reverse strand, counting down.
TTTGCAGCCAGACGCTGAAAATCAAGCCAGCTATATGTTAAAGTGGATTTTTACAGATAAGCAGAACACCATCAGTCCCACTGAAGTCTGTGAAAGCTCAAAGCAGTCATTATCACCTATGAAAATGACATTCATTAACAACTTCAAAAAAATGTGGGTAACAAGAGTTGGGGTGTACACCTCCAGAGCTAAAACCACACATGTACAGTCACTTAGATATTGGCAGCTAGCAGCAGGAGTAAGCCTCAATAGAAAGCCATGTAGTTAACCTCACATTTATGGTGTGGGAAGCACTTGAATCGTGCTCTGCCAAAACATTTTTTCCCTTTCATCTTCTTTAATACTGGTCTCTCAGTCTATTTCATGTAAACAAAATGGCAAAGGGCCATTCTCTGGGCCCTGCATCAAAAGGCATGGCACAGCTCATGCCCACACCGCTTTACTCTCTTCCACCCAAAGCAAAGTGTCCCGATTCAAAGTGTCAGCTGGAAACAGTCTCTGGCTTGAAGAATTTCCAGACCATGCTAAGGCGTTGCCTGAGAGAGTGTCAATTGACACAGGCCAAAATTATGCCAGAGAGCACGCTGATAATTCACCAGGAGGAATGGTTGTATGATAGCGTATGCTTGAGCCTATGCACTAGCCATGATTAGGTTACTAGCACAGAAATAGTTTCATTATGTACGTATGTTAATCAGGTAAATGTGTTCTAACAATATGGTGAGGGTGTCCAAAGCATCTGTCTTCATTTTTACTCCTCTCTAAAGTTATACGTAGTCCAGCTGGCTACAAACATGAAACAAAAGGCTTAGGTAAGTTCATGAAGACAATAGAATAAAATCATAAATATTTGAAAGCTGTATTAGAACCACAGCAGAAGGCACTAAGAAAGCATACTGTATTACCAGTGTTCAGATATTAACTTGGATTTGCAAGGAATGGCAAAAGGAACGTCTACAAATGCAATGATTCAAAGGTATCAGTGTATTCTAATGGCTGGGTACGCTCCCAGTCTAGTCCAACCGAAGCCCGATTTCTCTGCTTAGTTAACAAGATAACCATGGGCAAGTCACTTCACCTCTCAACTGGTAAAGTAGATGGTACATGCAAACCATTTTGAATTTTGCCAGTGAGAGGCCTGTAAAGTGCTAACCAGTATTAGCTGCTGTGGATGCCTGCAGAGTACTGCCTTTGCCCCCGTAATCACTGACTTGAGTTGCAAAAGAAAGAACTGGCTGCTGGATAAAGATACGAACAGTACCGAGAAAGGAAGAGTCGTTGCAGCTGCGGGCGTTTGTAAAACATTAAGGGACACAATTTCAGTGGATTGCAGAGGCCTTTTCACCACAGAGCTCCCTTGATTGCAATGGGAACTGACTATTTTTGAACACTGTGTTGGCATAGCACAATGATGAGGTTTTCATCTCACAGTCATTTGCATGGGAATGATGTGTTCCTTCCATCAAGTCTTCTAAATTATGCAAAAACCGAAAAGTAGACTGCAATAAGAAATAAACCCAGAGACATAATACGTGCTTTTCAGTAAGCAGGCAGTGAAAAAAGGCATGCGTGTTAACTCTGTAGGCAAAAATCACTTCCCAACAGCCTGACTTTCAAAGATGGGAGCCTAATGAAATGTCATGTCACAGGTGATGACTCTGTAAAACATCCTGCTGCCTCATAGTTGAGAAGAAACTATTATTACTCTGACAATCAGCCCTAACTATTAAGACTGCAGCGAAACTAGAAGTTAATTGCATTTTCAGATCCATTCTTCTTAGGCACAAAACCAGCCAGTGCATTTCTGATGCAAGGGAAGAGGAAGAAGAGCCTATCGAAGTAAGATGCTGTGGAATAGCTGGCATTTCAGAAGTTCAGTGGAAATAAAAGCCCTGGAACCACACCACCATACATGTGCTCTTCAAAATGACGCACTCCCAGTATGTCTTAGGAATTGCAAGGAATTTGGCTGCGGTACTGTAATGTAACTTGGTGTCACCGAGTGCTCAGTCCCTTTGGATTTGTATGCAGCAGGTGCGTACAGCACAATACTTTATCAAAAACTTTGGCTTTCTGTAAAAATGTAGGCTTTAAACAGCTAAAAATAGGATGCTGATGGTCAGTCTGACCTTCTGTAGAAATCCCACAGGTCTGCATCACTGTTCTTTGGCTTCGTTGTTTAAGGATTGCTCTGGGGATAGGTGGGGCCTGGCTGCTGATGGGATTTGTATTCCTGGGTGTGTGGTAGAGTCAGTGCACAACTGTAATCAAATTACTTCTCTTCAATTTTAATTTGAGCGTATTTTTCTCTGATGATACTGCTTTCGTCTGCCATGTAACGGCATGGGGGCAGGACTTCTTCTTAGTATCTGCACGGTGCTCTGACTAATAGAGCTCTCTGATCACAGAACATGGAGGTACTGAGGCCACAGAAATATAGATAGACCCATCTCTTTAATGGAGGTAAAGTTACACTGCTATAAAAAGAGTATGAATAATGGAGAACCCAAAGAACTGGTTTTTTCCTTTAAGAAATTCCGATTTTTACAGGGATTCTAGATAATGTTTCAGAGTGGCCTTGTCAGCAGTTGCAGATTTGAGGAAAGCACAAGCTGGAAATAACTGATTCCTGAGCAAAAGTTATCATGGCAATATTTACTGCTAACCATTTGCTTTGGACTGTTCTGGTGGGTTTGGTGCATCCTTTCCACAGGTCTGGCTCACTATCACAACAGGTCCTAGTTATTGCCTGCATTATTACAGCTTGAAAGTCAGGGATGACTCTTAAAAATGACAAAGCAGGAAGCTGGAAGCAAATTCAAAGATAAAACTACGAAACGAACATGAAATAAGAAACACGCAGTCTCTCTTTGCCATATTTTCAATCAGACCGTACTTATTTGTTTCTAAATGGTTTTTTTTTTTCTGGGAGAATGGACAAATATATTGCTTGTATTACATAAGCAATCACAGAATTCTTATATAGCTTACTGCCTGAATATTCTGTGTCATCTTGCGCATGGAAATGACCTTTACAGAGTTTATTACAGTAATTATTTTCTCATCAGTATAATTGATTCCTTACAGATTTGTGATTTCTGCATGAAAGCCAGTGTACTATTTTATTTGTAATAATGTTTCAAAATAATTTATGTTGTGGCTCAGGATAAGAGCTGGCAGTCAGTTTCCCACTGGTCAGTTCCACTTTTATTATTTCAGTCCTTTGATCAGAATTCATTTGTATTGTATTTTAAAATTTGCATTCAGTTAATTTTCTGTTAGGCAAAAGAAGGCTCTAATATTATAAAATATTGCCTTATTTTTTAAAAAATCACAGTTTTTTACCATCGTCTTTGCTGTGCTTAAAGTTTTGTTGAAAGCAATGTTCTAAACTCTTCAGCATTCTCTTAAATTTGGAAACTTATTTTTGCTGGCATATTCTCTCCCATGCTATGGACCTCCTCCAGCACTCCAACACTCTTTTGGAATATATAATATATCTGTTCTCAGCTAAGAGGATTTACAGTGTGGTCTGACTCCAGTCTGGGGTGATCGTTAACTAGAGGCAGTAGATAGAATCCACCGACTTTATTAGTGACCTTGATAATGAAGCTGGTGGAATACATCCCTGATTTATGGACGTTGTCTTAATTTCACTGAACATGGTGTTATGCTGATTTTCACCAGCTGATCTGATGCAATGGTTTTGCACTGATAGGAAGCTGCTTTGTGATCATAATCAGGCTCATAGCGTATTTAAAACCAGACCCAGGTCTTCGGGTGTGGAAAACGTGATACCGTGGGATCGCCACATGAATTTGGACTGTGTACAAAGAGAAACTCATGTTTCCATCATGTTTGTTTGTCTTTATGAATTTTGTATGAACTTGAGACAGCATTGTTTATCCATAGAAGATGTACAGCAAGGCAGTGAGAAGACAAACTCTTTCTCCCAACAGGTACACACTCTGGCTCTCAGTCCACCTTCACTTCTACCAATATATTTCATTCCCAAAGAAAGAATTCTACCTGGAGGCGAGATAGTCAGGGAGAAAAGATCACATGTCAGAAACTCCATATTTTACTCCTGCTTCTTAATCTTGAGGCTTTCATCTGTGCCAGCACTAGACCTCTTCTGTGTGGGACTCACTGATAAGAAACCTCATTATTCCTTGTTATCCCAAATCAATGGCCCAAAGTGCAACATAAGTAACTATAGATGAGGAGTCCCAGACCATAAGAGCTCTATTCCTAGCTATCCAGACATTGAGATACCCATCTATTAATTAATGTCTTCAGTCATTGCTGCACCAAGCTCTCACTCTTAATCCAAAGTAGATTATCATCAAATTACTGAAATTGGCTACATAAAATATTAAAACCCATTCCTCCTGGAAGCACTGGTATTCACCTTAACTTTTCAGCCTTTCAGGTCCAGTGACTGGCTCTTAAGCCTTTGTTGTCCTTAACCCTAACTTAACCCTAGCCCTAACCCTATCTTTAAGAATATCCCCAAACCTCATAGTCACTTCAGGAATAAAAATAAGTCATTTGCTCCACAGATGCCAGCATGTCAACCTTGTTTCCTTAGCAATCTTGAGCAAAAGAAGGGGTTTTTTTTGTTCCTGTAGTCCGAAATTGTGAGTCTAGCTCTAACCCTAACCTTAGGCCAGTGGTGCCAATCTCTTTGATGTTTAGTGACAAATTTATTTTAAAAATGTTTTAGCTCATCGTAAACACTCTTAGTTCATTGTTAAGAGCTTTAATCTCCATTCATGCTAAACTTAACATCTGTGTCAGTGATTAATCATTGCTTGTCTTAAAAGACCACAGGTGGTGGGCAACAGGGCTGAGAAAGGCAGGGCACTAGAAAAAGGACTAGGAACTGTCTGCTGCCATTGCTGCTCTGAGGCACAAACTCAGAGCCCATCACTGCTCATCAGGACACACAGCTGCAGCTCAGGTTGAACAGCATTTTGGCAGAGTAATTGCCCTCTGGACCTGAGCAAGACTTGGTAGAAGACTTGTCTATTCCTTTGGACATAGCATTTCACGTGATATTAGCTAGAGTAAGTCAAAGAGTTTCAAGGAATATCATGTGTCTGTCTCAGGGCTGCATGCTTATCCTCAGAGACAGATGGAGTTGAACTCCCCTTCCCTCATTCCCAGTCATGTCCAGTCTTGTACAGCTGGCTATGACCAAGACTTTTCTGCCTTCTTCTAAAGCATTTGGCATAGACCACAGCTGGATGTGGAGTTCAGGGCCAGATGGGCCAGTGACCTCCCATGCTGTGGCCGACTGCTATTTATAAAAGACAAGTGGCAGTAATGGCAAGAGGCAGACTGCCAGCCTGATACGTACGTGGTTGTCCTGTTTCGGTGGTTCACTTTCCAGCCAGGGGACTGCAGTGTAAATCAGCATTGGAAGAATGCTGAGGTTTTGAAGTGAGTGTTAGGAAGGGCTGTTCCAAGATAAAATTTTACTAGAATATTGACATCTGGAAGTTTCCAATCCACCATTTAAACAAGAACAAAACAAGGCAAAATCAAAAGCCAGCCAGTTTAGCTTGGAGGGCAGCATTCAAAGCAGAAATTAAAGTAACCACAAGACAGAGAATTGCCAGTATTCAAAAAGAAAAAAGGAGAGAGAAATGAGATACTGCACTAGCAAAAAAAGTGTCCGATATTGTACAGCAGAGAGTGGTATTATTTTTCAAGTCTCTTTTCCAGACTAAGATGGTCAGCTCTAATGGCTTGCTTTACCAAATTTGGATTATTTGAATTCTAGTACTGAAGTTAGTTATAGTTAGAAACTTTTGTACCAGTGTGTGGGATACATGCTGAAGAGCTTGAAGGGAAATAAGAACATGGATTTGATCAGATAGTTCGTATTATTTGCAGAAAGGTGCTACTTCAGGTGCTGTGACTGCTGTTGCTTTGAACTTCCAGGGGCCACTGAAAGTGCACACATGTGCTGTAGTCATGATCTCTCGCATTTTGCACGTGTTTTAGAATGTGCCCGTCTGTCATTCTATCCAACCAGTAAGGGCAAAAATCTGTTTCCGTTAAAGTCGATAACAGATACTCTATGAATTCAGTGTATCGTGACTCTGAACACTGAAGCAGCTGCAGAATTTACTGGAATAGTTAACTTTCCACTGTGAAGAAGGGGATGATTTCACACATCTCTGAGCTATTTTTTATGGATTCTCAGACAGACATCTCTTTTCAGGGTATATTTTCAGAGTATATATCTAGCTGTGAAAGAGAAGGTCTTTTAAAAATGAAACCATAGGAAAATACCATGCCACAAGAGATTTGTTATCATGTGCAACATGTTGTTGCCTCAGACAAGTCTCACTCATTCTTGTCAGTTGTCAGTCTACAGCAACCCCAAAACCGGTCTCTGCTCACGAAGAGCCAAAGCTGTTATAGGCAGCCATAGCCACAATGCTAAAGTATTCCACAACTGAAGTCTTAAGTAGAATAAGTAACTCCAGCGTACATTGAGGTCCCAGTCTCAGGACAAGCAGGACCGAATAATTCAGTCGAAGTGGCTCCGATAAAACACAGAGATGACTGTCTGCGTACATAATATATTCACCGAGTGGGGAATAGTCACTGAATTCTGGTTAAGAGAGTCTTGATTCTTAACTCGAGGGCTTCCCTTCTTAGGCCTTTGGTCTGGATGTTACTACTCTCAGGCCTGTGTTCTTTACAGTGGTCGGTTCTGTAGATTATGCTACTAGTAGCCACAGTATGCTTGTCAGTGTAACTGTGATCATTTTATGTTTCTTGGAATAACAATAAAAATAGAATTGCCAAATTAAAATGGCAGGACACAAAGAAACACAAATGAATTTCATATTTTCCTCATTTGTTTTGGAAAAAAAGCTTTGCAAGGTTGCCCCCAAACTAGAAGGGATTTCACTGCTGCACACTTTACAATGCTAATAAGTGCATTAAAAAAAGCTGTGCTTTTTACATCTCAGTAGCTCTTCCAAGTTGAAAACACAAATCAGACAAGACACTTCTGGTTTTAGTACAAGGTACTCATAAAAGTCAGATTTTTCTTTGAAGGAACTAATGTTCTTCTTTTTTCATGGTGCTTTTAGAGCAGATAGCTGACGATTATTAATTAACACCAGTTTTTATCACTGAGTTCACTAAAAGGAAGCCAAAACCACCCTCATTCCAGCTCATCACTCAGTACAGCTGAAAGGAAAGGAGAAAACACAATTCTTTCTACCATAAGGTGGCAGAGGGACCATAATTCAACAATGAAAACAGAGAATTAGGGCTCGAGCAAACCGTCGATAGCCAGTTTGGATTTCTGCTCAGCTTTGTGTAACTTGGGTGTAGAACTGAATGTCTTTGTGGCTTAGTTGTCTATTCAAGTACTTACATGACTCCAGTTGCCTGTATCTGATTTATGTGTTGTTAATAAAACATGCTATCGGTTGGATGTTTCTTAATTTTACAGATGTTGCTGGGAAGCAGAAACAGAGAGGAACAGCTTTTTTAAAGTAACTAGGATTTTGGCTGCCTTCCTGGGTAGTTCTGATTAGGGATGTCTGTTTAGGGACTGATTTCCTAAGGATCAATGCTAGTTACCTTCTGAAAACAGTATTTTAGGTGCTTCAGGATAACTTTCCCACAGAACTGGAGGCTGGGTATTTCTGAAAATGTAGACCTGAGTGACTTCCAAAGGTCACATGGAGTTTGCAGCAGCAGTAAACAAACGTGCTTCACAGGCCCCCAGATCGAGATTGCCCTCTTTGTCGTGTTGTGAAACAGGATAGTAATTCCTGCCCGTGCGAAGTCTTGGAGCTCCAACAGTATGTCTTTGCACCCGGATCAGAAGGTCCTAAAGCATGGCAAAGCATTAGTTTTCAAGCTCGTGCACACAGGAGTAACAGAAGAACTTTGGCTTTAAGTTTGGGTATAAATTTATTATAACGAGTGGCTTCAAATTCCAGCAAAAAAGAGTTGTCAAAACCAAGGTGTTAGTATCAAAAGCAGAAAAGATATTTCTGTTACAGACTCCTGGAACAGGAGCATTAGCTTACAGGTTTCACACTGTCTTGGAAAAAACACATCGAATGTGGGTTCCCGAGCTGGCTACATGAAGTTTCATGGAATCGGACAGTTTCTACTGTGGAAGTTATACAGAGTTGCTGGGAAGTGGCAGTCAAGCGTGCCGTTTGGGCCTTGTTTAGATCATACTGAGCCTGAGCTGTTTAAGAAGAGGGTCCTTTGTAGTTGTGCTTTCTGTTTCCATAATTCCAGTATGTTATGAAGTACGAAGTAACAAAATTCCGTTTTGCTGAATACTGAATCTCAGTAGAGCCCCTAATGGTGTGGCTGCAATCTTTCACATCATACCTGCCCAAGTCCGTGAGTAAAAGATCTGTGTTTAAAATACACTTCAGTGGTGAAGTCTGTTTTCAGTAGTCTCAGGCTATACAAGAAATTAGTACCTACCTTTTGAAAAATATTTCAGAACTTCTTGCTTGAGAAATATCCAGCGATATCTGAGAGAGGCCCTGGTCTAACTGTGGTAAAATTTATGGAGTAACTTTAACTAACCAATGACTGGCTGCTTAAGTAATATAAATATTGCCACTGATTTCAGAGTCCGTTTTACTGAACTGATTGGGTCTTGTTTATCTGTATTTCAGGGAATTAAGTGATTAAATATGTGCATGCATGAATGCTATCTGTGTCATATCATTTATTTTCCGAAGGCCCATAAAAATCCATTTTCTTTTTCCTGCCTCTGTGACAGGAAGCGCCAGAAGAATAGCAAGCTCTGAAATGCCATCTGGGAAATTTTAACTATAAACAACTGTGGATATTTTCCCCTAAGTTAGGAAGAAGTTGATGTTGCTGTTTATGTTTCGTCTAGAATCTGTAGCCTTTTTTTATTGTTTTGTTTTAATAAACATTTTGAGGGAGGGTCCTTCCACTTTTTTTTGTTTCCTCCCCCGAGAAAACCTCCCAGGAGGCAAAGGACTGGGAAAAAAAAAAGAGAGAGAAAAAGAAGTGAGATTTTCTGTTAAGCTAACAAAATATTTTAAAACTCACAGCGTGGTCCTTCTACCTTCACTTTGGCTGCAATGAGTGGTCCTTCACAACGCTGTGCCTAGGGATACGAGCTTGACAGGAGCATCACATTCTTCTGGAAGGACTGAGGCTGAAATTACGATGCCATGTTGATGGTATATTGTTCAGTGAGCTTCAGCTGTTAAGGTGCATTCAGTTAAATTTGTTGTGATGCACTGAAATGGAGTGGGTGCCCGCTAAGTCTGGACAGTGACAGTGCAGGTCTTTTACAAAATAACCACCTCATTCCTTTTTTCAGTCTGTGTAAAGGCCTTCGTGTGCTGATGTAGCTAATCCATGCATCAGGTTTTCAAAGGCCACTGGGAACCACGCGCACTCTAACGTGACACAGGAAGAATCAACAAAGTTCTATGGCTGCAGCTTTTCTGTTGTTGTTATTTGTTTATAAAGGGAAGAGCTTTAGATGCATCCAGACAAGCCAGGAATGGGTTTGCAAAATTCCTGGGGAGAGGAGGAAAAAGAGAGAGGTCTCCACGCTGCACATTGAGTTGTGTATTGATTGTTTAGTACTCGTGGAGAAGAGGGGCAGCATTCAGAAGTAGAGCGGCAGGATAAGAGGAGAAAACATACGTGCCCCGACCGGGCGTTTACGAATAGACACAGAACGGCAGAGAACTGATAGTTGCATGTGTATTTCGTTGCCCTTCTCCGTGTACAGATCAGCCATGTGCCAAGTTCAGGTCCCTTAGACTGTATAAACTCAAGGAGACTTTCTTATTTTTGAGCTGGAGCAATCAGGTTTCATCTTCTGCTCTTGCAACCACAGTGTCTGTGCTTCCATGGCCAACTGTGTATCTTTCATCACTTTCTTATATTGGTTTGGGTCCAGTAGAAATGAACACAGACCAAAACCAAAGAGGCTCAACTTTTGCAGCAAGCTTGGAACCCAGGGTCCTGGCTCAGCTGCTGCTGCAGGCTCAGCCCTAACGCTGAAATTGTGATGAGGCTTAGATGCCTGGCCAATCCTAAATCCACGGCTGCATGGTTTTACCTCAGCTACCCTTTAAAACAAGAAATTCTTCTGAACTAGCTAATCCCTGTAGCTGTACTATCCGACCAACATAGAGTCTCTCTTACTTTCATCCCTAGCAGCCCGGGAGGACAGAACAGTACTATTATCTCAGTTTCATTACTGGGGAAACTGAGGCACAAATTAAACTTACGCAAGTCTGTGCATGCAGGAAAGCAAAGAATTTCCTAACACTTGACGATTCGTTGTTGTTTCTAGCAGAATTAATGCTTTATGACTTTTAAATGCGTATGTAATGATACCAGAATGCGTGTACCAAGCTGGGAGTGTTTTAAAGTTTGAAACGGAACGGTGTGCTGTATAACCACAGTGAGTAAGAGCTGCATGAACAAGCAGCTGTCTGACTCAGGAGGGCTCAGGGAGACTGCAGAGATCAAATCTCATAGCCCATTTTTGCTCATGTGCAGTGGACTTATATTTAAAGTAAGTTACTGATACCAATCCAGTTCAAAGTTAGAATTATCTGAAAGCTGATACCATCAGCTGATGGTTTGTGTTTGTCTGGGTTTTTTAACCAAACAAATTGCAATTTATTGTGATTGTCATAAGTCTCACAGTAAGTTTTTTGCTTTTTGTTCCTGCAGAAATCTCACTTCTTCTAACTTCTTGGGTACAAAGAGAAGCTGGAAAATAACGCAGAAAGCAGAAACTTGGATTTGTCCAAAATCTTCCCCAAACTGACCCTTTGTGTGGGAATGGCAGCAGGCACACAACTGGCAGTGCTCAGCTTGTGTGCCAGCTACTGTCTGTAGCACGAACTTAGAGCGTGCAGGTAGAAAGTAGAGGCGGGCACATTAGGCAATGTTGAGAGGGTGCTGTACTCCAGCGTTGCGTTGCCTTCTGGTGTCAGTCATCAAACAGAGCAGCTCACGTTCCTGCAGCCTATCTTGGGGCTGAAATGAGAAAGAAGAAAACAGTAACGGGGCAGCAAAAAGGCACATGAGAAAGCCTGGCAGAAGACAGTCTAGTCCTTTACATTTCAACAATTTTTATTGTAAGAGCTTTAGGATCAAAACATCTCTTGGAAAGATGTGGCATTGTCTGCTGTTAGAGAGAACCTATTGGACTAGTTTGTCTCCAGGCTGCTCTAGTGCGTCGGTGCCAGTGCTCACTTGAAAAAACAGAGAAGGAAATTTGAAGATGGGAGAAAGGCATCATTTGAGATAGTCCTGGGAAAGGGCGCTGGACCGGATGTCAGGAGATAAGGCTTCTATTCCCAGCTCTGCTATTCACCTTCCTGACCTCACGCAAACTTCTGTGGTACAGAGATTCTTGTTATGTGTCCGTGCAATTCTTGGTATTACTGGGCTCCCGTATCATTTGGCAATACCATAAACTAATCTTTTTTTATGTCAACCTGACATTGGCTCTTCTCGGGCCAATGCCCAGCTCTTTTTGTTGCAGTAACTTTCAGCTAAGAAATTAGAGAATAAAACTTGAACCAAAAAAGTGATGATGTAGCTCCAAGAACAACTTACAAGATTTCATAAAAATGTTTATCCTGTGATCAAAATTCAAGTAACAAAACAATCTTCTTGCTATCCCATATCACCAGAGTTTATTATAATAATAATTCAGTCATTTAAAAAAATACCAGAAGCCTTCTGGGCTCACATATTTCAGCTCTCTGCCAGAAAGGAAACTACAGAATTGTATTTAAAAAAACAAAAAAACACTACGATGATATCAAAACTTTCTCTCTCTTTTTTTTTCATCCAGAGCCATAGAAAATTTGTGGAAAATTTACAGGGCTGTTTTCTGCCATGGTCAACAATTTTTATGTGGTCTCATATTATGGGATGTTTGAAATATCTTTTAGGACTAAGTAGCGTGTTATTTTCCATTTGCTGTGGTGTTTACTCGTACCAAACTGGATGAGGAAGGGAGTATTGTAATGTAAAGCAACACGACCCAAAACTGCAGCATCTCATTATAGACCCAGAAAGAAATAGTGCACGAGGACGAAGACTTATCTTACCTAATATTTCTTCCATTTTCTAGAATCTTCTTTCTCCTTTTTCTGGCTCTTATTTCCCAGTTCCTTGCTCGGATTTATGTGCTAGCTCTGTGTAAGGCACTAAGTCATGACATAGACGCAGAGGACAGTTATTTCACCGTAACACTCCTATGCAGAAGAGGGAAAGTCTGGCACATGGAAACATATTTACATTTGTGTTATGTTCAAGATATTCCCAGGATATGCTGAGAAGCTGCAATGAAAATAGGCATGATATACAGAGTATTATGACTAAAGCAAAAATAGACAAACACATGACAGCTTGTAATTTGGCACCATCTAAATACTCACAGAATGTTTTGGCTTCATCATAGCAATTCTTTTAAACAGAAAACAATCTTTTTGAGCAGGTGTGACATCTAGTTAGCTGCCAGTGGAACACTGGACTAGGGCCATAAATCCCAATTTTAAAAACGAACAATTGCAAGATAATTGTCTTAGATGTGCAAGTATGGAATTGAAAACTGAGAGGATCTCATATACAATAATGTCATGTCTGACATCACTGATTTCCAGTAGGCAAGTCATCTAGTGGACAAATTATTCATCAGTTCAGTAGGCAAACAGTCATCAAATCTAACCATTTTGCCCCATGTTTCTCTGCATTAAAAGACAGAAAATAACTACTGACAAGGATTTTCTGGTGAAAGTGTCAAGAGACTGACCAGCAGCCCAGACCTCTGATTTAAATAGGATCTTTACCTACCGGAAATGACACGGTGACTGTTCCAATTCACGTTAGCAGAGAAATTGGGATCGAGATTTTCTGTGCTAGCAAAGTCGAGACATGTGGATCCTATTTGCCCAGCAATTGTGAATAATAAATAAACAAAGTCACAATTTGTTGGTAGGGCATTTATGGACACAAAAAGAAGATTGAGATTTGCCAAAACTATTATTCTCATGGCTTAAATCCACAGATAGTTTAGTTGCTATTTCCTAGCTTTTCTGTGATGCTTTAGGCCAGCAATTATTCCTAAACTGTGGTTTATGGGCCAGTGGTGGTCCATAAAACAATGATAAATGAGTCTGTAGCTGGTAACCTTTGTTGTGTTTCCAATGAAAACTTGGATGGGAAGGGTGGGGCAGAGAGAATTCTGAGGGCTGACAGTGACAAAAATATTGGGAGTCCACTATACTGGAAAGTATAATGTAGCCTTTTACAAGACTGTGGTATATTTGTTTCAAAGGTTACATGTGTTGCAAACAGTGTTCAGGAATCAAGTGTGTTCTGGGCTGAGCTGTTTTCCAACGTCCGCAGGTCCTGCCCGTGCCTCGTGTTGCTCGGTGTCACGCTGCAAAGTCTCCACTGCAGAAACTGAAGAAATTGGGTCCGGTGTTTCTGGCACTGACCGGTGCCCACCACTGGAGAAAGAACTGGATGACAGTTAATGGAGAAGGCTAATTGTTCTAAACTTTATGAGGTAGGAGAGGGAGAAAGAATCCTATTCTGGCAAATAATCCATGGCAGATACATCCCACAGACAGTTTATGTCCTGAAGCTTGTTCTGATTAGTGCAATCATTATCTCCGCGTAGCACAGCTAGAGATGTGAATGTTCATAAAATGGTCTAAACTTTTCATTGGTACTCAGCCACAGTTAGTCGCGCTGTGTGACCTTCTGGGGTGGTGAGTTTTAACGGGTCACTTTCATACAGTTCAGAAATCTTTCCATTTCTTGCTTTTAAAATTTTCTGCTCTTTAGTGTCAGCAACTGTCTTCATGTTTGGGATTAAAAGGGAGGATTGGTCTGCTGGGAAGCAATTGGTTTCAAAACGCAAACCACTAATATTTAGAGGAGTGCAACTGCTGATTCTCAGCATTGCTGAAGATACAGAACATCTCCATTGCATTATTTGATAATAAAGCACTATCTGATAATAAAACAAGATGCCCCTAGGCTCTAACAAAGGTCTGTGCATTGAGCTATGGAACTCTTTTGCTACTTGTTTTCTGGGTACTGCACATTTAAGTTTATGAACGTAGATGCTTGAACTGCTTTGTTCAAAGAGCCAACACAGTATGTGTCAAAGGTGACACGCCGTCTTCTTAGAGACTGTATTTTTCCTTACTGCCTCTATTAATCTAAAGGAAAATAGAGTAGCACTGAAAAAATTACATAGTTGTTTCTTGTATTTGGATGAAAAAAGATGAGAAAAAGATTATTTAAGGACATTCTCCTACAATTTAGGCTGCCTGTTCATTAATGCCGTAGGCTGGTGGGTTGAAATAGTATGTATTTTCAGTGGTACAGATCAGTTCTCTAATGTATTCACTACATTTTTAACTTGAAAGAGAAGAGGTGGGAAAGAAGGCCATTACTGTGATGAGATTGTAGAAACTGCTTAGCCTGGAAACCAAGACAAAGTGGAATTACATCGAGAAGAACATCTGTAAGACCACATCTCTGGTGATGGCTGTTAGCAGCAGTGACTGACGTCAACATTTTGGTACTAAAAAATCTTAACAGCCTTGCTGAGCTGAAAGCTCAGATTTTTTCACACACTCTTTATCAGCTTCTATATATGGCACTGAAGGGACAAAGTCCATGCACTGCTGCAGCCGCGTGTACCACTTAACATACGAAGAGTACTACTGTCGGATAGCACAACTTCCTTCCACAACTTAGCTGGTCGTGTCCACTCTAGAAACCAGCATAGGAAAAAATGGGATAAGTATCATTCCACTAGGACTTTGTGTAGATTTACATGTGGGAAGGAAGGAACGAAGTCCCTGCTCATGAACTTCTCTTGAAAGTCCCTGCAGGAGCAGAATTTATCGCTGTGACCTGTTGTTTTCTCTGTGTCACTCCATCATTGCCTGCTGCCCTTTATCTCTTAGTCCTTAGACATTTGGAATCTGCAGGACCTATAAACATAAATTTAGACTGCCTAATAGTGATGTTATTTTGATCTCTGCTAGGTCCTTTTTAAGAATGGCAGATAAAATCAGTAACTTCTGTTGCCAATTTTCCAAACTCTTTAAAATTGGAAGCCACCTCTGACTTACAATCAAGTGCAGCAGGAGAATGACACTATATAATAACAGCTTAAGCCCGGAAATCAACAAAGGTCTGTCTCACAAAAAAAAAAAAGGAAAAGGAGATATACTGAATCAATGATTATTCACTGTTATAGTGTCTATTTGTGTCTATCACAGACCACGCCTCCCTTGTGCCAGGAGCAGTAAAACCACAAAAAAGGACAGTTTCTCTTTCTTAAAATTTGTAGTTAAAGATTTGTCTACATGGAATCATTTCTGATTAAGATGTAAATTTAAAGTTCAGTAGTTACTGCAGAAGGATTTCCATATGGAATTCCTTTTTCTGAGTGCAGATCATTCATATAAATTTGATTCTTACTGTATTATCAGATGGGCAGGAAAAAGTCCCAGCTATTTTCCTTTTCTCTATCGTGCTGCTCACTTAAGTAGATCACAGAAATTTTCTCTTTGTCCACTTGTTCGGTGGAATGATTCTTCCAGTCATCTCCTTTTACATATTTTTTTCAGTTGCCTAAAGGCATGTCAGCTGTGGCAAATGCTCTGGCTTCACTTACAACATGTCCTAGATATTTCCATTTTCTTTGCAGAATAACTGTAGAAATAAAAGGTTGCTGAACTCAGACTGATCTAAGAATCCAATTTAAATTCATTCCATTTAATCGCTGGTACTTTCCATGGGCATCTATTTTCAAAGACATTTAGACATCTGTCAGTACTTTTGGTAGTTTCCAGCTGTTACATCCTTACAAGAAGACAGAAGTTTTATAGTTTTGTAATTGAATTTTAGATTTGGAATAACCAAATTTTGTTTAAATTATGGATGAAGCTGCTGGCTTGTCATCTTTGACTTTAAACTTTGAGAGATACTTCATGGCTCGAGTGTTACTGCCAGTCCATGTTAGCTGACTCTCTTCTCTTTTTCTCTCTCTTCTTCATTCTCTCTTTCCCTCACTAAAGAACCCAGGAAGCCTTTGTCTCCAAAAATTGTTTGAAATGGCTTGTGTCCACAAAAAGTTCAACATATTTTCAAAATGGTTGTAAAAAATTCCCGGGATCCCTGATTTTCTACACAATCACAAGAACTAGCGTGTATTCCTCCCATTATTTGGTTTAAGGAAAGCTGAAGAAAAGAAGCGGAATGCAATTACCAAAAATGATGACTGGCTGCATTGTACAGAAATACAGAGGATCACAGGGAATCAATGAAACGATATTGGTCAATAATTTAGACAATGGTCTCAGTATACCAGCTTGGTAGCTTTTGTAGAGATTCTTACAAGCATCCTCAGATGACCCAACTGCAAACTGTTATCTGGTTATTCAGGCTAATGATTCAAAGACTGAGTACTGCCAGCTACATCATTTCTTTGTGCACCATTGGCTATGGAAATGAATACATTTTAATCCCATTAGCTGATTAAATTGTCTAGGCATGGAGCAAACTTACATACTTTCTGATCATGTCAGGTATACAAAAATGTTGAAAAATGTAATTGAGCATTGTGTTAGTAATTTGACTTGTCTAAGAACTGCATCAGTAACTTTTGACCACAGTTTACAATTTCTTCTGATGTACAACTTCTCTGGCAGTTGAGTGATAGTACTAAGTAGAATCAGAGGGAAAGAGCCATGGTTTGGATCCCAGGTGCACTAGGAGGTCTCCTTTTCCATTATAAAGCAGCTTAATCGCATTTAGCTTCTGAAATTAGGTATAGTCTCATTTGCAATGTAGATTTGGGTAGGTGAGACTTTGATAACATTGCAAGTCCTATTATAGGATCAGCACACTAATACCTTTTCACTGGTACAGTCTTTTGCAAGCATTTTTCAATTGTGAACCTGCCATTGATTATGGCAGCGGCAGCCATCACTTGTGCTAGGTCTGTTGTTATCTTTGAACGCCTTCAGAGAGAGTTACCAGGAGCATTCACTCTCATCTTTTACTTCAAAGAGGGTGCTCTGAAGACAGCTCAGAAGACTGTAAGACAACTGTATGTTGGGCTGGGCACACTCTATGTATCTTTGAGCAAACAAGCCGGATAGATGAGGGAGCGTTTTTTCAGCATTGTTTACAGCCAATGTATTATCTTAGTAGTTTGCAGCTCGCGCTGAATCTCTTATTTCTTAGAATATTTGTGGGACTGGTACTGATCAGTTATGCCTTTAAATGGATAAGCCTAGGCAATCTGGAAAAATTCTTATACCATAAGGGATGAGGCACTACGTGTTCAGTGAAACATTTTACAAAGCATTAAAATAGTAAGAAGACTGGCAGTGCCTTTCCAAGATTCCGTACACTTACCTGTTTATGCACCTTGAAGTAGGGGAGCAGGAAGGGAATGAAGAAATAAAGATCATTCTCTTATGTTATGCTGACCAGATTCTTAACTACTCTGGGTCATGTTGCTATGAATATTTGAATCATTTGGGTATCCAAAACTGTATATTGCAGATTAGATGGTAAAGTGGGATTAGTAGAGTTTGAGTGTATGCAGAATACAATACTGAACTTCAGATGAATTTAGGGTTACGGGTCACGTTGGTTCAAATTTCAGTCTGAAAGGCTCTTCAGCCTGCTGAAGAAGCTGGCCAAATTAAAATAAAATGTAAAGTAGTGCATTGAATTTGTGACTTCCAATTTTTCCTCCAGTTTCCCATAATTTATGGTATTGTAATATGCACAGAAACAACAGAACAGCCTCAGAATGAGAAGCTTACTCTGTGCTTCTACCTTTGCCTGCCTGAAAATTTCTTGGATTTTCATCTGGCTTCTGATAACAGTGCTTTCAAAAAGTTCATACCATTTGTGGGCGAGATGAGAGCTGTTCCTTATGCTTTGCTTGATAACTGTTCAAATGACAGTTCTAGTTCATTTGGTATATTTCTGAAGGTTTCAGCTTTGAAAAATAAACTCAGGAGAACTTGCCCACTGCGTGAGAAAGCAAAATGCAAAGCTTGAAATTCCTCTTCCCATTCTGATGTTAATCTAAATTAACTCATTGGAGTTACATGGTGGCGTCAAAGTTACTTGTAGGGATTAGAGTTGGGCGTGTAATAGAAGGAATAGCTGCTTCTACTCTTCCTAATCATTGCATCGGTGAGGTGCAGGGGCAGTAGCATGAGGTAAACATTACCTTTTTCGATCATCCCAGCTTCCCATCATCGGGAGTTTAAGGATCTCCTGAGTGAAAAATTGCACCCGGGCTGACGTGTTTATTGCCTGATGTGCGATCTGTCTTCAATTAATGTATATGTATTTTTTCAGGCTCAGTAGTGTTCCTGACATCCACGTGTATGTTTCACTACTGAATTATATACTATGTAGTGCTATGTACGTGCTGTGTATGTCCTTAGACATAGACACAGAGAAGTCCTCTAAAGACTCATAATTTAGTTGAGGGGGGCTTTAATTTTCATGCTACAAAGAGTACGAATCCCCTGTTTACCTTTCCCACATTATTTATAATTATACAGAGTTCTAGCGTTATCTCTCCTCAGTCATAACTTTTCCATCCTGAAACGTTCCAATCTATTTATTCTATTCTCCCGTGGAAGTTGTGTGATACCCCTCACCATCCTTGTGAACCTCTCTGTGCCCGTTATTGGTGTACTCTCCTTTAATCCCTTTGTAGGTCGTTCACCATTGGCACGTCTTAAAGCTTTAAGCACGGATCCTAAGATCCTCAAAAAGAGTCTAGGAAGTGTTGTGAAGGACTTAACAACTTTTTTTTACTTAACTAGGCAGTGGATTAGTATCAGAGATCCAGATCCTGAGCAGTATTAAAGTGGGCACTCTTATTAAACTATCTTATCCTGACCTTTGTGGGAATGTAGCATGACTCTCTTGGGGGATCTGGGTTGTACGAAAAAAGATTCCACAGCTAATATGTCAAGTTTTAAAGATACGTAGGATAGAAAATTAATTTTGCTATGTGCGTATTTGCTGAAATTTTTGTGTTGCTAACCACTTGCTTCTGCTTCATGTTCGTGGATTTTCTTTCCTATTCTTAAAAAAAAATCTCTCTCATTTAAACACATATGTTGTTTCAAATATATTGAACAGCTTGGCTTTCAGAAGATGTTATTTTCCTTCTTGTCTTTTATTGCCTGAATTCAGCCCTTGTTAATATTAAAACAAATATCTTGGCACCAAATGCAGTCTCCGCGACCCCTGGTTTTTGTTAGCCACTGTTTGAAAACCTTGTTAGCTTAGTGTCGGGCACTCATTAAACTTTCAACTTACACAAGCTGCCTCCCAGCTCTGACAGATTGTCTCTGCTGCAGTGTGTGTATGCGTGAGCATGTGTTTGTGTGCTTGTGTTTCAGTGTGTGACTTACTGACCTGTATGGAAGGCCAATAAAACTGTAAAAGAAACGCATACTCTCCTTCACCCCCCAAATCCAGGGTGTAATTCCTCCCTTCCATCTGTGGTGCACAGAATCCAGCAGTGATCCCATACAGGGCTCCATTCTGCTCTCAAACAATGGGCTGCTGTTCAGTCCATATTATCATGTATTACCTTAGCTGTGGAAACTCCTCGTTACTGAGTTAATAAAATATTTTTCTTCCTTCCCCTAAAATTTTTCACAACAAAAAGATGCATGTCTTTGCATTCAGAATGATCAGTATCTGCTTACATATGCAGGTGGTCGCATGTTCTTTGTTTTATTTTGTTTTGATTTTTTGTAGGTTTTTTTTAGCAGGGCTGCAGGCAGCACAGGAGGCGAGGGGGATGCTGTTTTTCCAGAGGTCGGTCTCGGATGTGCCAACGATTGCCTGGCTTGCATGTGTGGAAAAACACCGCCAAACAGCACAGCGGCTCTTTATTTTTTAATTGCTACGTGACATTTTAATGTTTTACTTTAATTACGTATCCCTTCTCCCGACACTTGCCTGCTGTTCTGGAAAAAAAAAAAGAAAAAAGAGATGTCCTTAGAGAGCAATAAACCAAGTAGAGACACTTCTGTACAATCCATCAGAACAGAAGGGAGAGCTTAAAATGCTTTGCTCCAGCTCTGTTCCCCGTGATTCTGCAACTGAACAGATTGCATTTGAGCAAAAGGAAAGTATCAGGAATTTGAAATATGTACGTACAGGTCCTTCATTCCAGAGTAAATCAGCAGTGATGTCAGTGCTGCCACGCTGATTTACACCAGCTGGGAATGTTACCCATTGCTTTGGTGGGGTTGTGCTGGTGTACACCTGCTGAGGAGACAGGCTGTGAGACATCTAGATATCAGTTCAAGCTTAGAGCACTGTTCTGATTCTGCTATGTCTGTTATGAATTAGGAATTAGTCCCACGAAGCCAATGGAGCCTGTAACAATATAAGGGAGGGTTAAATCAGGCCCCTTCAATGTCTACCAACTTGCTTGGCCTCTGAATTTGCTCCCCTTGCTATTCATCTCTCAATAGCTGCTTGTACTGCAAAATATCAATATTTGCATTGGGCTATGTTGCCTTTAAGCCCAATGGCTGAAATTTTTTTTGTGGTTTGTGCTTGAGCTGCGATTCAAGGTGACGAGGGTTCTCCCTCTCTCTTACTTACTCACTTCCTCCTCATGGTGGGGAGGTTCAAATGGTTTCAGCTGCAAAAAAAAAAAAACCCAACCGGCTTTCAGTGAATGAGTTTTAGAAGATTTTGGCAGCAGTTTATGAAGTACACAGGGCTAGGTTTGTCCTTTCCAGGGTAAATGTGTCTCCAAAACAATCCTAGTTCTGGCCTTCCAGAGGACATTTCAAACCGATGGCAGGAAGGTGGCAGAGCAACAATCCCTGCCCAGACTGTGGCCAGCCAGGCTATGAGGCCTGAGCGTCAGTAAGGATTTCCTTTGACTGAGGACCATCACCACAGCACATGGCAGGTCAGGCCAGATCCACGGTGGACACTGGAGGCTTCAGGATCTGAATGGTTGTAGGCCCTAAGTGGCAATCAGTGATCATTTATAAAGCCTAGCTCAGGGCAGGGGATTGAAAACAATTGCAATCTTGCTGGTTCAAGTCAGAGAATACTTTGACCCCTGTAGTTCCTTCAGCTCTCTTTTCCAGCCCACTTCTTTTTGTGCATTGCCTTCCTTTTTCACTCTATGTGCATCTCATTCTTGGAGATGGGAACCTCTGTAGAGCTGGATCCCTCTCTTGCTGTCTTTCGCTGTATGTGCAGAGCCTAGCACAGTAAGAGTCCAAGCCTGCTTAGGAGCTCCAAGTAACACCTGCATGTTACTACCAGTACCTTTAAGCAGAAAGTGTGGGATGGCTGTAGTACATGAAATGGGAAGAACAGTAGCGAGAATGCAAATCTGAGGCAGCTGCTTTTCCCTGGGTCTCTTTCTGGGCATACCACCAATTCCTGACCCTTACGAGGTGTGAGGATCTGTTGCTTCAGACTCATTGAACCAGCTCACACGGCTCCCGTGCCACTACCTAACATCAGTATCTTTTAAAACCAGCCTTGTGTTTTGCCAGCATTACTCCAGACCTGTGTGCTGGCTTACCTGCCTGTTGGAATCCCATACTTCAATTCTGAGGTCACCTAAATGAATTGCTGTGTCAAAGATGAGTGTCACAGATCAATAACAAGACC
Source organism: Steatornis caripensis (assembly GCA_013398225.1). NCBI lineage: Eukaryota > Metazoa > Chordata > Aves > Caprimulgiformes > Steatornithidae > Steatornis > Steatornis caripensis. Next base: position 123,034 of record VZSC01017424.1, on the reverse strand, counting down.
ATACTTTAAATGTTATTTCATAATCTTGACTACGCAGTGGTTCCAGGAAAGCACTAACGGGTCAGGACGAGGCCAAATCTTACATGAATGAAATTATCTTCCTGTGCGCTGCCGTGGCTGCATATTTAGCCACCACAATTTTTGAGAGACAGGCATCCAGATGGGTCAAATCTTCTTAAATCCCCTAGTAAAAGTAATGAATGTGCACTCTGAATGTAAATGTAAAGTGAATGTAAATGAATGTAAAAGGATGCCCTGCTTTTTTTTCCGAGGGACATCATTTTTGTTCTTTACAGCTTTGTTTGTTAAATTAATATAAAACAAAGCTTATACGGGCTGATCTTGTACAGGTCTCTGGATGCATCTTGTTTCTGTGGAATTGAATAGCTTTGTTATTTTTTTCATGTTTGTCAAGGTGTCTTTCTTTAGCTCCCACAGTCATATGAAATTTCATCTCTAGTTATTTTAAATAACATCCTGCTTTTCTGGGTGCAAAAAAATGCATAACACAGCTTGACACCATTGAACCCTGATAGCTCAAAGCTCAAAACCAAATTAAAGAAGAATGATTTTTGCATTTAATCTCATTTTTTGAGACTCACAGAATTCAGTTTTAGGGTTATAAGTTCCTAACTCATGATTTTAGCGTGCTTGATTTGCCAGCAATAAATCTGGCTCTGAAATTGAATTTTAGTTCTGGGAAATAAGTTTGAGTCTTCAGAAACTATTGTCCCAAAGTAACAGGAAACTTTCAGAGGTTGGGAGTAAAGCTCTCCATACAGAATATTTTGATTTGACTAAGTCAGCAAGTTCTGAGCAAAAACGCTTGGTTGGAGTACTTCTGGGCATTTCTACTTTGCAGTACTACTCGACTTGAAATCCATCAGTTTCTTTTTGGAACATCGGTCACTTCTGGAAAAATCTGTCCTTGTGCTTTCTTCATGAATCTTCCCACTTTTCCAGGATGCTGCTTTTCCTTCCTGTGGAGCTTATAGTCTGTAGAGTGGAGTAAAGAGGCTGTGCCTCACCGGCTGAGGTCCCCATTGCTGCCGCAGAAATTCAAGGGGGGCGTTGCCATTGATGTCAGCGATACCTGGTTGTAAATGAATAAATTCATTGTCCTCATTATCTGCTTTCTCCATTTGTTGTGCTAGCAGAAATTATTCCATTGCTTGTCACCGGCAGGAAGAAATTAGTTTTTATAGACCTTCTGCAAGCTAGATGGTTTTCCAAACAGGACAGAAAGAGAGGAAAATGAGGTAAGAGGAGAAAAGGGATGGGGCAGGGATTTCCTCTTTCCTGTTTTAGCTATGACATAGAACAAAGCAGAATCCATCATCACTGCACCTCAGGTGCAAGTATTTGTTGTCACAGCAGAACAGTGATGTAGGGGGTGGCACCTGTGACGTGACCTGACCTGACCTGACCCGGTGGTAGCACCTTGAATCACAGGAATGAGGCAAGCATATCGAATGCACCAGTGCTGCTGAAAGTTTGTTAACGTAACAACCTACACAGGTTGCCGCAGAAAAACTAGGATGGAGACTTTCAGAAGAGGTCTTTGGGGTGTCCGTACGCATGCAGATTTGGATTCTTGTGTCTTATTTTTAGTGGTGTTGAGGAGATTGCAGATTCTTTCTAACCCAAACGGAAAATGCTCTCAGAATTCTTAACATGGATTTTATCGCCTTTTGTCCACATTGTAGCAAATTATTGTACGGCAATAGCAGAAGTATAGAGAAATACCATACACATCCCTCTCAAGGAAGTTCACGCCTTGGAGACTATATTAGAGGTTTGTGTAGGTCTGTGTTGGTATGGAAATGAGCTAGATAACTCAGTAGTTTTTCCTATCTCTAATTTCTATTTTTTGTTCCCTGAAATTCTGTAACAGTGCTGGAAGATGTCCCTCTTATTCCAGCCCAGGGCAAATTCTGTGCCCCATCCTTGGGTTTCAGAAAGGAACACTAAGAAGGAGAAACCGTCTTTGTGTTTCTTTTTTTTTTTTCTTGTAACATACCTAAGACCAATTTAAGATAGTAAATTGCCGTTAGACAAAAATTGCAGCATCAGTTTACAAAAAAAGTCCGATTTTCTCTCTCTCTTCAATGCCTCCCGACACTGGTTTACCATCCTCTGTCTTTCCCGTTGGAAACTGGAGAGGTAAAAGCTACCTAAGTATGGCCTTTGCCCTGATTGCAGCAGTTCAGTGCTTTTGCCTCACGGGATTTAGCTTGAAGTTCTTGTTTGCATCTCTTTGCCCCACTCATGCGGATTCAATATCCTGTCTGTTTTAAAATAAATAATTAAATAAATGAAAAGTAAGCTTGTCCTTGCAGCATACAGGCAGATGATTTTGAGACTGAAGAGGAGATTTTGAGTGGAGTTTGAGTGGAGGAGTTTCTGTTGTCCCCCACAGTGGTTAGTAAGGACAAAAAAATAACCAGAACATCAGAGTGCAGAAGGACCGGGCATTTTTAGTCCTGTAACTTCCAGCAGAATTCCCGGGAACACTTCCTCAGCTTGTTCCTTTGCTTCATCTGCTGTCATATTAGCTGGCCTGGCCGGCCCGCCTTCTGCAAGAGCACTTGATCCTTTTTGGCCCGTGCTGTTGGCGGTGGCAGTTGACAAAAGGAGAACTTCAGATTTTGCTTCCTTGGATAGCAAAGCCTGTTTCCCTCTTGTAGCCAGAAAGCAGGAGTAGAGGGGCACAGTCTCCTTCCTTCTTTTGAAAGATGAGAATCTCCAGCTGTGCACAGGTAAAATTGCCACTGAGCTCTGCCAGTTCCAGGGACTGTCCTTGCCCTCAAATGAGAGATGCGGGATTAGGATGTATCCCCTTGCCTCTCTTGCTTTCCTCTTTGCTCTTGCCGCCTTCATCTTTCCAGCCCTTCTCAGGTGCAGGTATTTTCAGGTGCACCTGCAAGGTGAGCCTTTACCTTCCGAGATATGTTCCAACAGTAACTTCTGTTGCTAGCAGAGTCAGCTGAAAGAGGCAAATTTATTTTGTGTGAGGACCTGAAAGTGAGAAAAATGCTTCTGTTTAATTTTCAAATAACTGACATTTGTATTCTTAAAAAAAAAAATCTGAGTAAGAATGTGTTAGAGAGAAATAATTGCCCCGTCTTTTCCTCTATTTCAATGGGAGAAATGTAAGCAAGAAAATCAGAAAATATTAAATGAAAAATGTCGATGACAACTCAAGTTCCATGGAGAAAATATATATTCAGCTGAAGTAATTTTCCATCAGTAAAAACTTTGAAGCCAAATGTGTCAGCCAGCCTTTACAGCACATTCCCCTTGCCAGCAGTCATCCAGCTGAGGGCAATGTGGTTGCAGGCCATGGAGAGGGTGGGCGGCAGCCCAGTGCCTCGGCGTGCATAACCATTTTTCAAACAATATTTAATTATTAGAAGCAGCTCTTATGAGATCATTTGGTGAAACCTGATGTCCTGTCTGACCTTCTCAGAACATAGCACTTTGGTAATTGTACTATTGTTTCATGTTATTGAATAAGGAAATTGTTGTTTGTAGTTCACGAATACGTTATCATCTTGACCTTTTCATCTGCCACTCATATACTCCCTCGAGTGGTCTATGTTATGAATTGCATTTGCTCGCTCAGGCTGTTCAGCTTGTCCGAATATAATTTAGCTGGTGTTTTGAAGCACATCAGTACAGCCTAAATCACCAGTTTTGCTTTGAAATATTGAATGCTGACGTTGTCTTTAGCTGAAAAGTTGCTGAGTAGAAACAGCAGGAGTGAAGAGGGCTGTCCCCTTGTCTCACTGCCCCTGGAATTGCTGTCTTGATTACATGTCACTCGTGGGTTGGGTTATGTGACACCTCCTAACCAGCACTGCATAACAAGGTGATAGAATTTTCCTAAGTCTATTTTTTTGAGGTTAGAACTCAGGTGAAATATTTCGTTTTTAGAGGTTGGTGCCAATTCCGTTTTGAACTCTCTATTTCTGTGCTTGTATGTTAATTACCAAATTATCAGCATGACAACTGTGAGGATACCCTCTCTGCTCCTTTAAAGCTGCAGTGGGAAGTAAGTCAACAAGGTTTGGGAATGTTCTTGGCTGACTTTCCTATAGGGGAAGACACAGGGGAACATTCCAGCCATTGTTGCTTTTCTTTTTCAAAGTGCTAAAAGTAGTAAATCTTTGTGGAGTGCTGTTCCTGATGGAAATGTCGTAAGTATTGCTCTTCTGGACTTCTATGACAAGTATCACGTTTTCTCTCTCCTTTTCATGTTCTTTCTAATGACATTTCAAGGGGCCAGTATTGGGACACCCTCGTCTGTTCCAGATATTCATGCCATTAGTGAATAATGTTTAAAGCAGTGATTTTTGTGTGTGTGATCCCGTATTCTTCTGAATCAGCTGCGTGCCTGGTTTTCTAGCTTCCACCGGGCTGTCCAATTGTAGGAGGAAGTCTGAAAGCGTCATTGTCTGAATCTGACCTTCAAGACCCTGTTATTGGCCACAAGCGTCTCCACGAGGGGCACTGGCTGCTTACTTTTCTCTAAATAACTGCTGACAGATGACCACTGTTATCATTATAATTTATACTGCAGGAGCATTTAGAGCTATGCATAATGAACCAGTGTGCAGTGCTCGACAGAAAGAAAAGCTTTCAGCTCCAAGAGCTTAAAACCTATGAGTATGCCTGTCTGTAGTTAGAGATGTTACTGCAATTTGTGTGAGCACAGGTCCAGCTAGACAGTTTGTTATCTGTGTAGCTCTTAATGCAGTAGCTGAGGGAGCAAAGGGAGAGGAAGTGACATCTCCAAGATTATGGAAAGGCCTAGAGCCTAGGAAAAAACCCCAAACTGCTGAGTTTCTCTGTAATGCGCTGCCTGCCACACTGTCTGCTAATTCTGCTAGGGCCAGGTGCTTCAGTGCTAAACACATAAGCCCAACCGCATTTGATTTATCCTACAGCTTTTGTCAGTGGTATTTCCCCTATGTGGCATCCAAAGAGTAGAAAATCCTCATAGGTAGACACTATTAGCACCAGGGGAGTTGTCGAGCTGCAATCAACAGACTTCTAGCACAATGATTTCCTGATAATTGGCCCATGTCTGGAAGCGTCAAGACTTGCTAATATTCACCAGAACCAAAGGGAGTGATGGCTATTGTGGACCTCCTATCAGTCGATAATATCCTCACTGCTTCATGTGTCAGAAGAAGACAAAGGCTTGGTCTTCCCTGGGGTTTCTCACATGGTGAGGGGAATGCCTGGCAGTTTCACGTGGACTTAGTTATTCAGCAGTGGAAGCCGTGATCATGAGCTGGCTTCATCTGGTTTCAATCACCCGCTTCTCTCAATCTCTCTCTCTCTCTCTGCTGAATGTTCCTATGTTCATGGAATATTTTTCCAACTGCCAAATGTATTCCTTTGGCATTACCTTTCCAGCCCGCAGCAGAAGGATTGCAGCGAAAAAAGAAGTGGCTTCATCAAAGTAGCCGTTTGAATCAATAAGGCGTTATCAACATATGGGTAGCTTTTTCGGCTGCCCTGGCAGCAAACTTGTTCTACTTTTCTTGCAGGGAAGTGCATCTTAACCTTTCCCAGCTCTAGCGTCAGTGAAATTTAAAACGATCTGATCAGTATCTTTGGAGTCCTTAGCCAGCTAATATGATTCTGTCTTGCTGGTGTGGAGTTAAAGGGTGTTTGAACAAAGAATGGAGCAGTGTTCTTCCAAGATATCACATTATAACTTTGCTTTGGGGAAGATTTTTTTAAGCGAGTAACAGTTGTGATGGAAAATAACCTCTCCTTTATCCTTCTTATACTTCTGTCACCAAGAATTTGAGCAAATCTGTTCTTCATCCCATCCAGATAAATTCACAAGCAGATTTCAGAATCACTGCATGTGTCAATAATCAAACAATATAGAGGCCAGGGGGCTGGTTTAACTTTAGCAGTGTTGTGCTGGGATTATTAAAATGCATGGTGATGTGTTTCACAAACGGGAATATCAAAGCTCCCTCTTTTATGTGGAGGAAGCAATGGCACATGTGAGAACACTCTAACCAAAAACTGCATTTTAAATAGAAACATTTCCAATATAAAGGCACTTTAATCTGTATGTGTCTGCTACAGGGTCCCTTACTGACTCCAGGAAATAAATGTGCTAAGTGGGTCACTTTTAACTTAGACATAGAAGAGCAAGATTATGTCTGTGTCCTCTGGCAGATCCAAAATGAAACCCATAGTTATTTCAAGGAAATTAAATGGGGACCTGGGTATTCAAGTATGTGTACATCTTTTCCTTTAGGTAAGGGTTACTTTTATTCATTTGAAGAAATTGCATTCAAGAGCCGTTCCATGTGGACTGATCACTCAAGAGGGCCAAAGACTTGCATTACATTCATGGGGTTCCACCAGCAAGATTCAAAGGGAGTTCTGATTGAATTGGGTCATTTTCCACTGGAGGCCAGAGGGGCGGCTGCATTGAGGAGGCTAAGACAGCCCAAGGGAACAACAGCAAAATACCTTCTGTGCCTATCGATCACAGAGTTTTTAAAAAAAGCTTTCTTGGGCTGGGTGGGTTGTTCAGACCAGCTTTAAAAGTACCTTTCATTACTTAAGACAACCATGACACAGAATATTGTCTCTTTAAGGCATAAGCACCTCAGACTAAGAGTTAGAGAGAAGCGCCGTTAATTTTTGGTGGTTGCTGTACTTGGCCAAAAGTATACAACTTACACGTATACACATACAACGGAGTAAAAGTCTAGCAAAGTTCAGTAGTGCCAGCTAGATCAACAAAGGCATTAGGCTTCAAAGGCACTGCACCCTGTAGAATAAAGAACCCCCACATAAGAGCACCCTCAGTTTGTAATCTTATGGGTGTCTATCTCTTCAAACCTCATCACCAGTATTGCGAAGGATATAGCTAGAATAATTTTCAGTTAAGAGGCAAAATCACAAATTTTGATGCAGGCCCTTAAATAGGGAGGCCTCTAAAGCTAAGAAGAAAGCAAAAAATGCAGTAGAAGACAGTGGGAATAAAATGAATAGTTGGAAAGCTAAGATGAGAGTTAAAAGTGGTATCAGCTGCAAGCGCTGGCATGCAGCTGCGCCCAAATAATGGCTGAGGAAGGCCTCTTGCTGACATCAGACAGCTGTTCTGTCTCACAGAGAGCAGGGCCATGTGGACGTCAGTGTCAGGTGGAATAAAACAGAACAGAAAGTGCTTTCCCTGAAACACAGGTGGCAAAAGCATCATTCAGAGCTTGCTGAGCACAAGCCAAAAGCCTGCTTTGTTCTGTGGAACAGATATTTCAGCTTATCAAGGCTTTGTTGAAAACGCATGTACAGACACTTGCACCAACTGGAGTATGTCATTGCTACAGAGTTAGCTTGGATGATTAGCATCCCTGTTGTGGCTCTAGGAGTGAGCAACAACTATTTTGCAAAACCATACACCTACAAAATTGTTTCTTCTTTCCATCCTTACTTCCTTGCTTCCACACTCCCTGCTNCGCATGTACAGACACTTGCACCAACTGGAGTATGTCATTGCTACAGAGTTAGCTTGGATGATTAGCATCCCTGTTGTGGCTCTAGGAGTGAGCAACAACTATTTTGCAAAACCATACACCTACAAAATTGTTTCTTCTTTCCATCCTTACTTCCTTGCTTCCACACTCTCTGCTGTGCCAGCAAGTTTTCTGGAAATGTCTTACCGTTCGTTCTTGGTGTGTCCATAAACTGAATATGAACGTGATTCTTTCCGCTTGAGGCCTTCAGATAGTTTTCTGTGAGCAGGTTACAATTCAGAATGAACGTGCTGTCTGGTCCCTAGCCTTTAACCTGGGGGGCCCAGCTATCCCAGTTAGAAAACATCATGAGTGTAGAAGAGGAGGTTTCGGGGTGGTTTATAGCCAAAATTTAAGAAACATGGATCACATTAAAATGAAGAAATGAGAAATGTCATGGATAGTTTTAAGGCTCCTTTAGGAAGGATACTATGACACATTATCTGATCGCTTTGGCTGAACAATAAGAACAGATCTAGAATGAGGTCACCATACCTCCTCCCCACTGCGCGTGGGAGCTTGCGCAGTGAGGCACTTAGACCCGAGTTCTCTCTGTCAGAAAACGTTTGTTCTCGCAGAGGATAAAAGACTAAGTTTGGGCTTGACTGTAGTTTCAGTCCTGCTGTAGCAAGTGTTACCCTGTATGCAAAGAGCGTGGAGTGAGAACGTCCCATCTTTCTCTCCCCTGGGCCTTGGCTTTTGGAGGCTTCTCTTTACGTCGGAAAGGCTAACGTGTCTTTACAATCCTTTCTTCCTTTTTTTCTCTCTAGAAAGATTTCATATAGAATGTTCCTTATGTGATGTAGGGAAGGCTGGACTTCTTGATGGGAAGTATGTTGCTNAATAAGAACAGATCTAGAATGAGGTCACCATACCTCCTCCCCACTGCGCGTGGGAGCTTGCGCAGTGAGGCACTTAGACCCGAGTTCTCTCTGTCAGAAAACGTTTGTTCTCGCAGAGGATAAAAGACTAAGTTTGGGCTTGACTGTAGTTTCAGTCCTGCTGTAGCAAGTGTTACCCTGTATGCAAAGAGCGTGGAGTGAGAACGTCCCATCTTTCTCTCCCCTGGGCCTTGGCTTTTGGAGGCTTCTCTTTACGTCGGAAAGGCTAACGTGTCTTTACAATCCTTTCTTCCTTTTTTTCTCTCTAGAAAGATTTCATATAGAATGTTCCTTATGTGATGTAGGGAAGGCTGGACTTCTTGACGGGAAGTATGTTGCTTCCTGCTCCAAATACTCTGCCGGTCTGATCTCTGTACTACTTAGGCCCATAATGTCAGCCACTTTGCTCCTGCATATGTGCAGTTTTCCCGTCCCAACAGCATCTGCCGCCTCTTGTCTGGGCATTTTAAAGCTGCCTATGATTCCCAGACTGACAAAAAAAGCTTTCTTTTGGTGGGAATCTAGCTCAGGTACTGCTCGCTAGCCAAATGTAAGAAGGTCTTGGATCATTTGAATATAACTTTTATAGCAGTTAAGTATTTGGCCCAATATCTTCTCAGAGTATAAATCTATTAAAATAACTGTTAAAAGGTATCATTCCTCATTTTTACTTGAGTTCTTCGTGAACATCAGCTTGAGATCATATTCACTAGAGGCTTTTTAGGTAGGAGGGGAATAGAAACCTTGTAAAATGCATCTCAGATTCCAGGGTTAATTTTTAACCTGCTGTAGAATAAAGCAGTATAAAATCAATTTGACCAAAGCCTGCTTAAGTGGGTAATTAAGGTCGCAATCAACCAAGATGGTTTCTGAAACCATTCCAGCTATAGATCATTACACTTCTCTCCCAGCACAATGCAAAAAGACAAGCCCCAGCTAATGCTTTCATCTGGCTATCAATCATCATTACATTGTAAACTGCCAGGGTGAGAGAGGGCAAAGCTTTGAATTCAAAGCTGATGGAAGTTCTATGACCTGGGGGCTTTCTTAAACTAAAGGCTAATTAACCATAAAAGAGCCAAAGGTCTGCAAGTCTAACACATTAAATGACGTGCCTGCCTCTTTAGGTTCCATTGTATCACTAAACATTAATTCCATTAAGTGTGAACACGTCTAAGGCAATCATTGCCTTCTCCCACTCCTCCTTCTGCCTCCTTAGTTTAATATCTTGGAATTTTCCCCATCTATGTGAAGTTAGGTGGAGCTTGGGAACGATGCTGCCGCTGGAGAAAATTCTGAGCAATGCAGGCTACATCTGGAAGAGGAATTCCTGACATTCTTCTTTCCTAATCAGCTTGGCCAAGTTAATCACATTAGCTTCAGAGGGTGTATTTGGTCATCGAAGTCCAGAATAAACAAGCTCATAGTCTAAACAAGTGCGTTGGAGATTTCGTAGACTGTGTGAGGCAGCTGTAAAACCGCATCAATCTGTATAATGAATCTATGGATAGCAGTATAAAATGGAGAGGTAAGGGTAAAAATTGAAATTTGAAGGTAGCAATAGCACGATATGGGACAAAGAAAATAGCGATGGTTAGACAGATCTACATTCTGGAGAGTCTGAATATTTTCTAAATAATGTTTTGTTTCTTTAACAAAACTTTCTAGCCGCAAGGGGATAAAATTGTTATTTCACAGTACCTGCTTTTGGAGCCTCATTCAAAGGCCATTGAACTCAGGGAGAATTTGTCCACGAACTCCCAGGAAATGTTGGATCAGATAAAGTGCAGTATCAAGCAGTATACCACAGCTCTGGAGATGTGTATTTGCCATCGTTATAATTACGTTGTTCAGGTACCCCCGCCCCCCTTCATTCTAGCCCATCTCTCTCTTCCTGTGGTGTCATGCTCCAGCCCTTCGCTTACATCACAACAGTTGGTGGAGCCACTCTGTTAACCAGGACTAATATAGGGTTAAAAGTGTTCATTTTAATTTGACACATTTCAGTGATGCAATTGGCAATGCTGGAGGGAGAGAAAAAGTTAGCAGGTGCAGGGGAGGGCAGGAACTTCTGAAGTCAGCTTTGGCACCAGAGAAAGTGTTTATCTAAGAACATCCTGAGTCTCTCATTGATTTGTCATTAGCGTTTAGCAAGTTTAAGTTCCTGAGGTTGCAGTTCCATTTCACAAATCCTTTCACAGCTGAGTGTAAGGGGTTCCTGTTCCTGTCCGTGCCAAGCCTGTCTGCATCCGTCAGCCGCTTGTTCTTGCCACCTGCTAGACGTCACAGCCCTTTGGTCATACCAGTGAAATTGTTTGTGTAACTGTGGTCTCAAGAGGTCTAAGAAATGACCTGTTTAAAAAAAGCGCAACATGGAAAATCTCTGATCTTTCCCCCCAAAAAACGGGATGAAAGCACCTCATATCACTCTGGGTATGTTGGCCCTGCTAGATTTTTCCCTGGTGAGAATGAGAGGGGAAAATACGTTGTGAACGTTACTGAATAAAGTATCTTCACAATATGCAAGTAGAGGCAGATGACCTGTCATCAGTCATCTGTCATCTGACTTGATGGCTTACCTGAGCCACTTCAGAGTATTTTAGAGTATTTCACCCTGTAAAACCAGTTTTGTGATTCTTACAGTGAATTTAAGGGTATTCTAAACAGCTACCTTTAGATGAGGGAGAATATGTTGTAGCTCAAGCTATTTTTCCCACAATGCTGACTTTTTTTTTTAATAGCAGAATGTAGTGAGTATATGTATTAGTTATCAATAAAGTTCAGCAGTGTGCAATCAGTGTACTACAGCAGAATGCAGGCTACGTTAGTGATTGTAGTGATGAACCCGTGATACGACAGGTATAGTATGCAGGGAGAAGTAATATCTTTTATTAGTCCCAGAGAGTTGAAATAAATGGAGAGGATTGGCATTACGTTTTCATTATAAGGTCTCTGTATACCAGCAGTCGTGCCATGTTATCGCACAGCAGTCTCACAAAGTAAGCGTAAAGGGTATTAGCGCTTGTTAGAAAGGTCATTCCTGTGCTAGGAAAAAACGTTGATGTGTTAGAGGCCAGAGCTTTTTGGGCTTTGGGCTGCTACAGGCAACGTTTTTGGAGAAGCCCTCAAATTATATTCTGGCCATTTAGTTTCAATTAAAGATGCCATAATGCTATTTTCAGAAATGCATTTTCAAGTGTTGGGTTTTTGCTTCAGTTCCACTGTGGCTTACCACATTGGTAAAAAGAGTTACTCGTTTTTGCTTCTCCAAAAATGTATCTCCAAAAGTCAACCTGTTCTCTCTTTCTGATGGGATTGTTGATGTATTTGATATGAGAAGTGTTTTAATACAGCATACATGGCTTTCTCCAAGGCTTTTGACTTAGTACTGATAGGCTTTGGCTGCATTCCAGGGGCCGGTGTTCTTGTAATGTCCCGTCACCTGGCCCCATCCAGTCCTAATTCTCCGATCATCAAATCAGAGCACCTGGCGGAGTGCATGGGCATTCGCTCCCTGCTCACGTAGCTTTCCTTCCACAGGATGCGGACGGAGACCAGGCTGAAGAGTCCTGTTACATAGATTGGTATTGTTTGGGATTAAAAGGGTGTATTAAAAGGTGTATCACCAACAAATCTCATTTACTTGTTAAGAGGTGCTAGGAGGGATCCCCACAGACTGCTTTTTGCTCCAATACCATTTAATAATTTCTTCAACAAACTGAATAATAGAGTTTTGAATGATGGTTCTCTAATAAAGATTAATGAAATATTAAATAATGAAGAAAGCAAGTCTCTATCATGGAGTGATCGGAGTCACCTGGGCATGTGCTCTTCCAGCAAACTGAGTTTTAAGACTGCTGACTAAGGCGGCAAGGCATTCCCACATGCTGTGAGACTCTGTCTTAGAAATTCAGAGGAGTGAGATGTTGTTTTAAATAACCATCCCAGCCAGAGCTCTTAGCGCAGTGCTGAAAGTAAGAGGGACGGTGTGATCTTGTAAGAGGGTAGAAAGGCTGTGAAAGGGAAACATCAAACAATCATAAAGAAGTCATTTTGCTTCTGTGCATGGAACTGAAGAGATCAGTTTTGGTGTCCCTATTTCCAAGAGGAATGTGTAAGAAAGAGACTGTTGGGAGGCAAGGTTAGATGTGAGGTTTGAGAGTTGCAATGCTCAGGCCCATGAGGTATTCATGCTCAGAGATGTGAAGAAAGATGACAGATCGTCTGTCTGCCTGTTTTCCAGAGATGTTCTAAGTAATATGAAATGTCAGAATAGATGATCCAATGACTTCTTAAGGACTCAGATCCTATGAAACCTGTGAAACAACTGCTGCTTTCCCTTCACTTCGCTATTTATATATGCAAGATTGGACTAGTCGCATTCTAACTCCAGCATGATGGCACTGCGACCCAGCTGACTTCAGAAGAGTCACATTGGTGTCAGCCTGGAGTAACGCAGTGGCAGGCTATACAGCTTGTACTGAATTTTAGGGATACTTCAGGATAAAAGACGCTATATAAATGTAGGTCACTTTTATTAAATGTCTTGCAAATCATTTATAATGCCTTTAAATAAAAGAACAGCCATACCACATCAATAACCCCTGCACATGTGTTTACTTTATTTTAAAGTTTGCCACAGTTCGCTGTAAATGGCTTAGATATGTTCAGTAATTCAGTTATAATGAAATGTGCAAGCCTTCAATAAACGTATATGTTACAACTGGCCTCTGATGTAGATGCCTTGCCAATTATATATACATTAGTGATGACTGTAGCAGGCTTATAAATACTCTTTGTAATTCTTTGGCCTCTATTCTCCGCTCCCTTACATAAGTTATGTAGTGGTGTGTAATTCTAGATTCATAGATTTTAAGGCCAGGAGGGACCATTAGATCATCTAGCCTGTCTATCAGTGTAACAGGCCAGAGAATCTCACCTAGTTACTTAAGCAATGAGTCCAAGAACCTTTTTGCTTGACTAAAGCAGTCTGCATGTCCGTAAGTTTTCAGGTGAAGTCCTTGAGACATGAAAAATCCATTAGTAGCCTCAGAAGTTTGTTCCAGTTGTTAACCATCCTCACAGTGTGCCTTTGTCCTTGTTTGACCCAACGCAGTACTCCATCCCATACACATCACGCTCAGAGCACAGGTGAGGGATCACAGGGGTCACTCCCTCTCCCGTTATGGCCAGGGCACCGATGGGCTCTAACAACCCTGAGCAGCCTCACCTGGTGCTTCTGCCCACACCTGTGGCCCAGGAGCCTATTTAAGCCCAGCATGGGGCTGGTGATGTTGTAGGGTGCTGCTCTCCAGCTCTGCTCAGCTCCTTGCTTAAGTATCTGAGGAGGACTTTACCCCATTATTCTGCTTTTGATTCCAACTCCAATTCCAGCTCCTGCCCGCTGCTGAGTGTGGTCTGGGACTCTTCTGGGCTGTGCCCCACAGCATCCAGGTGACGTATTTGTCATTGGTGGGGGGGAGCTTGATATCAGGTTTGTGCATATTTGTATATATTTCATTGTTATTTTTTCCCATTATTATAATATATGATTTTTGTAGTTAGATTAAAGCTCTTTTTAACTTTTCCAACCTGTGAGTCACTTTCCCTTTTCTCTTTTCCCTCTATTTTGGGAAGGGAGGGATTAACAAAGGGCATGTGTGGCTTGTTTAATAGCTAGCCTAGCTTTAAACCGTGACGGTCTTGTCTTCTTCCCTTACTCTATCCTACATTTCTTTGAACATAGCAGGAGATCCATTGAGGAGAGCATCACCTTAGTTTTGAGCCTCTGCCCAGCTGTTTTCAGACTCTAACCTATGAGAAGTTTGAGGTGAAGAAAAAAGGTTGAATTAATCCTTGCTAAGCTTTTTCAACAGACCTCCAGACATTCTTTCCATTTTCTTTCCCCTAACGGATAAATTCTTTGCAGAGAAGCTGTGTGAGAGCTGTATGTCGTTTCAAATTCATTTTCAGCCTTTGAGCACATTGCTGAAAGAGCTCCTCTCAGAATTTTAAGGCTTATACATCTAGAAAAAGATGCCAGATTTTCAAGGGCCAAACACCTCTGTAGGTGTATGCATAAAACCAATACGCTGTTGAGTTTTCCCAAGAATCTGAGTGTGTGTAAAGGTTGGTAAATAGGAGCTGAAGACCTTGAAAAGTCTTCTTACTTTGTGTGGATGTATCTTTTGGAAAATACAGTTCTATTCTGAGTCACGTGATGCTTGGCAATTCTTTGTACGGACTCACTGGAAAGGAGTAAATATCCTTCCTTTCCGCCCACCACCGTACAGGTTTCTCACAGGCGTCACGTGAATGTCTCCGGACGCTTTACCTGATGGCCAGCACAAGTCTCTCTCAGCACTGTCAGAAAGTCTGCAGGTTTCTGACAAACAGGATGGCTTTATCATCTGTCAAGTGTACAGGCACTGACATTGTATGGGAGCGGCGAAGGAAGAAAGTGGAGAGTCGGGATCTAAATGTGGCTTCATGTTTTGGGAAATCTTCTTTTACTCAGGTTGTCTGTGCAGCCTCCAAGGATAAGTAAGAGTACAGCGTATATGTTAGAGGCAGGCAGAGGAACAAGTGTGGTAGGCAGGAGGAGTTCAGCTGGTAAATGGTTCCTTGGAGTTTTGAGCCAGAGCAAGGCACAGCATCAGGGAATTGCAATCTGATAATTTAAGCAGAAACTGGTCATGACAGAGAACCCATAATAGTTAATTATTATGCTAATGAAAGCACAAAGACAGGAGAGGTCTATATTCTCCTGACAGGTAGTGATGTGCAGATCAGACCTGGATCCACAGGAAAGCATTGAAACCTCTTTAAAATAAAAATGCAAAATTGAGACTGTGAGTTTTTAATCGCTCTATTAGCACAAAATAAAAATGCACATAAACTTTAGTGCTTTTAATATTACACTTAGGAATGTTTACTTGCTGAAGGTAAAGTGCTTTGAGAAGGAAAGCATACTTCCTCACAGGGGCTGCTTCCCATAATTGGAGTATGACTGTTTAAATTGTAGCTCAGCAGAAATATTTTGATTCTGTGGGGCACCAGCAGCTCAGCAACAGTGCTGCCTTTCACATCCACTTCTTAAGCGTAACAGATCATTTAGGCCCTGCGTTGGCTAGGCTCACATAAACCAGGTTTACAAAGAGTTATAAAAGCTTGGCTTTCCTCCTCTCTTCTCCCCCACATTCCGATTTTTCCCCTTATAATTTTACCACGAGGCAATGCGGTCAAGCTTTTCTTGGATCATATGAATCTAGATCAATAAATATCAGTTGCAGAATGGGAATCTATGCACAGGCATATGCTAGAGGGATGGAATGGTTGTGTTAGTTTAAAGGAACCTCAAAGTTTGTTTTGTTCTCTACTTGCAGGGCACAATGCCTGTGTTATGTAGGTACCAAGCTGGAGTGGAAGAAGAAAGTTACTTCTGAAAAAGCAGCAATGCTGGAATGTGCTGTGAAAACTTCGATTGTTTTTCATCTCTAGAGGCGTGTATGGTAAGCAAAATGATGTTATCTCTGGCTGGATAAGGGTATTACACGTTATGGAATGCATTTTAGCTGTGATCAGATAATTATTGTCTCTAGATAGATGCAAAGCATTTTATGTGAACAAGATCAACAACTGACTGTTGAAATCATTAAGGCAGGTTTTTTTTTCTGCCAGCGCTTAGACCATGAGGCAGCCTCTACAAGGGATGTTGTCCTCTCCTCCCCTCGTACCCCCCTTGCAAGAGATAAATGACTGTATTAGCTCTGAAGTGGAATTCAGAGTGAAATGCAACCATTTGCAGAACAACCCTACAAAGGTTAAGCATTGTTTAGCTGAGATCCTGTGGGACCCAAATGGTGCACAACACTTAGGCTAGCCCTGAGCTATTTTCATCTACCTACCTTATCTCAAGCACAGGAACTCTGCTCAGTGAGTTTTAGATCAAGTCCGTGCTCTGTGTAGTGTATGAAGCAACTGGGCTCAAGTCATGACTCTGCACTAAACAGAGGATCACTGTGTTCCAGAACAGTATTCCTAATGAGAATTTCACTTTCCCTAAAATGGATTTGGATCTTTGCGTGGAAGTACAGCATAATTAATTGTCCTCCTGACTGTGGGATACAGGAATTGCCACAATGAGACCAAAGGCATTGCACCTTTCCAAGTAGAGTTAAGTCCTATGAAGATACACCCTTTCTGACCATAACTAATGCAAAAAGTTGAACTGGAATTGTGTAGAAGTATGTTGCATCAGCAGTGATGATGACAGCCCCTGAAACTTGCTAAATGAAGAAAATATGACTTAGCATGAGTTGTTGTAAAGGCACTTGGTTTTGGTATGAGAAAGTGTTAATTCTGTCATGTTTTGCTTTGAAGAAAACGAGGTGCAAGATTAGACAGAAATAATGAGATTTTACTTAGCCGTCTCCTGCAGGCCTGTTGCATGATTCTAAGCAGTCACTTTTGCTCTTTGTGCAGCCGCCTCTTAATTTAGAAACTGAGAAATACCGATTCCCAGAGTGTTTTTCTTAAAGTTAGAAGGGATCATTATATTCATCTCACCCAATTCCCTGCATAAAGCAATCATAGAATTCCAGCTAGGACTTATCACTCTCTTACAAAGTGCTGTGCAATCCCTGGCCAGATGCAGCTGTATTCATGACGAAGTGAGTGGGCTGCACACTGGTACAGCTTCTTTTCATTCATATGGCAAGGAGCAACATTCTGTGTATGCTTAGAAAGGGATGAGTAGGTTTTTTTAGCTTTTCTGATATCTATCTCCCACAAAGTATGGCACACAAAACTAATTGTATAATTTTTTCATACAGAAAAGCAATATCTTGNTACAGCTTCTTTTCATTCATATGGCAAGGAGCAACATTCTGTGTATGCTTAGAAAGGGATGAGTAGGTTTTTTTAGCTTTTCTGATATCTATCTCCCACAAAGTATGGCACACAAAACTAATTGTATAATTTTTTCATACAGAAAAGCAGTATCTTGTTTATCAGGAATAATTTTTCATGAAAAGGCTCTGCTTTTCATTAATTAACAAGCTTTAGTTATGTAAAAATACCATCAAAACCTAAGTGTTTTCTCCCTTCTTTATTAGCTTCATTGAGATTAAGAGTACTTTTGCTTAAGATAAATAATACATAGTCATGTAAGATTTATATTTATATGCACACATTCATAGCTTTCTATGTGCGTAATAACGTATATCTGTATCAGAGTACCAGATAAAGTCAATCAGAGGTAAGTGACTCTTGGTCTGTCTCACACACACTTTCAAAACCAAAGTTTTGTGCTGCACAGTAAAACTGAGTAAAATAGACCTCATCCTAACCAAGGCCGGATTAAATCTGAACCCTGATGATTTGTGTGAGGCCTTTTACATGCAGATGGCAGAACATGTGTGTGTAAATTAGCACTTAGATGCGCAGCCAGAGCAGGTGCCTTCAATAAAGCTGCTAGCTCTGTCACAGTAATAGTAACCCTTAGTGTATTAACATCAGATTCCCCGCAGTCTGGGGGACGCAGTACCTTGATGAAGCAGGANCTAACCAAGGCCGGATTAAATCTGAACCCTGATGATTTGTGTGAGGCCTTTTACATGCAGATGGCAGAACATGTGTGTGTAAATTAGCACTTAGATGCGCAGCCAGAGCAGGTGCCTTCAATAAAGCTGCTAGCTCTGTCACAGTAATAGTAACCCTTAGTGTATTAACATCAGATTCCCCACAGTCTGGGGGACACAGTACCTTGATGAAGCAGGGTTGAGGAATTGTTGCTGCAGCAGCACAGCACATCTGACTTTCAGCTCCATAGGTATATGACAAAATGTTGTTAATAGAGCCGTCAATAGCTACATGTTGCTAAATCTCATATGGGGGTACCTTGCTTTTTGATTAAGTCCAAAAGATGCCTTTGGTTTGAAAAGCTTCCGAATGAACATAATTTATGTTTCATTGTCTATTAGCAAAGGATTTTAAGTGTTTTTATTCTTCTGATATCATGTGAAAACACTAGAGTTTGAATAAAGGATTACAGAAGAAAAAGGAGATTAAATTAACTTAAAAACCAGACTAACATCCATTTCCTCCTCTCCACTCTGTTCTGCTTATGCAATAGAGCAGGAACACATTCCTTATTACTGTTTTCAGCCAGCGTGGGGAAGTTCTCACCATGCATGGGCCCAATGCAAACTCTCCTGCACCTCATTTCTGTGGTCCCCGCTGCAGAGGATGTAGCAGCAGTGAGGAGGCTCAGACCCAGCACAGAGGAGTCTGAACAACAGAAATTGAGCTTGCTGGAGGCCAGCAAATACGTGTCATAGCAGCTAGCAGACTGGTTTGTCTTGTTTGGTCCAAACACAGACTGGTAGATCTCAGCTGCACCCAGTGAGAAGCATCAAATTTGCTTATAAATCAAGGACCTTAAAGCATTCTCGGAAGGTTAGTAAGTTGAGCATTGTACCATACGCAATACTGACCTGTAATGTAAGTAAATATTAATAGGCGTGTTTTACAAACGGGCAGATTTGAATTCCCTGAAACCACTTTGCAAACCTAGAAGCAGGCGCCATTGGAGCTGAGAAGGGACCTTGGGATTTGTGACAGTGTGCTGCAGGTATTGGCTACTTTACAGCCTTGCCAGAATCCAACAGCAGCGATATGAGAGGTGGTGTTCCCTCAGCCTCTGAGTAACTCCTGCATTTTTCTCTAGCTGCGTCTGTGAAAGGAAAGTGCCTGTTCTCCCTGTCAGATAAAATCAACAGTGCCAGGAGAATGGGATTAGAGCATCCTATTCCTCAGCTCTGTTAGGCAAGGTGGTACTCGGTAAGAGACATGGAAAAAAGAAGTAAGACACTATGAACAAGAAAAGCATGCTCAAGTCTGACAGTGTAAGTCCCAGAATACCGGGGAATTTGTGCAAAGCAGTCTGTTTATACAAGTTAGTAACTGGAAATACCACGGTAGGGAAAGTTCTGACTCTAGGCAAAACAAATGTAGTCGCTTTGCCTTGTTCTCATGTGACCTGAGATTCAGGGGGAAGGGCAATCTGTGCAGAATTCTGGTTTGAGATGTCCAAAACCTCTCAGGAACTTCTACCAGCTGAGATCAGGGTAAGAAACCAGGGCAAGGATAACTCGAGAGAGCACAGACAGGTCAAAGGTTGAAAACTCACATTTTTGCCCTCTGTAATCCTGCGCTGTTATTACTGACTAGCTGCTACAATTACAAGCTCATAGATGGCAGCAGCACAGAGAGAGGGTGCTCCCCGTTTTCAGAAGACAATCTTTAGGAACATCATCATCATCCTATGTCAGGCTTTCCTGCCATTTTGTTGCAAGAAATGTGTGTGTTTATACCAACGCACGCATGGGCACTCCTGCAATCCCTGAAGAAGACCTTTTGCTGGATAAAGTCCTCATTAAATATAAATTGATCTGGTTCCATTGACCAATTTATAGTAAGTAATGCTCTGATTAAGATTGCTCCAAAGAAAATCCTGGTCCACCTGGTCAAGACAGGCCATTTCTAACAGCCTAGTGTAGCTGAATTAGACGTTTGGGGATTAGTGCAGACATCACTAAGTGGAATGCCTGGCTTTTGACATGAGTCTATGGATTTAGAGTTGCTGGTTGATACTTAAGTAAAATATGACAATTTGGCGAGTGCATTTAAGTCAGCAAACGTAACCCAAACAAAAGTTTGGGTATTTTTTTACTCAGACTTATCAATGAATATTCTTTCAGCAGTGTGCATTTCACAGGTAAGTATGTGATCACCAAGTTCAGAAACAGGGATCTAGCCACATTTTCCTGTTTTAATTCACTGAGTAGCACTTTTTATGTCACTTCTGCTGCATGTACTGCTGTGAATTAAAAAACAACAAGTTTTAAGAATGGTGAATCTGAAAACTGGATGAGAGTAAGCTGGGACCCAGGAACAGGGAAATGACTTAATTTGAACTAGATGGCAGGTCACTGGCTGACATCAGAACGGTGCAATGGTCAAACTGTTGGGATAGTCTGGCTTTCTGTTTTCATCTCTATATTCATGTCTATATTTCTAAGCGGAAGTGATGCTATATTACAGTAGCACTGTAGGAGCCACAGGTAAAGCTCAGACCCTAATGATAAGAATTATTTTAGAAAACAAAAATTGTAGAAACCGTCCATTCTCTGCAGAGCTTACTGTCTGTACTCCCAGTTGTACAGCCTGTGGTAACCCCCAACTCTCCGCTGACATCACTGGGAAAATTAAAAACGTGCTAGCTCTCATTACGGTCTGTCTTACCTAACCGCCTTATGTAAGTTAAACAGAGGGGCCGTGTATTTTGCTGAGTAGAGACAGCAGGCTGAATTAGGACCCCAGAGATGGTTACACGGATTGCTTGTTCAGGATTGTACCAAGCCCTTTTCCTGCCCCATCATGATCAAGTAACGTTCTTGTGGCAACCACAATAATTCCCTGCAGGGGGCAGGGATATTAAGAAAGTATGTTTAGAGTCTCTTAATGTAATTTAGCAGCAGGAAACAAGGAAGGAGTGCCAGAACCATGTGAATAGCCAGTTCTTTGTGTGCCACTTGCAAATGCTCCACCTAGGTTACAAGAGGGCAGTTGCTGCTTCGTTTGAATTTATTGCTAAGAAGTGTTTGTCTACAAGTACGTTCCATACCTGATTTAAGGCTTTTCATTTACATGTGACTTATGTAATGGTAATTCTACAGTTTAAGTGTGGTTAAAGAAAATTAGTATTATTCACTGGAAACTTTTGTTGGGCTTTCCAATTATTTGCATATTTAAGCTCTGTAACAATTCCAAGCCAAAAATGCTTTTGTCCAAAGGCCAAGCAAGTCTGCTAGGTGACAGTATTGTCAACACCTCTTAGCGCTGAATGTAGTACAGAGCAGGCTTTTTCACCTGAACACTGTGGAAATGTCCTCATTACAGTTCTGTGGCAAACGAGCCAGAAAAATATTACAGCATAATAAACATCCACTTAGACCAAGTCAGTAAGCAGAAAACTCTAATAACTACTTAAGCATAGTGAAGAGACGGTGTCTGTATTGAAGAGCTTGTGTTAAGGGAATGATATCCAAAGGCATATAGAGCAAAAGTGACTTGTCTCAGGTCATGCCGCTATTCAGTGGCTGGTTTTGTAATAGTAACTCAGCCATTTAGCCGTGTTGTTTCCACTCTCTATCATGTTGGTTACATGAATATAATAACAATATTAAGTTGCAGAAGATTAATGAAGTTGCTTAGGTAGCAAGTACCAAATGACTGCGTGATGAAAAAACCCCCAAACCAATACAGCAGAACCCCCAATCCTCACTTGTGTCCTTGAAAAACAGTTAAAAATCACGATGAATGTATCCCTTTGTGGCCCTCAAATGAAAGACATCAGGGATGAATTTTGCCCCACTTTATTCAATTTGTCCTCAATTTGCTAAGGTCATTAATTTTTTCTTGTTTTACTCTCTGTTAACTGAGAAACAGCAGCCTCCTTGCGATAGGCGTTAGAAGCAGGAAATCTCAGGGTATGTTTCTAATTGCCAGACTTTCTTTCCCTCTTTCTGCTGTTCCCATTCTTGAGGAAGCATGAGGGGGTGGCGTGAGCATGAGGTGCCACTAGGGAAACAGAGAAGAGTATCAAGGTCAGGGTGAAAACCACACAAGAAGCAGGAAGAGATGCTTGCAGTTAGGTTCATGACCTTCATGTTTTTTTCTGACTGTCCAGGAGAGGGAGGAAAGGGAGTAGAGAAGGAGAGAGAGGAAGTTAACATTAGAGCAGATGTGTGCATAACCCCTGCTAGAAAACATCAGAGTTACGGAGGTTGCATTGAAGCCGCTAAAAACTGTAGGGTTCTTACTGTTGAGCATCTGGGAAGATCAGAGATGCATCTGGTCTTTGTTCCCAGATAGCTGAGGTAGTTCCAACAGGTAAAGGTCAAAGCTTGGGTCTCAGAAGGAGAACTGAACCATAGGAAAGACTTGAAACACGTTTGGTTATTCAAAAAACCATTAAAAATAGTTTAAAAGCAAAACAACAGCATTCATAATTGATAAAACTGAGGTTCTTACCAAATAGAGCAATTTAAGATATTCATAAAAACTGGCAGGTCCTAGCCTTAGTGAGAGTTTTCAAATTTTCATTAAGATGCACTCTTCATCAGTTTTCTCTGTGTTCTGACTTGGATGTGGTAACGTACGTGTCCTGCTTCACAAATACACCCGTGGAAAACTGTGACCAGGTCAGAGTGCCAGCTAATTTTGTCCAGGCTTGCTGAGGTCTCAAACACTTCAGTTTAGGCACATTCCTGTAGAAGATAGAATCTTTCTTTCCAGTGCCTTGGGGAACAGTTTTAGTGCATCAGCACAAACTGTGAGGGTAAAAATCTGTTACAAAATTCAAGCACAATCCTTGCCCTATTTCGTTACATATGGAACCGCATAGCATTTTTTAATACTCTTGTCTTGAGACAAGGCTGCAAAGCTCAGTGGCTCTGGGGCAGTGGGTGATGGAGCACTGCAATCAAAAGATATTTGGGAGGATACTCTATAAAACGCCTGATGGTTTTCTATGAGGTTGAAAGGAATGAGTCTTTTTGTGCGGTGCACCAGGTGTGTACATGATCTTCTCCACCGCTGTGTAACACCGCCCATAACACTGCCGTCTTCATTATACTCTGCACCATGCTTCCTGTTGCGGTAAAAAATGCTAAGAAGCTACAAAGTAGTCTTCAGCCAAGTATAAAACCAACTCTGTAAGTTGTAGTGACTTAATTTTTCCAACCACAGTTAGCAGAAAAGGAATGTGTAAAATGATGAGTGGAAAGAATAGTTAAAATATTGGTGTTCTGACTGAGCAGTTGTTCACCTACCAGCGTATTCTATGTGCAGACAAGATACTCCAGAACTTAAATGTCTTTTCAGACTCTGTGTGTGATATCGTCTGGAGTTTCACACACACACAAGAGGTTAGAGGTATGTTTCCAAGACTTTGCACCTTGTGATATCGATGGTGATGATGACTGTTCAGTGTGCCAGGGAGCTCACAACAGCCATCTATTGATAGAGGAAACCGAGTTCTTGAGGATTCCAGGCTATGTCTGGATGGGCCCCTGTCACCATCTCTGGCGAGTCAGGCGATTAGACCAGGCTTCGTTTGCCTTTCTCCTGTGCGACATTGGAGGTATATTAGTGAAAATCAGTTCAGTTTCGTAAGTCACTGTTACCTCTACTGAATGGTTAGAAGGCGTGAGAATATCGCCAAATGTGCCTGCAATGGATGGTTACCAGGACTAATTGAAGTTCGGTGTGATTGGATGCTGAAAACAGGAAAAAATTGTTTTATTGAATGGAAATAAAATAAAATGGAAAAAAAAGTTAATTTTCAGTAGCCATTCATGAGATAACGATTCTGTTTGAGATACTGCATGGTGCTGAGCTTTCTGGGGAGAGCTAGTGTCAGGCCACCTTTTGTAAACCAGGCAGATGATGTCCACGTGGGTTTTTTGTTGACATCAGAGAAGCCAGCAGCCGCCTAGCTTTCGGATTTCGGTGAGCTCCCCATTCAGTTATGAAAGCAATAATTGCTGCATCTGGACTTGCAGAACAGATTTTGAAGCACTCCCCAAAACAGGAGTTCACCTGAATTCTGGGCCTTACCAGCTCTGAAGATGAAAGTGTTATCTGCAAGCAGAGGGGAGTGAACCGGTAATTGCAGTATACTGTTGTACTAGATACTCGCTTAGGGAAGGGCCAAGATTAAAACAATTGCAGGAGGAACTGTCTTAATCTGCGAGAGCCTTGCTTGATATGTACAGATATTGATGATCCATTGTTGCTTCCATTGCAAGTTTATTCTTTGCCCATTTTCCAGCTCCCAGCAATGTTCTCTGTTTATGCAGCTGGCTTAGTGCTTCCATTTGCTGTACACCTTTGAATAGTTTAAATTTGGTTCCAGTGCAGAATATAAATAAATTTGTGAAATATTGGAAGCGATCTCTAAATGGGATTTTTGTTGCCTCGTTAGAAGTCTATTTTCATGCTTCCTGTCCCAAACTTCTGCCTTCAGCTTGCATTCAGAAATCCCATCAGTGTCATATAGATTCAGGGAAGAATAGTCTGCTGAAAAATTAAGTACTGTAATTATCCATTGAGAGGGGCTTAATTTTTAATGATAAAGGATCAGAATCTGTAAACAGGGAGAAATTACTTACAAGCACCTGCATGAAGCTGATAAGTCCTGAACCAAAGGCAGAAGGATGGGGATAAAGACCTGGTTGTTTCTTTTGACTCTAGCCTGAAAATGATTGTATTCTTGAGAATTAGATGAAGAAATCGTATCTTCTAGAAATCTCTGTTAACGGTAAAGGGAACACGTTCAAGTACTCAGGAGCCATGTCTACAGCTGGAACACTTCCATGCATTGCCACTTTTGCTAATGGTGCCTGAGCCCAGCACAACTAGCAATAAAAAGGGTCCCCACAGGCTTCATCTACTAGGAAAGTAGATGGCGCCGGGAAGTGTTCCTCAGCACTGGAACTCAGTTCTCTATGCTGTTAGATTTTTGGAAAAGTTCCTGGCACTGTTTCACTTCCATTACCTGGAAATCTCCTACACATTTCATGGGCTTGGTTCAGGAGTTAGCAGTTTGCAGTAACAGTTAGTGTGCGGCCACCCTGTTACAGGGTGTGCGAGACTAATAGCATGGAAGCGGACTGTTCCATGCTAGTTGACATGTACCAAAGTACATGCTTGGGTACATGTTAGCCCTCTTAGACAAGCCACACACTGGCTTAAGTCAATCTCAGTAGCAGCAAATCATAGCTTTTCCACCTGAATGCTTCTGGGGAAATTAATTGCGCTTACAGTTCTAGAGACAGTGCTGGCAAAGCACCATTAAAAAAGGACCGTGATCGGAGTCATTGTGAGATCCTCACCGACAGCTTTCACTGGCTTGGTGCCTGACCTTGCCTATGCCCTTCAGGGCCTGTAGGATAATTTTCTTGTGCTGAGATATTCTGTATTCACATTCCTAAAGGTGAAAGTTCTTGTTTACCCACAGAGCACTTACAGTATAGGAAATGCCAGCGTTTTCTCTACAGAGCCTTGCCAACATGACTTAATCTTAAACTGGACTGACTGCTTCTAGAGTAGTAAAGCCTAATTTAATATCCATGACTAACTCACTGACAGGCATCTTGATGGAGACCTATCAGCTATGCTACCTAAAGTTATAATGATTTTTCGAACAGTTGTAAACTCGGTATCCAATGCAGAAGCTCATCTAAGATAAGGCCACCTACAGCGAGAACCTGATCCTGCCTTGTGATCGCCCTTAGTCAGGGCTGATCTCTGTTCTGTTGCCAGTCTTGTAAGTCATCACGTCACTCAGAGTGTTGGAATTTGACGTAAAATGAAAGTCCATAGCATCCTTTCTGGCACTGTAGCAAACCATTAGATGAAGTGGGAGAAAAGAGGTAACACAATATCTTCCCCTGTACTCAGTATCACAAAGCAGGTACTTGGGAGGTTGCTCACTTACCCTCTGCCTGCCATCAGAGGCTTTGCGCTGCGGAGGTCACAGCAATGTCATCAAGTGTTGCCACAGAGTCAGGAGGCAGTGTGTAGGGGGGAATGAATTGGAAGTTTTGACTTTCAAAAGGTACAGTTAGAAATGTGTGGGTATGAGAGTCACTGAAGAAGAGAGAGGGTGTTGGTCAGCTCAAAGCCAAGAAAGTCCTTGCTGCCCTGCTGGGATTCCCCTGGAATAGCAACACTGGAAGATAAGCAAAGTGCCAACTGGGAGAGAAAAGAAGTGACAAAGATTCCAGTATGAAGGAGACGGAGCAAGTAAGCTTGCTGGGCATGATAAAACAACATTGGGATTGTTTTGAAGGACACCCCTGATTCAAAGTAGCATGGGGGGGGTGATTGGTGGACGTATATGACCAAAGAGAGGACAAGGGAAGGTGACTAACAGAATAACTATAAGCAGCAAATGCTTGAATGACCCGTATGGTAGAGACCGGTAATGACACGCCTTACACTCGCAAGAGTAGTTGTCAGTAGCACCCGCTAGAAAATGGAGCTAAACGAACTGTTAACTTCAGGCTAGTGACAAGTGCTCAGACTCCAGACCGCCTGCGACTTGCTCTGGCAAAGGGCACTCACTGGCTCTCAGGCTGCTGCTGTCAGCAAGGAGCCAGGACTGAGCACTCCTTCCCCTCTTGGGGTGGTCTCGCTGGTCTGAGCGAGCTGCGTGTGTGGCAGAGACCCTCTCCCTGCCACTGCTTGTCTTGTACCTATTCTGCAGACAGAAGGCCTCTGTCTGCAGGCTTGTTAAACTGGCATCTTCTATCAGCAGTAGATTCACTAAAAGAAACGTGTAGGAAGGGAGAGTTTATTTTGCCGATGCTCTTTATTTTATTCATACAAAGAAAATGACAATTTTTATATAGAAGCCATTAGGGATGCAAGAAGTGTCGGTTCCTAGCTCTGGGGTTCTTTCTTTTAACCAGACTGTGGCAATGCAAATACAGCCCATCATGATATTTATATCTTTAATTTTTGCATTCACCACATTACTAACACACTGATGGGCCCCTTGTTCTCCGTTTGTCTATTTCCTTAAACTTTCTGCCCCCTTTTTTATTATTATTATTTTTTCTGTCATGTGTGCAGTTCTTGAAGGTCAATCAGACGTCACGGATAGAGCCATTCTGTTCAGGGGCTCGCAAGCAGCTTGTTTATGAATGAAGAAGGCTTTGTGAACTTCCAGGGACCTGCTGAGCTTTTTTATAAAACTACCAGTGGGACAAGGAGCTTGGGAAAGTAGAGGCCTCTTATGGAAACAGAAAATGGAGGCAAGCTGCCAAAAAACCTGGGCTGACATTCTGGTTTGTCAGAATCATGTCCAAGTAACAAGTTTCTAGAAAACAGATCAGGTAGCTACATACCCAGGGCTCGAGCCTGCCATACGTGAGCACAGGGCGGTAGGTGTGCTGGGCAAACGGAACAGCAAGTGGTCAAGTCAAGATCTGACCATAAAGGGGTCATAAAATGAACAGATCAGGAAGACCAAAGCTTTGTGGAACNTGGTTTGTCAGAATCATGTCCAAGTAACAAGTTTCTAGAAAACAGATCAGGTAGCTACATACCCAGGGTTCGAGCCTGCCATACGTGAGCACAGGGCGGTAGGTGTGCTGGGCAAACAGAACAGCAAGTGGTCAAGTCAAGATCTGACCATAAAGGGGTCATAAAATGAACAGATCACGAAGACCAAAGCTTTGTGGAACAGAAAACAGAAGGAGAAACACCGTTTAAAGAAAAACCATTAAGGGACTATATCTGCAATACAGGCAATAGCAGATGCGTATTGATCTAGTACCGATTGTCACAACTTTTAAACGAAATATTTCCTATCTTAAAGTCAGTGCTTCTAGAGGCATGCATAAACACTTCTANACAGAAAACAGAAGGAGAAACACCGTTTAAAGAAAAACCATTAAGGGACTATATCTGCAATACAGGCAATAGCAGATGCGTATTGATCTAGTACCGATTGTCACAACTTTTAAACAAAATATTTCTTATCTTAAAGTCAGCGCTTCTAGAGGCATGCAAAAACACTTCTAAAAAAATGGGAAAAAAAGTGTTGAAATCACAAAGTAAACACAGCTAAGGACAAACAAGCAATTTTGATGTCAGTGCAGTATCTGGCTCATGCAGATAATTTTGAGGTGAATATTTTCTTCATCCTGACAGCCTGAATATCTCGTGGAGTTATTAAACGCTTGTCTAACTTTTGTATATACATTTAGTAGGTTCAGTGGAATTCTACACTGAGATGTTGGTAGTTTTGATGAGATCTTTTCAGTTGCTATCATCTCTGTAGCACTTCATAATTTTGAAAGCGTCCAAGAAGCTGGAAGTTTAGTTTTAGAAATGATGAGAGAGTTTTGGGCAGGAAGGTTAATACCAGACAGGTGAAGATCAGGGGAGGGATCAGAAGTTAGGGAATTGTAAAATTGGTTACTCTGTGCATTCTTAAGTTTTTACTGTGTTATTTCTGTTGCAAAACTAGCACCAATTGCCATAGTTGGGATGATACCGGTAGGGAACAGAGAAATCTAAAGCAAGTGGCTCAGCCCATTCACGCTTCTACATCTTTCATTTTGGTTGATTCGGCATTGCATTGTTACGAGTTTCCCGAGGGAGTGAATTAATACCAGTTACGATATGGCCTGCTCTGTAGTAATTCTTGGTAGTGTACTACTGCTTTTGTAAAACCTAGGCGTGCAACTGATTCTTAGGTATCTTAGGCATCAATGGAACAATTAGAAACAATCTGTTTGAAACTCTTGGATTCTGTGGGCCTCGTGTGTGTGTGTGGCACCCCTACTGCATTTAGCTGGAGAAACTATTGGAACGGGCAGAATCTTTTAACAGGCCTAAATTTCCTTTACTCTGATTTAAAATTTAATTGCCAACATATCGGAAGCCAACTGAGTGTCATTTACTGGAACTTTCATTGTTGTGCTCATTGTTCCAGTTCCTTCAGGGAAATGCTGATACTCCTCATGAAAGCAGATTTAGGAGCACACAGCAAATGCAACACAGAGATAGGCAAGCAGAGGTCTAAGCCAGGCTTCAGTGCTCTTTGTGACAGTTGGCTGTGCAGCCCCTAGGTACTGCATGTAGTCTTTCTCTGAATGTCTTTGGTGGTTTTTTTTCAACAACAGTAGCAAGAGCAAAACCTGAAGAAAACAAATCAGTAGTCCCCAAAGCTCCGTTTTAGTTTGAGAGTGCTTGCTGACATCAAAGGAATAGCGAGTTGTGGAAATCTTTGGTTACAGGTACTTCTTTCTAGTTTATCACTCCAAGAGTGAGACTTTCTCTGACTTACTTTCCAACTCTTACCTTCCCATCTCTCCATCATCATCATCATCCCCTTTTTTACTCCTTCTCGCTCCTGATCACCTTGCCTGCATGCTGTTGTCTCCTGCAGTGTTTCTAGTTCCATGCCGTCATGCTTTTCTCTTCTTCTCTTTACATTTGAGCCAGGCTACTTTCACGTATAGACGTGGCGCTTTAGGGACATGGTTTAGTGGTGGACTTGGCAGTGTTAGGTTTATGATTGGACTTGCTGATCTTAAAGGTCTTTTCCAACCTCAATGATTCTATAATTCTATGACTCTATG
Organism: Steatornis caripensis; assembly: GCA_013398225.1. Taxonomy (NCBI): domain Eukaryota; kingdom Metazoa; phylum Chordata; class Aves; order Caprimulgiformes; family Steatornithidae; genus Steatornis; species Steatornis caripensis. Next base: position 93,373 of record VZSC01017424.1, on the reverse strand, counting down.
TCCGGTGGCACCTGGGCACAATTAAGCCCTGTAGATAAAAGAACAGAGTTTCCCTTAATCTCAGATTTGATGTTTTAGCCAGCAGACTGAAACTACGATTTGGGGGAAAAGCCAGATCAGCCTTTGAATCCTTCATTTGAAATATATCACTGTAGAATTTAACTGTCCAGCTCTACTACACTGTTCTGTAGTAATAGGTAAACATTTTTGCCCCTCGTGACTTAGGGTTTGGCCAACTCTAAGTTGTTCTTAGGGGAGAAGACATAAGGCTTATCTCTGACTTAAGAGAAACCCATTTAAATTTCAAATCTCTTTTGTAGCGGAACCTTCTGGAAAAAAGCTGTGACAATATATTTACCATGCACAAAGCAACATCTCCCGCCTAGCTTCATTGTTGGCAACAGCTAAGCTTTTTCAGCACAGTGTGCAAAATAAAATAATAGTTCTCTAGCAGACATTTAGTGTGTGAAATCTCAGTTCTAACAGCTATTTCTGGCAAAGTCTTGTAAGCATCGTAAAAAATGTAAGGCATTGATATGCCTAATGGCTGTAAGGTGAATATTGGTCACCTTGTAGCTTAGGGTGAAAAATCGCTTTAAAAGGTTATCTCTGTTTTGATAGTTCAGAGAACTTTAGAAATGCTGGTTAAATCTGCCATGCTCCAGTTGTGCTCAGTGTGGGTGTGGTTCTTCCTCTATGTATCTGTCCTGTGTTATACCCAAAATTATGGGGTTAATTTGGAGATGAGCTGTTTCCTCAGCCTTGAAAAAGTTGGAGATAAGAAACCCACTAGTCAAAGTGAGACCAAAGTTTAGAGTGACTGAAGAGTTCCTGAGCTGGACTTTAAGAAGATATTTTCCTGAGAGGAGACAGCTGTACATCTGAGTGACAGAGCCACGAAGGAAGTTGTCTTCTGTATAGATGTTAGAATGGAATAAAGAAGACTGACTAGTATGTATATATTTATTGCCTCGATTGGCATCCTCAAAATTGACAAACCTAAAATATTCTTGGAGAGAAGATTAACACTGCAGAGGCTATTGAGTGCTGTTCCCAAGAAGGAAGGAAGTCTGTTGGAAATTGGCTCAGAGGATCAAATCACTATGTGAATCACTTCATGGTTTTGACTGACAAAGGAAGATCAAAGCCAAATTACAGTGACTCCTGCAAACTTACCTTGGAGGGCCAGGGGACAAAATCCTGATCTATACAGCTACTGTGCTAAGTGGAAACATTCATCCTCTTTGCATAAATGAAGTCTCACTGACATCCATTTAGCAACTCCATTTGGCCTGAAGCTGAGGCCTGGGCTGTTCAGTGACAATTTTGTATTCTGTGCCTCATCTGCTACCAAAGTTCCCCCTCCTGGAAAGGTCCTGCCTGATGACTCTGCTGCCAAGAATTCTTTCGGCACTGCAACTTGTCATGTAAGGATTCAATAAAAAGAGTGGATTTTTATTTACGCCAAAATCTGTTTTGCTATTTGGAAGCTATTTGAAAATGTTACGGTCACTAATGGATTCAGTATTTTTTGACAAAACATCAGCATGGTTGAGGCCTTGCTGTTTTTCATAGACAAAGTCAGCACTACAGTTTGTTTTCATTCTTTACGGCTTTGCAGCACATGGGATACAAACCCCTCCTTCCTCTGCTTGTCTCCTGTGAGCTTAAAGTACAGATGGCAGAGTTTTCTTAGGCATGCACATAGATTTGGAAGGAGTGAGCTCTAATAATCACGCAAGCTGCTTCTTCCTTCCACTTCTGTCAGTTCCCACTCAGATCCTGGCCTTAACACTCCTTGAGTGGTGAGCTGCCCAGCGCACTGATTGTCTCCATGTCTTGTAACGGGCAGAAGGATGTTCAGCCCATGTTGCAGCAGCCAGAGCAGGAAGTACTCCTGCCAGCTACACTGCAACTAAAAGCCTTCTGTACTGTAGCTAGGAGACCTGCGCTTTCCCTAGCTACACGTGCCAGGTTCCTGGAAGTTTTAGGGCCACCCAGCTAGAGTGGAGCTGGTGGCAGTAGTAGTAATAAAGCTGGGGCAGTTCCTGTTACAGTAGGGTGAGCATGGAAGGGAGGCAGCGAGCCTCCACCGAAGCCTGTATGTTAGTAGCTGCAGTAAACACCCCTGCCTATGATTAAGACATTGGTCACCAAGCACTCACTGACTATCCCTTTATTGTAGGCTGGAGAATAGTGATGTTTGACCTGAGGGCTGTGGGTCAGAGTTAAAGGAGACTCTTAAGGGATGCGTATCTCCGGAATGTGCCAGAGGTGACGCAGAATGGCGTCCTGGTGCTGAGGGGAGGAAGGAGTCTGCTGTGACTTTGCAGACGGCTTGGTAGAGGAAAGAACACGGTGGATTCATAAGATAAATATTTCCCAGTTCCAACTCAGAAACAGGTATTCTTTAAATCCACAAATAACTCTGTTCCGCCCTTAAATGTCACGACTCTGTCAGAATGGTTCCAATGAATGTATGTTCTCCAGCTCACCAAACGGTCTTGCCTTGGTGCTCGAGTCTCTGCGATGCTTCCTTCCTTGTCAATTGCTTTGCTTATTACACTCTCTAGTACTTTCTGTCGCCACTATTTTTGTCCCTGCTGCCCCTAGAAATCTATCTATCTTTAATTATTTGTTCAGATCTCTTCTTCCTTTACCCTTTGCCAATCTCTCAGGTGTTCTTTGCACTTTCATCTGGTACTAGACTGGTAAGAAACCTGCAAAAAGCTTTCCAGAAAGCATGTCCTGCTTTTTCTGCTCATCTGTTGTTCACCGTGACTCATGCTTTATTTACAGGTGTTGGTTATTTAAATATATTTTTTGCAATAATCTTATAAGGCAGGGGTTTCTTCTGTATGTGGAGAGACTGAAACTATAACAGCGTGCTAGCTTTGGGCAAGACTTTGGCCCAGCTGTCCATATGAGCTGTATCTCAGCTCTTCTTCCAGCTCTGGTCTGGAGTGAACCCACGGACTGTAAATGAACTCGGGCATTGGGCACAGACTGACACACGACTAGTTTTTGTTTACATGATGATAGATTTTTGTCCTAATGGACAATTCACACACAACAAACCAGACAAGGAACTTCTGCAAACTCAAGCCCAGCTACCAAGGGCTGACTAGGTGTAGCTGTAAAGATCTCAGACTTGTAAACTTAAAGGGGTAATAAGCAAGGAAAGGCCTGGCAAAAGTTTGGGGAAGAAGTTAGTGAAAATATATTGGACCCGTCTTTGAAAGCAGGGATCAAAAGGCAACACAGTAAAAATTACGTAGCAGATGACTGATCTGAAGAACTCATTGGCACAGATGTCACAGAGACTACAAGTTTACTAGGTTTTCAGAAACAGTTAGACGAATGTGAACATCCAGGGCAAATTACGAGGACTATAAAATTCTTGTTCTTTGTAGAATAAGCCAACTGTAATAGAGAGTTCTCTTCAATTTACAATTACCTCTTGCTGTAAAAGCAAAGCTGGTTACTTTCTGCTCTGTTCATTCCTTTCCTGCGTTCTTTCTCTTTGGCATACAGTAGTTCAAGCAATACCCAAAATTCTGTGAGATTTCCATGGAGCCCCAGACAAGGCTTTAAGACAACTGTGACCTCTTGAGTAATGAAGGTATAGAATTTTATCTGGAGAGTCCCATGTCACTACCAGAACTTACATTGTATATAACATATTTTTTTCCCAGCATTGTGGAATATTTCAGATTTTTTTATACCAAACCAAAATTTCAGCTAGCTCCTCAGTATAAGTACTTGATAGTCTTACATAGTGATAATTGAAAGCACAGTAACTTTTGTTCTTAAAAAAAAATATTACTTGAAAATTTCCAGAATGTCAATCTTATTTCAATAGGAGAATTTATTGAATGGATCGTGCGTGCTATCCTGCAGTTTTGTGTCCCCTACTTTTGCAAAATCTGCATGAATTTAAAATAAATCTTTCTTCGGAAGTCTAATCAAATGTAAAAACTGCCATCAAGATCATGCTTGAGGAAATTGGTGGCCTGTGGGGGAGCAGAATGAAGATCAGGACTTATTTCTTGAAGTTTTTACCTGTGCGGGTCTTGATGTCTTCAGATAATGGCATGCTTATTCTGCTCATTGGTTGCAACAATAACATAGATTGCACCTTTCTCTCCTAAAAAAGGTGTGATCGAACAGCTGCTGTTACGGGACTGCTGTGACCTAGCAGCGCCAGAAAATAGAAGTTGAGATACAGCTGATACTGACCTTCACAACAGCCACTTAGAAACGCAGACAGACTCAGAATAGTTTCCGCTCTGGCTCTTCAATGAAAGCACACCAAACCCGATCTGTTGAATGGAACATAAAGGACTCTTGCTCTTTCATTCCCAATTTTGAACTCTGGATGAGTCAGAGGCCCTATTATCCCAGGTGTCTTACGACTTTGTCCATGCAACACCCTGTCACTGGGGCTTAGGTGATCTAGAAGCACAGATGGTGCTGCTTGCATGGCTACAGAAACAAGAGTGAATTAAAACGTTCTATCACACTGATACACCGTTATACACACTTATTAAACTTTGTGGGTGACGATACCAATCGTGTCTTACTGGAGATCTGAAACAGAGCCAAGGATTTGCATGCACTTTCTGAGAAATTCTCAAAAGCCAAGGCCTTATTTCTCTAGCAGTAATATTCTTTAGGGACTGTGGGATTTTTAACAGGTGGAATGATGGGTAAAACAAACCGTCTCAAAGTGCTGGAAGTGAGCATTTGCTATATCTGAAGGGAATACCGAGGTCTCCTTGTAGCTCCTATTTAGCACTTCTTAGGCAGCTGCAACTGTTGTTGAGTTGCCACTAAGTTAATGGGAGCTTTGCTTGGTTTGAAAAGAGCACAGAATTTGGCCTATGAAAAACTCTGGGCTTGGTCCTATTCTTTGTATGCCCAATAAAATAAAATTATTTTCATCTATAACGTGTTGGGACTACACAACCTTGGAGCTCTGTTGTTACATTTTGCTTGAGTTTTTGTTCTTAGATTTTCTTTTTTCATTTTGTTCTAAAATTGTTAAATCGAGAATTGGTCCAGGCATTTGTATAGTGTATTATTAAACCTTACAGGATTCAGATGGCTATTGCGAGAAGCAGATGAAGGAAGCATCAAGAAATCATTCCTAATTTTCCGACAGCCAAGATCAGAGCCCTTAGTTGGATGAAAAGTTCCCTTCTTATTGCCTACAAGTAGTTTCTGTAATTGGCAAAATTGCCTGTTATTGTTTGAGTGTGTTTGGATCTCCTGCGGTAGGTTTTATATGTTTGAGAATTGACTGGAAAGAAAAGCAGTGGCTTTCCCAAGTCGCTGTTTCATTCACACAGACCGAGCTGTAGGTAGGAGATTAACAGGGTCTGACATGAATGGAGCTCCTTCTCTCTCGGGCCTATTGGAAAACAAAACACATACCGGCATACATTTGAGCAACTGTGAGTTGACTTTGGAGAGCGCTGGTATTTTTACACGATAACAGTCCATTGGATTCCCTCATAAGTCTTTCAGTTCTTCATTACATAAGGACTTTGCCTGAACTGCAGGGCAGAGAGTAGCATGTATGTAATCCCTGTTTCTCACTAATGCATCACATGTGCTTTGGATTTCAAACATCAATATTTGTAGGAACATACAGTAGGGTTCTTTCTATGAGCAGGGATTGCATTCTCACACTTGCTGCCCTTCACAGACTCTCCATAATTCACTGAGCATGGGCTTTGCTTTTCTTTACTTAACATTTTTGTACTTTAAAATTGCCCCTTTATATTTAAGGATCATAGAACCCTCCAGTAACAATCCAGAGAACTACAACATGACATTCCCAAGAAGAGGCTTTCTTACAAGTGAACATTGCCGTACAGTCTTTATGTCTTTATTTTTTATTTTCCTCAGGTGTAAATTGGCACATCTGCACCAATTTCAAGGGTAACATTGATTTACAGCAGCCAAAGGATTAGTCTAACCTGATCCCTCTCATACATATAGACAGAGGAATGTGTAACAATATTTTTAGGAAAGCCCTTTATCAACTGGTTAATCTGTCTGGAATAGTTTTTGTGGGCTGATCCTGCTATATTACAGAGGGAAGTAATAAACAACCGCTGGTCTCGTCAGTTATAGGACCTCAAGGCGCAGAAAGAATTCCCAGGCTTGCACGCCCCCCAAAAAGGTGATGTAATTCCTAAATGTAAGCACCAGATCCCCTTGGTGGAAGCCAGAATTTACTGTTAAGTGCCAAGGCTCCTGGTACCTGGTGGGCCAAGGTAGGTGTCTCAGAGTGAAAATCAAAGCAGCCCGTGCTGGGAGCAGGAAGCTGCGTAGAGTAACCAGTTAGAAGTCTTAAGCACGGAGCCATCTCTGAACCAGAGGTTCATATTCTAGGTAGCACACCGGTTCTTGCATCCATTCAGGGTCCAGTGCCATGAATCATCTCCTGAATATAGGGGTCTACAAGTCTCTTTCTAGAGATCTGAGCAGGGCTCGTTGTTTTCTTTTAAAACGCAACTGCAAGCAAAGCAGGACGTGCCTTTTGTGTAAGAACGGAGTAGCTAGTAATTTCACCCAGAAAGGAGGAGAGCTGAGTTCTGTGCCTCCCCACACCCTGCTGAAGTCTAAGGGCATTCAGTATATCGGCTAATAATGAAGCGACGTACTGGTGTGAGGGGGAGTCGCGTTTGACCCCTGCAGAAGCTTTCACGTTGCATTCAGACCGCACCAAATGTCGAAGTGTGATCAATTGAGCTATAAAAGGACTATATTATTCTTTTAGTAGCACCATGCCAAACTAATCATATTAGTACAATTGCACAGCAGATGTTGGCCTTGTACGTCTCAATTATTTCACCTGCTTGGGTTGCGGGCTTCAGAGATCTCAACAGAAGAAAGTGTCCTGTTTCTAAGTAAGCTGCTTGCATTTATCCACAATTAATCTGTAAAGAAATAATGAAAACCTAGAAAGTAGCCTTCTCGGAGAGAATTGCACTCATTTTCTTTTGCGTGCTCACAATGAAATGCTTGTGAATGCTCCTAACAGCAGACGGCTTCTGTTAGCTGCCTTTTGCCTGCTGAGTTAAACAGAAAGAAAAATGTTAATGGTCAGAGCTTGTCAGCAGTACATTGCCATTCACGTTTAGTCGCACTTCACTATTGTTTTGTGTAGTTGTTAGGATACAGATATTTCTAGGGTCAAAAAGGGAGCGGATTCATCCCTCTGGAAACTTTAATAAAGGTTCAGCTCGTGCAGGCCCTGCACTACCCACAAAAACTCAGTTCGCTGACTTCTAAAAAGGTGAATCAATGGGCAATGTGAGAAACGCTTATAATTTCTGAATTATTTGCAGGTAATATTTTCTACCCCTTTTATAAATGTAGATTTCCACTGTAGCATGAGTAGGAATACATTCTATTTTGCTAATTTTTTTTCATCAAGAGATCTCTAATTGCTTTAGAAATACTGGTAAATGTTAAGGAAAAGATGCAAATGGACCTGAAAGCAGATAAAGCTCAGTCACAGGATTCAACAGATCTGAGTTTAATTCCATTCCTTCAGTGACAAAGTATAGTTCACTTGGTCTTCCTCTGCTTGGATAGAAAATGAAGTGAATACTGCTTTCCTCCGTGCATCTCGTGTGTTTGTACTGCAGGATCTTGGAAGCAGAGACGCTGTCTTGCTAAGTCTCCAGAAGGTAGCTTGGTGGGACTGGGTGCGTTATCTGTTTTTTTATTTGTTACATGGAGGTTATAACGATCACTCAGAACTGAGTGAATACTGTAAGTCTAACGCACAGTCTTACGCTCTTTAGGTGATGGCAAAATTTACTTTCCTCTATAAATCCAGTTTTCACCGGCACCTCTGCTGAAGTGCTTTCCTTCTTACTCTGTGGAGTTTCACGTTTGACATGAGTGGGCTGTAGGGAGCTGATAAGTTGACCAAATTTGAAGTTATTTGAACAAGCTGTTTCGAAGTTGCAAAACTTGGTGAGGGGGAGAGAAAGTTATTTTATGACATTTCTTCAGTGCTTCCCCCCCCACCCTTTGCCCTCATCTACCAATTAAATAGACTGAGCTAGAGATGTTAGAGTGCTATGTAAAATCTGGTAGGCTGTGCTATATGGACCTTAATAGGCTGTTGAACCAAGTAGTGTCCTCCGAATGCTGAAAAGCATGCTTGGAAAGTGATCGAGTTTGGAATTTTGGAAGAGCTTACCAGAATCCACATATTCCCAAGGGGGCAACCTATTCTGCTGTTTCTGTGCAAGTTCGTTAGGTGGCTGGTTCAGCCAAAGAGGTTACAAGCAGCAGTCAGGGGTGTAGCAGAGAGTACACAATGACAGGGGTGGGAAGGATGACCTCTCTAAGGCACACAGAGGCTCAACGAGCAAAAGGGACCTTTGCTTGAGTGCGTTTTTCCGTTCCTTATTAAGAAAATACGTATAGCGTTGTCAAATGCCCAAATCAGAAATCAAATCCCAAAAAATCATTTACTTTCCATGACAACCAAAAGAACTGTAGGGCTTTTGAGCACAAGAAGCTTGGAGCTTATTTTCTTTGCGTCTAGGACTTGTGAAAGTAATGTTTTTTCGTCCTGCAAGAGTTAGAAACAAACACTCAGACTTGTAAGTCCTGCAATATATGTGCTTTCGCTGTTCGTGTTTTATGGCCCAGTATGAGATGCAGCAATCAGTGACGTTCACCTGAAGCTGCAGTGCACTTTTAAAGACACCTCATGTTGTTACCACTGCTCCTTTGAAATAAAAAAGGCTTTTGGAGGCTAAATTGCTCCTAATGTTAGGCAGGTACACCACAGAGGAAGCCCCCTCCCGGTTTTCTCTTGTCATGAGTGGGAGAGGTGAGATGGTGTAAGAGCGGTGGGTTCTGTGTCCTTTTATAAAGGAAGAAAAAGAGACGGCGACTGTATTTTAGACCCAAACTTTTATGTGCACAAAGACAGTATGAATGCAAATACTGGAAAGATGCTGTTTGCATTAGCCTTTACGCCACAGCGGCTGGTACGAAGGGAACGGTAAAATGTAGCTTTTCCTTCCTCAGAGTAACCGGTGTCTTACATCGTAATTTTCCCTGCATATCTGAATCAAAAGCATTTCAATATGTGGGAAATAATTTCAGTATGAAAACCAGCTGTTTATTATTGAATAGTTCTTTGGGCTTCAGGAATACATTAAGTTTTAGGGGGTGAGATACTCTAATTACTTGTCCAGTTTTGAAATTTACCCATCAAATGGGAGTCAATGAGCTGGTGCTTCACTGAGCTGCATTACTCTTAACTATAGGCCTAACAGAAGCCCGTTTCGTAACGAGTGTGTGAGAACAGAAGCAGGGTGCCTCCATCTCCCAACTACTGCGTATAAAGCCTCCGCACGGCGCTCGATGTAGTGAGCTGCTTGGCACTTCCGGCAGGTTTACCCTGGCCATCCCGCTCTCTGGCCTCCGTTCTGCACCTCCTGCCCATAAGCCATTTCGTAAGCCGCGTGAAAAGGGCTTAAGTTTTCCTGCAAGGCTGAGGGTGAGCGAGCAGGTGTGGGAATGATAAGATTCCTCCCCATCCTTTGTGGGGTAGGTGTGGATCCAGTGATTTAGTGCACAATGAGCTAGACAGATTTTTAGAAAGAAACATAACAAGGATATTTTTCTTGAGAAAACCTTTGCAGGTGAAAGAGTTGTTTTAAACCTCTGCTTGCTGCCAGAGTACAGTCACAGGAATGGCAGGTAGGATAAGGGAAGTTTATTATTCTGTTTATAAACCTAATGAAACCTCCACTGAAAGGTCTGGAGCTGATCAGCAAGGAAGAATTCCGTTTTTTAAAAATAGATATATCAAATTCTGGTTTTGTGGTGCATTGCCGTACAAATGAAACATTCCAAAATAACCTATCAAAAAAACCTCACCAAGGACTTGTGAGACTCAAGTTCACATCCTTGGTGTGTTTGTCCTAGAGGAGAAACTCCCGCGTCATTTTTCTTTATGCATGTGAGCGCCCCGTTAGAGACCGTTGCCTGCGCTAGAGGCTGCTTTCACAGTTTGATAGAAATTCCATCCTGGACCTGAACTTCCACCTTGAAGTTTCACCTCAGCCACTGCACTGCATGCGGGTGAATCGGTAACTCCCAGCAAAACATTTCTAGCTGAAAAAAGCCGTGAATGTATTGACCAGCTTGCAGTGTGACTCGTGCTTGTGCTGATTTGTTCGAGGATATTGTGCCTCTTTTTCCAGTCCCTTACGGTTTGAAAGGAATGGTTGAGAGCTTGAACACCTGCCTTAGATCAAAAGGCTTAAGACGCTCCAAATATTAATCTTATCTAAGTTAAAACAAAACACCCACAAGAGGGAGAGATTTCTGGTTTAATCTGTTGATTAAAAAATATTTTAACAGTTTACGTAACAGAATATAATTCACTAATGCAGTAGCTTGCCAAAGCGCAGTGGATTCTCTATCGCTGGCAGGTATTTGGAAAGACACCCATTGTAACTTTAAAAGGTACGGTACAGATTAGCCACGTACTGTAACATTGCTGCACGAATCATTCTGGGGTGTTGTATAGATGATCATAGTGGTGCCAGATGGTTTCAAGTTTTGCCTATCTAGGGACCAAAATATGCCTCCGATAATGCAAGATTGCATATCCTGCAGGACTCTGTCTCCATGTTTATCCCATATCCCGGAACACCCCTTAGAATTGCTGTTCGTGACATTAATTATTTGAGATGATTCCTACCTGGCATTTTTGTTCTGCCAGCTGTACACCTGGCGATGTCGTGCCAGAGTGCGTAATGGAACTTGCTACAGGATGAGGGATTGCTGAGGGTGGAGCGGATTCCAAAAACGCTGCTGTTTTGTATGTCACTGGCCACACAAATCATGTGCCTTGAACCACTTAAGGTACAGAAAGCTTAAAGATGGACTTTCTTCCACTGTTAACATAAAAGGTCACTTGATAAATATGGAGCCTCAGGCAGGCTTTGGATTTAATGGCCCCAAAATTCAGACATGCTGGGAGCAGGGGGCTGGTGTACATTTCCTTGGGGGTTTTGCCTCTTTTTTTGTTGTTTTATGCGCTCACTGGAGACTCTGATGCCTGAGTGAGGTGGGTTGACTGAGCATCTAGAAACTCTGGCTTGTGACTTCTCGTGCCTACTGCCCCTGTTAATTGACAGTCTGCCGCCTTCTGCCTTTCTGGTACCGTGTAGTTCTGCCAAGCCACGTTAAGTCAGCCTTACATCTCCTGGCTTGTGCCTCCCCTGGGGCGCAGAGCCATGTGTTCAGCTCCCAGCACTGACAGATGAAGGTAAACACTTCAGGATAAGCAAGTCTAATGCTTCTTATTTGCACACCTAGGAAAAAAATCAAAGTCAGCCATTCATCTCTCCTGTTCGGTAAACACAGAAGCTAACTAGGCTGCACTGCATGTGGGTCCCCAGGGGACTGTTTTCATAAGACTTCGTGTGAGGATTTTTGTTGCTGATTTTGAAAACATTTTGAGGTTGGATTGTAAATGTGATGTCCTCATTTACAGCCTTTCCTGAAGCATAAATCAAGGGGTACGTAATTAAATGAAACAGATAGTCAAAACCTTGACTAAGCTGTTTATTGAGCCGGGAAGGGAAAGGGATTCTGTGGTTTCAAGGATCTAATGCAAAGATCCACTTACAAAATGCAGTTGTCAGGATTCAGGTATGGCGGCATTAGTGCATGATAGCAGCTAGCACTGTACGCTGTCTGCTAAAGAAGCCCATTGGCCATATCATCTGTATCTATTTCACGCTAAACATATTGCTGAACTTCATCTAAATTATCAAATTTGGTCTTGTTAACAGAAGTCCTTCCACATATGTCTTTGTAGTAGTCAATAGGATCCCTGACCTAAAATTTTCATGTGATTCCAGTTCATCACAGAATGGACCATAACATCTTTGGACCCTCCTGACCTCTAAGAAAACCACACATTAAACGCTAGGTTCCTGGTTTAGCTCGATTTCCCCCTGCAGACCCTAACCATGTTCACTGATAGCTATTATAATTAGCCGTCAATAAATAGCTTACTTATTGAACCCTGTAAGATCAATGTCAGGGCCTTTAAGTGGATCCATATTGTACCAATATATAGCAAGAAGCCCCAGTGCAGTGTATGGTCGTCTGTCTTTCCCTTACCGTGAAGGAGGCAAGTTGCTATGCGTTGTTGATTCAGCTGGAGCTCCTGGGTGGCCCATGTGCAGTTGATCGCAGGTAGATGTGTTGCAGCAGCACCGACAAAATCCTGGATTATTGTGCTATGACTGGTTCCAGGAAGAAAGGTAAACCCTACCAACCAGCTCGTGATATATAAAAAGTATTCTTGGCCATTGGTACTGTTTTGGTGCCCAGAAACGGGAGGGGAGACCAAGAGGATGCTGAAGTGGCAATATTTCAACAAAGAGGAATGTCTCCAGCTGCTCCCCAAGTCTTTTTCTGTTTCGCTTCTATCCTGGCTTGATCCCACTGCTTTTTATCCAAGAGTTGATTTTTATCTGTTGATGATATCACAGCTTAATGGCATCGAATGTGCTATATATGAATGAACCAGGACAGGGCTGTTGTTCTTAATAAACTGCTTGAAGCAAAATCCACTGGCCTCTGATTTGATGTGTACAATATATGTAGATGGTGGATAAAGACCAATCCCCACCTGCCTGGTAAGTAAGTAACATTATACACTTTACTGTTCTGGTACCTAATCTACTCTAGTTTACTAAAGAAATCCCCATCACTATTGGGCTTCAGGTTTTCATCACATTACTATGTAAAAAGACTTGCTAAATTGAGGTCTTCAGGCACAATCTCAGGCTGGATCAAGAACCAGGTGCAGCACTATAAATTGCAAACTTTCTACTTGGCATAATCTCTGAAAGCAGGGTATACCCTAACACTTGTGGACAGCAGATAACACCTTGTCCTTCAGTTTATCAGTGGAAGCATCGATTCACATGCTGTTCGTTTTCTTTCACCATACCTGAAAGGAACAGATACCAGCTCTAGAGACACTCAGGGCAGGCATTCCCAAACACACAGAATGATACATTTACATGGATCTCTGTGTCCACACAGTATTCTGCGCACCTACGTATGCTTTAGGCTGAGCGCCATCCTTCAGAGCTTAGCTTCTAGCATTTTCCTGTAAGCAAAGGAGAGGGGCTCCTCGTCTGTACAGCACCCCTCTTTAGGAAGGCCAGGATACAGGTGGGCTGTGGAATCTCACTGCTAGCTCACTGTTGGGTACTGAAGACAAGTTTTAAAACGTTCTTTGAAAGGTATCTTTGAAAGATACTTTGTTTTCCCGTTTCCACCGGAGACTTTTCCACTTTGTTTGTTTCTCCAGCTAAAGAACTAAGGTATCCAAGTAAGACTAGCACATCAGGGAAACAGAAGATAAAGGATCTCACGTAGAACTTTGACGCTGGAAGCATCTCCTCTCTCTTACGTACTGAAGTTCACTCACCTTGTTGCTTTTGTGGATCAAATGCAACGCGCCAAGGAGGAGCTCCTTGCAAGCCACTTCTGTGTCACCCTCTTTCTGCTTTCTTACGTTGCTAGAGGTGGTAGTAAATCACAGTCCTAAGGACAAAACAAAGTTCATTTGGCCAAACGTGGCCTGTAAGTTCAAGGGTGATTAGCTGGAGAAGTGTGCTGCTACAGTAGCAATGATCTCTGGGCTGCCTCTGCGCAGTAGCTGGTTACATAACCTCCTCTCCTATATAACTAGAAAATGCTTGTGCTAGCAACATATTTAGATTCCTTTGCAGATTTCCACAAAGCACAGATTCTTGCCTGCAGAGAGACATCCCATGGCCAGGAAAACACCTGCGGAACCTGGTCTCATTTTGTGGCACAGTCTGATCGTGAAGCTGTTCCATCTTTTAGAGGTGATGAGCACCTCCAGGTCGATATCTGGCAGCCGGTATCTCAAATATCAGGCACTTGGGTGTTACAGGATTCACTTGCAGGGTAGGGCACTAAGAGGAAAACAGTTTTTCTTGTTCTGTTGCCTCATTGCATGTGTTTGTACTGGTGAAGGAGTAAGGAGTTAATATTCAACAGAAATCAGTGCTTAGTGACAGCTTATGGATACTCATAGTCCAGATACTCTACGACAACATAACGATGCAGCTGTCGAAGGGAATAATTGATGTACTTCATTCTGAAAATGCTCCTTTGTGACCTCCAAGATAGGAATCCCAACTTTCTCTCTCCTCCTCAGCCGGTAGAACAGCTCCCTCTGCTGCAGCTATGTCAGAAGTCTCGTCTGTAACAACCTGTGCTTCAGGTTCGTTGCCAACAGCGTGTTTGTGAGTGACTTTCAGAGAGCAAAATAGGTGTTTTCAAGGCCAGGTGAGATGGTGAACAGGTACGGGGAGGACTTTTTGTCTTTCCGCTTGCACCGTATCCCAGCTGTTGACAGGGATGGCACAAGTCACCGTGATCACCGTGATATGAGAAAATCTCAGTATCTCAACGCTTTGATCACAATAGCTAACAAAAAGCAGAAAAATGTTTTCACCTACCTACTGAAGCATTTTCTAAACTTTGTTTTTAAATGTGGGTAAACTATGTGAGAGAAAGAACTTTGGAAGCTGAAACCTGTTCAAAATTGAAAGGAAAGAATTATGAATGGAGTCTGGCCTCGCATTCCAGAGAAAAGAAATTCAATTTCTGACCATAGGCTGATTGCTTCATGTCTCCAAGAATGGTTCGGTATTCCCGTGGCAAACAGGGATAATATGAGAATAAGTCCTAATAACTGTAGACTGCTCAGAAGCATTAGTGAATGTAATTTTGAGAAAAAGCAGGCCCACAACAACCCGGTCTGGTGCCTCAGTGGTAAAACATTGATGACAAGTATTGGCTCAGTCCGTTAAAAAACCCAAACCCTAACCCTGCTGTTGCTTTAATATGATTGGATATTCAAGAGCATTCACTGAAAAAATGCGCAGACAAGAGTTTATACTTTAACTAATCAGCATGCTAATTGTCTGCAATATAAAAATAGATGTTAGTTTTCAAACTGTCTTTAACCCATAATGTGAGTCTTCTTGGTCAAATTTATAGAAGGACTTAGAAGAGAGAGGAAATCTGTCCCATTCCCAATTATTCCCTCCCTTTAGTTACAATGCCGTGTTATAAGAACTAGCTGAAGTGATTATCATTTGTTTTCCTTAAGAAGTGAAATAAAAAGCTGAAGAATATACACTGCATTATGATAATTCTGAAAAAAAAAAAAATTGGAACTGGTATTGTTTCAATCAAAGCATTTCAGCATGCAGAAATGAAAACATTTCATGTTTTTCTCTGCCTGATCTTATCTGAAATACTTGTTGAAATTACACAGAAAATTAGATCTGGAATACAAAGCTACATAGAACCATATGGTGGCAGATAAATGCGTTGAAATGTTTTGAGGCAGTTCAACAAAACGGAATAGTCTGTACTTTTTGCAGAGCAAACTCAAAAAAATTGTTTTAGTTTTCTTGGCTCAGAGCGGTGATCACTTTAAAAAGACCTTCCAAAATATTGTTGTGGAGTAGACCTTGTGTTACCCTTTCCGTCTGTGTCTCTAGCAAACAGAGAAGCCAGATCACTCTCTTCCCGCTACCCTGTCGCAACTGCGATCAGTTGTCCTGCTAGGCGTACGACAGGCTTACGTGTACGCAGACTGGCCGTTGACCCGGCGGAACCGCTGTCTGTGGATGTGTCGGAGAGTGTTGAGACAGCGAGTGTTTGAAAAGAAGGGNCAAACAGAGAAGCCAGATCACTCTCTTCCCGCTACCCTGTCGCAACTGCGATCAGTTGTACTGCTAGGCGTACGACAGGCTTACGTGTACGCAGACTGGCCGTTGACCCGGCGGAACCGCTGTCTGTGGATGTGTCGGAGAGTGTTGAGACAGCGAGTGTTTGAAAAGAAGGGATGGAAAGCCTTAGATGAAATCCTGTGACTTCAATTGTTTGTGGGGTGGGAGAGGTTCATGACGGAGACTGATAAAAGAGAAATAAACAAAAAACATGTGGCTGCCTTGCTGTCTCTTTCCATTAGCAGAGATTCTGTGGGGACTGAGAGCTAAGCATGATGCCAGCCCCTTGTGTCAGTCCTGGAAGGAGCTGAAAACAGGCGCGTATCTAAAAGTCGGGATACCTGGTGTTCCTCACCTTTTAGCCTGCCTAGGTGAAAAGTATTGAATACACCTCTGGGCCTCATTTATAAATAGTTCTAAATCAGCGTTGCAGGAAGCGGTCCCTCAAGTGCAGAGTGTAGAAGGGGAAAGAGTGCAAGGAGGGCAGCTGTACCCCTTCCTCTTCCAGCCTGACAAACAGTTGTTAGAGGTACCTTCCCAAACACAACTTCTGAGGAAGAAAGAGATTGGGTACAGGACCAGCTCCCCTTCACTCCAGCAGGATCACCTGGCCCAGGGCGGAACAGACCCAGAGTGAGGGGAGAAGCGCAGAGATTTCACCAGATGTTTTCTTGGACAGAGCAAGATGTCTGTAATGTTATGTGAGTGTGTGAGAGCAAAAAGACCAAAAAGATGGTTGCAACCCCAGCAACTAATGAGGCTTTGGAAAAAACCAGATGTGAGCTGTCATTGCAGAGCTGGAGTGGGAAAAGAAGAAAAAGGCTGCTGCTGAAGAAGTTTAGGAGAGAAGACGCACAATGGGGAGGAGGGAGAGTCTTGAAGTGGGAGAAAGGAAAAGGGGACAAGAAATACTCTGCATGGGAAGAAAAGGGATAAGGAGTCTGAGAAGCTGAGAGAGAGAGAGAGGGATGAAAAAGGGGATTCCTTGCAGAAAGAACTGTGTGAATACGCAACGCAGTCGTCTGATTTGACCTCCAGAGCAACTCAGTTTCCATACCGGTTCCATCTAGTTGACTAAGTGCAAATTATGTGCAGCTAGCCGATCCCCTCTGGGAACTTCCTAATCAGTCAGAGAGCCTTGGTTAGGCCTGTTAGTTTAAGCTGATAACTCCAAAACATTGCTGTGCAGACTCGAGTCCAGCGTGGGGCAACTGTGAACAAAAGCCTGGGTTACGTCTGCAGGGAAGATTTCCTGTGTGCATTTACGGACCATTTACTGCAATGTGACAATGATCTTAACTGGAACTATGGGCTCCTAATGCAGTACAGACAATATTTAAAGAAAAAATATTAATGTTAAAGAGGGAGGAGGAATGAGGTTATGCTTTTGTGGTCCTTGCAGCAAGTAAGGGAGTAATAAGCCTTGCACTTTTTGTGCTACTGGTTTTGACATGGAGAGTGGCTAATGAAGCCTTATTTTCTGCTTGAATGCAAGGAACAGGCCTGCTGTTGGACTTGCAGAAGGTCGTTCAGTGATGCTGGTGATTCATGGTAGCAGGACAGCGGTCTCCTGAGAGCAGCCATGAAATCTGAAGTTGCTAACTGGAAATAATGATATTGTGGTGGAAGGCTCTCATCTGTTGCCAGATACCCTTAGCGGAAGCTTGTTCCAAACCATGTTTACCACAGATGTCTCCTTTCCTTTCTCTCACCAAGATCCTTTCCTGGCACAGAAAGAAGAGAAGGATCATGCAATTTGCCACTTCTCTTGTCCAAACAACAAAAATTTTGGAAATTCTGACTTTACCCAGAAGAGGCTTTAGGGGAAACAGATTAGCTCTGTTCACCTCAGTAGTGATTAAACATCAATAGAAGTTTTATTTATGTGAAATAGAACTTACTGACAGCTAGACCCGTATTTGAACCTTTCCAAGCTCTGCTGGAGTCCGTGAGAGCTGGACTCGAGCTCCTTTTTCCTGCAGAGGCTGGGAGGTTGTGGAGACATTGTTTGTGACAGGCTGTGGGGACAGAACACAGTTAGGGACTTGGAGGGCAGTGCAGGAGGAATGTGGGACTGAACGACAGGCTTCTCTTCCCTGCGACTTTTACAAGATGCTCTAGTGTTTTACTAGATTTACTTAAGCAGAATCAAATTCACGGTGCAAAACCTTCAAATGCTTTGAAATGGAAACTGCTCACAATGTCCCATTTAGCTTATGTTGATCACGGTTGAAACCTAGCAAGGTGTTGCTGCCTCTCTGAAGTTCAAAGTGATTCAGAACAGAACCTGAGAAATCTTCCAAATATGAAAACCAGCCTCGTTTTGTTTGTCTGGTGCTTACTAACGCTTGCCATGGAAAAACCTGCAAGCCTTACTGTGACATTGCGTGTCAGCAGCTAGCATCTTTATGACAGTCCGGTTCTTATAAAAACTCAGTCACTACTCTTACCTCATTTAGCAGTTATACAGACTTAGAGAGGTTTGTTTCTGTTGCAGTTTGGTTTTTTTTGTTTTGGAGGGGGCGAGGGGTGGTTTCCATGGGAAATGAGAGAGACAGTTGAACAAAACTTGTGTTTTAAGGTTATAAGAAGGAAATTGGCTTTGTAAAGCAATGAGCTGGTACCCAGAAGAGCGGATTTTGTCGCAGGTCTACAGGATCTTTCTTCTCAGTGACCTAGAGCAAGTACACGGTGTTCTGACTCATAGACAGAGGCTACAGAGATTACCACCTGCTTCTGGCTGCTTCACTTCTCTCCCCTGGAGATTCCTTACCCCTTGGAGAGTCCTTACACCACTGGATGAGTAGCTTAACTGATCGTGAAACACGTGCTGTATTGTTGCAAGTTAGTGTGATATACCAAGGAAAGCCGAAATCTCTCTTGATTTCCTTGATATACCAAGCTACGATTTGTAGTGGTTCAAGATGCTCATTTCTATCAGCTCAGCTATCCATACAGTACGTATGTCTGAGACACAAGTATGTTGGACATCGCTGGCTCTTATTTTAATCTGTCTGTATCTTCGTGAGTTAAGACCATCAGCAGGAATGCTCCCATCTTTCTAAGACTGATTGAAAGTCAGTATTCTTCAGTCTATATTTGAGTGAAGAATTTTTTTTTTTACTCAACTCTTACAAAAATACTGATTTTCAAAAAATCCAGAGCAATGTTGCCTCTGTTGATGAAGCGTGTGTTACGCTTGTTTTACTTCCACCTCCCTGTTTGACAGTCTGATCTGCTGGTGGCTGAGAAACTGAGTCTGAAGCCTTAGTCCTGTTTCGTTGTATCGCAGGTGAGAGGGAGTAGCTGTGCTTGTCTTCTCCTAAGTACAGAAATAACAGGCAATTTTGTTCTTCTGTTCCACAAGAAAACCGGGTATTTCCTATTATTTTCTCGTCTTACTGGAAGGAAAAAAGTGAAATCTAGAAAATTGCTAGCGGAAATAAAAAAAAAAAATCGATTTTCTTGAAATGTTGTTTCAGTAGTTTAAAAACATTTCTTCACTTTGATCTTTTAAAATGCCTACACTTTGTACGTAAAAGTTAAATTTCAAAGCAAAATTTCACATTGAGTAGAAAAATAAAATTAGAAAAAAGTTAGTCACATTTCCACACATTTTGAGGTTTCCCCCCTCCAAGCGATGTTCTTTCTTCCAGAAAAGTTGCTTCTTGAAAAAAATATGAACAACCTTGAAAACATTACACCTGTTTTGGCCTCAGGTTTGGAAGAGGATGCCAAGGCTAATCACAGAATACTCTCCTCCTCCTTTGTACGTTAGTGTCTTCTCTTCAGCTATGGCCCTGGAAAATCAGACTGAAGCCTACGTGAAGCATCCAGCAGAAGGTGCAGTAGCCTGCAGGGTTCAGAAAATAATCAGCTCATGTCCTGAAGCATGAAATTTGATTATCCTCTTTTTCTCAGGCCACATCACTGCGGTGATGTCTAGCCCTTTTAAACCCCTGTCTCAGTGCTTAGCTGCGTACCCCCCAGAGCAGCGAACGCTGCCATCTGACTGTGCACTGCATACAATAACATCTCTTTAGATTTATGTCACAAGACATTGAATTTCATTGACAGCCCCAGTTCACATCTCATGAAATGGGGTAAGAGGATGGCAGGATAATTTTCTTCTCCTCTGTAACTTTGATTTTATTTTTTTTAGCGTAACGCTCCACTTTTCTAGAATAAATAAGCAGAACCACGCGTTTTCAGTTTTCATCCCGTATATGGACTGTATTTGCCAAACAGCAGCTTACAGGGAAAAGTGAGAAGGCAAGTGAGGCATGGGAAAACAGCTACGGATTTCCTCTAGCTGAGTATCTACCAGTTCACAGAGGTCCACAGAGCTGTTTGTCTTTTGCAAACAGAGGACCTACCCAGGACTTTGTAGAAGGCAACATGAGATTATGATAACCATGCTGCTTTGGAGAAACTCCAAGAGAACTTCATGTAGGAGTAAGTCAGCATCTGAGTGACATTAGCAAAGACACGTCCAGTTCCCAGTTGGAGAAGAACATGTGTTTGCCATAGCTTAGAAAGAAAGAAATCCCAGATGCAAGTGAAAGAGATCAGGGCTTGCAGAACAAAACTAGGAGCAAGGAGCATGAAAAAGGAAGCCATGGCAGGAGTGTGTTATATTCTACACCTGGATGTCCACCTGCCTTCAATTAGGTAAACCGTTTGACAAGAATGGAAAGTGCTTTTGAACACCAGCAAAACAATAACCACAAAGATTTCCAGGCAGATGTTAACGAACTTTGTACTGAAAGCAGTGAACGGAAGTGCTCCACTAGGAGATGTGGAGAAACGAAAAGCAGGAACACTGGAAAAACAATTCCCCGTTCTGCTCTGCCAGCGTACACCCAACATGTTAGTAAATCGCTTAGTCATTTTTCAATATGGTTGTCACCTTTTGAAGGCATTTGTACAGCTCCATTCCCCTGCAGCATAGCCATCTCACAATTTTTAATGCTTTTGTTGTTTCACATGAAATTAGGTAATACTACAATGCTATGTAATGCTGTACATATTCCCATTGTACGGAGAACTGATACACTTTGAGCTAGGTCCCAAGCATGATGCAGCTAAGACTCAGTGTTATGATGTCTAACTGAGATACCAGGTCATAAAACGGAATTATGGTCCTGAATTAGGTGATCAGACTCCCTGCACAACACAAATCAAGCTGGATGTTTAAAAACGTGTTTTCTGTTCTCGTGTCAGATACTCAGCGTAACCTGTTAAGCTGCACAGTAACGCAAAGGGAGGAGTAAGGTCAAAACTGTGCTTTCTGAAGAGAGTTAAACAGCTGAGTGTGAACTGGAGCGGGGCACCACTGGCACATTGGCAGTCCGTATCCATCTGTTTCCTTGCTGTGATATTCCACCACACAGATTGGAAGATGCCTAAGAGGTGAATCCTACAGTTGTGCCAGATTGCGCAACAGTATCATAACAATATCCCCTTTACAGAGAGAAAAGCTGTATCACACTGCTTGAGAAGCTTGGTCAAATTCTAGTTCATACTTTCAATGTTAGTTTTCTTAATATTCCTAGTAACTTCCATTTTTTTACATTATTCATTTTTAAAAGTTCATTTAAAAATAACTGTGAAACTCTCAAATATACCTAGCTGTATCTATTTTTTAATTTTCATTTTTGAACATAGAAAAGGCTTCAAAAGCTGTCTTAGTACAGTGTACATACTTGAATCCAGATTATTTAGGCGACTAATAAAAATATTTCTACTGGGCTCTATGATACGTGGATGGAGCTGGTCGGTACTTTAGGACTGGCAAACTAACATCTAGTCACTACCACCTTTCTTTGGGGCTGCATTACAGAATAAAAGCTTAAGAGAAAGGTTAGGTTTGGGCTTCTCAAGGGATACGCGTTCATTTTCTTTAGCAGCATTGAGAAGGTTTGTGTTTGCTCTTAGTGGAATGAGAGTTAAACATAAGTGGACTGTGTTGCCCTCCAAGAAGGCAGACGTTGTGTATCACTTCAGCACTACACAAGAATAAATACCAAAATATAATTCTCAAGTAGAAGCCAGAAGAATAGCGGAATATGTTGTTTGGTCCTCTCCGACGATCTGAAAAACCTGAGCGCTCTACTACTGCTCTAGCCTTTGGCTGCGGTGGAGGTGATTGTTAATCGTTTGTATGTGTTAGGAAATAGATCAGTCACAGAAATATTCCAGAATCCCTCCTAATTTACCCACTGCTACAGTTCCATAGCCCACTGCCTTTTCCTTCTTAATGATCTTTCTCTTGCTCCTCTTAACTGGTTTTAAAGTTTCATGCTCCACTAGCATGATATGAAAAATCACGTCTTTGATATTTGGCATCTGGCATTTCAAAAAAAAAAACAAACAAACCAAAGCCAAGGTTACCTTGCCATTGTTTAGATAGTTTTAACAAGTTAAAGGGAGGGGGAAAAGCCCTGCTTACTGTGTTTCTATCCTCCATCCAGTGCTACGATGCTATTAGCATTTCTCTGTTCCTGCTTGAAATGTCTTGACATTTTTTCCTTATGTGTTTCTGAGACAAGTAATAATTCTCTCTCAGAGGAATCACATGAAATCTCTCCATTATTATTTCATTGTGGGGTCTGCAATCCTCATAGATTTTACAGGTTGTGCTTATTAGGAGGCATGGTCTGTCTGCGTAAAACCCCAGTGGCTCTGCCTTGTTTTTCAGCACGTTTCTCTTGGCATAATATCCACTAAAGATGGGTTGTGTGTCTTCTCGTGCTCACAAGCCAAAACTATTTCTAGTCTATCCACTTGGATGGCTTGCTCATGGTCTGCTTTTTTCCTATGTGCAGATT
Organism: Steatornis caripensis; assembly: GCA_013398225.1. Lineage (NCBI taxonomy): Eukaryota > Metazoa > Chordata > Aves > Caprimulgiformes > Steatornithidae > Steatornis > Steatornis caripensis. Next base: position 70,683 of record VZSC01017424.1, on the reverse strand, counting down.
TTCAGAAACGCTTTTCACAAAGGAAGAGAAAGAATAACGCTTTTAAATGAATCAGCCCTCCTTTTCTATTGAGACTAATGAAACCTCTATGTTTTTAAATCATTTTACGTGTCGACCTCGGTGTAATGCTCAAGTTCATGTACACAGAGGTACAGAGCAAGTTAGTAAGTATTACGGAAGTGCATAGCTCTCATTTCAATTTATCTAGGCATCCACAGCAGACGGCTCCTGTTGCTGCCTCGCTTTTCTCCTCGTAAAAGGAGTTGCATGTCCTTCCGAACCAAATCAAAGTAATGCCAGAACAAAAGGGTCCTGAAAGAGAAGTCAGTTCCAGTTGGAAGTTTAAGTTTGTTCTTATGGAATTCAAAGTGAAGCAAAGAGTTAGGGAGGCGTAAATTGGATTATATTCAGGGTGTGTGCTGTGATGGGGCAGCGCTGGCAAACTGTTCTCTCGTCCTTTGCCCTCTTAGGACCTGCCATTATGACAGACTAACTGTATTGCATGACACAGTACTGCTTGGGAGAAAAGTTACCGCACAGTGCTGTTTCAGCAACAGAAGATTCTGGACATGACGGTGTGTTGGGGAGAGTAAAAGCGGGCTTCAGCAGCAGCACGTGCGTGTCTTATGACAAAGAACAAACTTGAACATGATGCTGTTCATCATGATCAGTAAACAAGAAGTTTGTTGTTAAGAAACTGCTTACCAGAACCTGAGCACCACTCTGTAAATTTCAAGGAAATCACTGGCCACAGCAGCTTGACTTTTTCTAGGCTTTATGGGGTTACGTTCCAAGCGTGGAAAACTTTCATGCGTTGAGTATGCAATGGGAGAACTTTCTTATTGTTCCTGGAACACAGCAGAAAAGCATGCTGAGAACTGGAAGAACAACTTAGCAATAAAAAAGGTGAATACAACAAACAGTTCCCAGGGTATGGGCTTTCAGGCACTGAAAATTAATTCCTCATCCCATCTGGTCTGCAAGTAATGGATGAACCTCTGAATAACCAGAGTTCAGTTAAGAATGCAAAAACGGGAATCTCCCTGCAGTCGCAATCATACGACTCTGTGCTTTATCTCCAAAACACCTATCCTCACAAAATCCGAGCAGCAGAGCCCTCCTTAATATATTGTATTAGATTTGTTCCTGAAACTAGAAGGACAACAGTTACCACAAAAAAATTAGCACCATCTGCTGCAGTCTCCAGGTTGTCTTTGAGCATTCCCTCTGGCATGCCGAATGAGATCATGGTAATACTTGCTCATGAGGTCCAGTTAGACTTCATTGCAGTGTAGAAGGCTGGCTTGGAGCAGGTATCACATTTAGACTTGATCTTGGAATTATACCAGAATGCATCCCTGGCAGAAACTGTTTGCTGTGTGGAAGGCGGAAGGGCTAAGCAAAGAGATCCTGGCATAAACAAATGAAAAATCAGTATTGCTGACCAGAGTCATGTTTATGAGTCCACAGGCTGGAAAAGCTTGACGTTTCTCTGGGCGCGTCTATCTGGCATGTTTGCTGCAGATAACCCAAGCTGCCACTGACTTGGCCAGAAAACACAAGACTAATATTTTCCTTTGTATAAACCGTTCCTGAGCTTTTTACCCAAAGTATTGGAACTTGCTTTTCATCAGTATAAGTTGGCATGACTTCTTTTTCCATCTGTTTGGGGGAGGGGCACAGGATAGAGTCGATATTTTCATTTCTAAAATATCCCAGTTACACAGCCCAAAGACTGGAAGCCTTCACTCAACAATAGGATTTAGAATTTCTGTTTGCCTTGGCGTCCTCCTCTAGGTTCCAGTGTTGTGGAAGAACATTTACTATACGAGCAGTATAGGTTTATGTGAACGAAAGCTTAACATGCCAGTCCAGCCAGTCAGCAGAGTATGGCACTCCTTGATGAGAACAAGATCTGTTAGTTTAAAGAACAAAGTGAGGTTGGAGAGGCTGCTCTTCTTAGGGCATTGAAAGTCACAAGGTGGAGAATCCGAAGAGAAGCAAATCCCCAGGGCAGCTCCTGTAGGTTATCGCAGACGTCTGCTCATCGCTTGTGCTTGCTTTTTTCATGTAAAGGCTGCTGCTTTGGCAAGTGTATGGGGTGGGATGGTTGGTGGCACAATGACAATGGCAGTTGTGGGCACTATCATCTGCCACCTACTGAACAGTAATTAATAAGGTCTGCCCCGAACAATACCGCTGGCTTGTTGAATGCTGACATGTGCAACAAATTCTAAAGGGAAGAGACACTCGGTCTGGGGTCCCACCCATCCACTCCCCCTCCTCCTCCTCATCTTCTTGCTGCTTAGAAGCACTCTTTTCTTTTTTTTTTCTTTTTATTTTTTTCACAGCAAAGGTTACAGTGTATAAAAAACAACTGCAAAACATTTTGTCTCTTTTGTCTGCGTTTCCAACAATGTCATGGACTTCACTGGTGTGGTATAATTAGAGCTCCATTTTGAATTCACAAAGAACAGGATTTGTTTATTTATCTTGATGCTTTGCAGCTATGAGAGTTCTGTACATTGCTGAAAATCACTGGTCGCTTCACTTTGTAAGTGCAGTCTTCTTTACTCAGTAATCACCTTCTCTGTGTTTTGTCACACAGTTTTTGAGTTTCATTTTACTACAGTTCTTCAAGAGACATTATCAGCCAAAAATGAAGGAGAACATTTATTCTCTCTAATCTGAAAGAATCATTGTACTGCTGCTGGATCAAAACATTCAGACACACACTATTTTTAAATAGCAACCCATTAAACTGCTGTGTCCTGGTTCGACCAAATGTGGTATTCNGTTTCCTGATAGGAGATTGCTGTGGAGACTGAACATGTTAACCTCAAACCTAGATCATAACAGAGATAGCAGCAGCCTCTTGGGTGGAGCTCTCTCCCGGTTTAACCAAATGCAGTATTCCATCCCAGACACATCATGCTCAGGGTTGAAGGATCACGAGGGTCGCTCCCTCCCCTTCTATGACCAGGGGCCCGAGGGCACTGATGGGCTCTAACGCCCTAAGCAGCCTCACGTGGTGCTTCCACCCACACCCGTGGCCCAGGAGCCTATTTCAACCCAGCATGGGGCTGTCGGCAGAGGTCCTGGTGATGTGGCAGGGTGCTGCTCTCCAGCTCTGTCCGGGTCCTTGCTCGAGCATTGCAGGAGGATTCTGCCCGAATATTCTGCTTCGATCCTGAAGCAGATCCTGTCTCCTGGACAGGCTGGAGAGTTGGGCAGAGAGGAACCTGTTGAAGTTCAACAAGGGCAAGTGTAGGGTCTTGCACCTGGGGAGGAACAACCCCATGTGCCAGTACAG
>VZSC01017424.1:0-57763 GCA_013398225.1 Steatornis caripensis | reverse complement strand
GGCTTTCCAAACACAGAACCGGGCCAGCTCGCATCAGCTTCTGTGAGCAGATCATGAAAAGTATTGCTCAAGATGCTCAACAAATGTGTGTAGATCTTGGCTGTTCTCAACTGCCTTCCAATTTGCAGCTCTCCCTGTATGTTCTTGTTCAAGTCACAGACAAATATATTAGTATATGAAAGAGGACCCTCGCGTGAAAATAGAAATGGCATTTCTGAAAACACGTGTAAATCAGTGCAAGTTTCATGGAGTACAAAGATAAGAAGTAAGAATGTGTCATGACATTGGTTACGTTTGTTAGTTTAAGAGCATTCTTTCAGCTTCTGTATACAGCAGCAAAATCCTTCAGTCTGCCTATCTTCCCTTACGCTGACAAAGTGCCCTCATTAAGGGATGAAAGATGTTATTGCAATACTACTCACGATGTATACATTTTGCAGCCCCTCACATCTGGTTTCTGCACTGTTTATCTAATCATCAAGACCCTTATTCATATTTGCCTTGGAGATAGCAGGGCAGGACACCAAAGGATTCCTGGGCTGAGAGGAAATGGCAGAGGGTTGGTGTAATGGACTAATTAAAGACTTCAAGGTCAGACTAGAGGAATCCAGAATTCTGTGGTGTGGAGAGACTCACAGATACACAGCGCTGCTCCATTATTTATGGCAGAGACGCGATCAAAGCCACCTGATTGTTACATCCCAAGGAACATGCCTCTGCCAGATCACCCAGCTTCTGGTAAGTGGCTGATGTTCTCAGCCACGCATTGAGAGATATGACGGGCTTTACTTTGCGTGTGAGGAATTACGAAGAGCCCAGGTAGCTTGTGGGAGCAGAGAGCTTGCTCTCAGGAAGGCACTAACAGGCCACACGTGAGTGAGTCAGACTTTGCTCTTGTCAATTGTTTGACTGTCTTGGGTCAGAGTTCTGCCGGCAGACTAAAATACAGTATGAAAATGCAGTCTGTATTCTTTTCAGTATGCACTTTCAGATGTGCCTCCCCATATCACTTCTACTGCTAATATGTAGAGTAGAAGAACGTTCACACATGTGGTTCGTGATAGAACTGGGCTCAGTGACCTAGATCTGAGTGCTACTTACGTTTCATTTCAAAAATTCCCAGAGAAAGAGAATCATAGAAAATTTCACTGCAGAACAATAAACGTAGCTTATAAGACAACACTTTTAAATTATTTCATATATCTGTTCACCCAGACACCTCTGTGTGTTGCATAAGATGGATGAAATTGATACAAATTATCAAGTCAAAACTCATTAATTTAAACGTTGGAATTACGGAATAAGATTTCCCCCCAGAATAGTTTTTGGGTGTTACTTGCCTTGTTGAAGCCAGTAGATAACAATGAAACATTGCCACTCAAAATGCTACAAGTAGTTCTGTACGACATCTAAATATCACTTGTAAAGCAAGAGTTAAGTGAAACAGAAGATCTGCAAGGTGAGACTGATGCAATACGAATCTGCGTAATGAACAGTAGTTACAGAGTGATGGCTATTTTCTTGGCCAGTGTGAGAGGCAATTTGATGAGCAAAAATAAAAGCCTCTGAGTGGCTAGGCTTAGTGAATTCGAGTCATACTCAGAAGGGATGGCTGTAGCAAACCCGGACTCTTTGAACTGACAGTGCGAGGACACTTCACCTGTCTAAACATTGCCCAATGTTTTGGAGAGATCCTTATGGAAGAGAACTTTAAGGTGACATCCTCTGCTGCTTCTTCTGGCTAATGTCATTATCAAATCAATTCTAAATTAGTGGCGGTTTAAGTGTGTATTTTAAGAATTGAGAAGACTTGCCAAAATCAAAAAGATCCAGAGTTTAGAACAAGCTGGAGCTTCAGCTTGCAAGAGCAGTTTATCCAGCCTGCGGGCTGCCACAGCTTCTCTTTCTTCCTGGGCATCTCTCAGCTATAGAGAGAGTGCCGAGACAGAGTAAATGAATTGTTTTGGCAGCCAAGTGCTTCTGTCCGTTACAGACCAAAAGAACACCTTACAGAAGGGCATGCGACATGTCACCCTGAAAGTCATGTCCAGGGTAAGGGCGAGTCCTGCTGTGAGACTAGGAACACATATTGCATGACCAGAAGACTCCCATGCTCTGCGATGTTACTGACTGTGCTCGTTTGGAGGACGCTGGCCTCTGCTCACTCAGCGGTCGTAGTTGCAGTTACCCAACAGACCTTGCCTGCGTTACTGGCTATGCGGCTCGTCTGCTTGGAAAGTTCCCATCATCTCTGCTTTAGAGCACTGAGAACATAAGTCCATTCAGGCCTTTTGCAAGCTTCTCTCAGTGTATCAACAGCTCAGTTTGGTTATGGATTGGTATGGGAATTGATAACATGATCATAGACTCCTCTGAGTTGGAAATGCAGTAGAAACAACGGTGACTGGCTACACCCTAAAGCTTCAATGGAAGATCTCTTTTGAGTTTGTTCTGAACTTCTGCCTTCTTTCAACTTCTCCCCACACTGTATCTCCTCTATTTATAGTGAGCTGAATCAAACGTCCCTGTTTGGACCCCGCTGAACTAACAGAAATTTGATAGTACATGTGAGAGCAGCTATGCAGACACATTCCTGTTTTCTGATCTGGGCACTAAGAAGTGTTTGTCTGCCACTGTTTTCCCTCGGAAAGTGAACTGGCATAGTAGCGTGCTGAAAATTACCTTAAGGCCGGGGTATGGAATGAACTTATTTAGCCAGGACTGGCTGTTCCCCCAAACTAGAACTTCTGCATTTCAGAGGGGTGAGCAAAACAGACCCAGGGCTGGAACCTAGAGATGAGCTAGCCGACAGTCCCACTGCAGTAGGTGTTGCCTTAGGTATTTATCTACTTCTTACTTACTTCTAAATCTCCTTTATGCTTCCTGTCATCCATGCACAGGACCTCTGGAGATGGTTTATTTATGATATTATTGTGGAATAACATGTTGCACTAAATCTAGTTTGACCTCGATTGTCACGAAAGTCAAGTGCACTGGGATTTGTAGTTTTCAGTGTGCCAAATGGCAGGGCTGGTGGCTCAAAACGCCTAAATCCTGCATCCGCTTTTCTTCCTGGCTTCCCAGGTGACCGTGAGAAAGCCAGTCTACAAATTTCCTCTCTTTCTCTTTCTCAGCGACTGAAGTTGGATCTCCTTTGTAAAACACTTGAAAAGTCTGCGGGTGAGAAGTATAAGATACTAGTTGACAGTGGTAAGAGTATGGAGTATTGTTGTTATATTATTAGGAAAGAAGGTGACTTTTGTGTAGTCGTCTGTATCGGGACTGAAGATGAGGACCTGATCAGAGATGCGATTAGCTAGGTTTTCACAGCCTGGCTAAGTCTCTGTCCGTCATGCCCTGACCGACCCAAGGCATCATTAAAGGGCAGGAGGCAGCGTCCTTACGTTCTGTTGCTGTCTAGTGACCTGAGGAGAGGCAGTGGCTGACGTGAGTGGCTGTGGTGAGCAGCACGCTCCGTTGCCCGTCACAGTCACGTGTTAATCAGGGTGCAGTAATTTGTGAGAACATTAATAAATACAAATCACTCTCTAGAGGACTGCAATACATTATTTTACCTCTCAACAATAGCAGACCTTATTATCTTGCAGGGAGAAGCTTCTGTCAGGGCGATCAAGGATGGCCACTTTTAATGAAGACAAATGATCTCCTTCAAAGGAGCGGCGAGCCTTGATTTGGTTTAATGACTCACTGGTACGACGCATGGATTTAATCAGAGCGCTAGCTTCTGTCACGCATGGGCCTTGAAGTCAGGTAATTGGAGGCAGGTGCTAAGTACAATTTAAATGAAATGTCTAGTTAATAAGGACAGTTTGAAACAAGCAATTTATACCCCTCCCCCAAGCCCTAGCTCTCTCAGGGATGTGAAGGCAGCCAGCTGTGCTCAGGAACCAAATGACTTAATTTCTCAGCCCTTCTCACTCCCAACACTGTGGAGCTACTTTTAGCCTGCCAGATGTCCCAACCAGAGCGATCCTCTTTCAGATAAGATGAGCAACTGAGGGACTGTCAGATCTCAGTATGCTTTTTTTTTTTTTTCTATGCTGGAAGAGGCAACTGAGCTAAAATCTGAACGGAGATGTGGTCCGTAAGATTCTGGCTTTTAAGCATCTCAAAGTCCAGGGGGGGAACGAGAAGAAACAGAGTGGCAGTGTTTCCCTGAAATGTGTATCATTGTTCACCCCGAATTGTGGCTCTGAAGGAGGAGATCTGAGTCTCTGGGTTGTGTTGTGCAGGTCATTTTAGACCGTCACAACTGCTGTGTTGAAATTGGGGTATGTATGACCCATAGCGCCTCTCCAAATTTAGAAGCCTTCTGGAGAACACTGTACCCCCTTTCCTACCTACTAACCTGTTATGTTTCCTTCCAAGAACATCAGCACAGTTCATACTTATATCTTTCTCCTTTATGGTGGTGATGGGGCAGGGAGGAGAGCAGATCCTCTGAACGTGCGGGTGCCAGCAAGAAACTTCTTACCACCTGTGACCTATGTGCAGTACCATTTGGAACCGTGTAGGAATTGTCAGCGTCACTAGGTCTTGTGATTTAAAGAAAAGTCTTACAACATTGGAGTGTTTTTCTCCTTGAAAACCCAGCTCATGGAGACGTGTGCTTATGAAGTAAAACATGCTCGTGGCTGGGGAAGAAAATCTGAACATGTTATCGAAAACAACTGCAACACCAACCCAACACCCCACTGAAGAAGAAATACTTATTTTTAAATGAATCTCTCAGTTTTGAAGAAAGGCCTCTCTTGTTTTCAGGCGTTTGATTCTAGCAACTCTGGCCTTATAGGCAATATAGGGAATTGTAGGAAGTTCAGTGATTTATCACTAATACATTTGTCATATTCTAGATTTTCAGACATGAATCAGCAGGAAGCCAAACTGGATTTAAAACCTAATTATCAATTAATTAAAAGCAGAGTCTAAGGCAAAAGCATAATAAGAGAGTACTGTAGGTACTACAGGATCTCCCTTATCCCTTTTAGGTCTTTCTGCCGTCCTTTGAAACTAAAAGTTGAAAGGTAGTGCATTTATAACAAAGTTATAACAAAGTATAACAAAGATTTTACCTCTGAGGGAGAAAGCAATTAGCTACTGGGTGTGGAAGTGTTTTCCATTAGCAATTTTTTAAACACAGGGCTGGAATGCAACTACGCCTGTAGGGACTGCATGGCTGGGAGAAACTACAACCTCCGCTATATGGAGATTTCTACGATCAACTTCTGTGAGACTCATTTATTAGTGAAGGAAGTACATACAGGCAAGCAATGACCGTTAATGCAATCGAGGAGCCAGATATCTCTATGTGCTTTCTCGGGATGACATGTGCTGGTTTGCTTTGCAGCAGGGCCAGGCAGCAGATAGGGCTGCCTCGCTACAACAGGACCGAAGTTCCTAACCCTGAGCCATGGTAGGTGCGCCTATTTCTGGGAGCACGACATGGCAGTGATATTGGAAATTGCTTTCTCTCTATTAATATTTTGTTATAGCAGGACTGTTCAAGATTATTTGCCCTCTAAGGAATCTTTTTTAGAGAAGAATTAAAGTAATCCCAGGCTCAAATTGCTTATTGAACTGCTTGGAAACAACAATTCTTCCTGGGGGCCTCTGCAGTTTTGTCCAGATTTTGGGAAACCAAAGAGGTTTTGGCTTTTCAGATACATTTTGAAATTCATTGTTGATTTTTTTTTTCATTCTTTTCCCTTCATCATTTTTTTTTAATTGGGAAAAAATTGTGAGCTATAATTAACAGATGAAAAATAGAACAATCTTGAGAAGGCGAATGGATCAAGAAAAGAGTCAGAAATCAAATACAGGCCTTTAGAATAGAAGTTAGTGTTTGGCTGATCAGAGTCCTGCTTCCCTTCTGCTTTCTGGTTTGAATTCCTTCCAATAGCCCTGAAGGTGGAAAATTTCCCACTAGTTACAAAATAATTAACAGGCAAAATGTTCAGATGGCCTTTCAAGTTTACGGCAATATTGTGGTCGTGGAAGTGATTGCAACTCGGGTACCTGCAAAAGATCTGCCAGCTATTAGAATTACAAAATCTAGCTGAGTTGGGTACCAGAAGCAGTGGATATTCAATAGCACGGGCTGCACCGCGAACTGAACAAGGCTGCTTGGTGTGCGAGCAAACGCGCTGTGTCAGTTGTGATCACGTCTGTGTGTAGCAGAGGAGAGAAGCAGGATTCTGTAAGTGACGGAGCTGCGCTTCCAATCCCGCAGTCACTTCCTATTCATGTGTGTCTAAGTAGGGTTTGCCGTGGGCGTGCATGACGATGAATGCTGATGGAAGGGAGAAAAGAAGGATAATGTGATTCTGTACCAGAAGGGGATGGGTTACAATGTCCACCTTGCCTTTTAAATGTTGTTGTTTCTGTGTGCCTGTCAAAGCAAGATGTTTATGGCGGGAAGAGAAACTATTATTCTGTCAGCAAATGAAGCACTGGAAATGCTACGATACTGCGTTTGGTCATGGGCTCAGCTGAGGAAAAAGAGAAGTTCCCAGAACAAGAGAAGGAGTTTGTGATAACTCTATAGATCATTCTTTTTTTTTTTTTTGATGCAGGGAAGAACAGTGGAGAGGAAGCCCAGGCTTGGATTGTAGTTCCCCCCTCTGCCTTGGGAAGCAGAATTGGGGCCATGTAATAATCATGGAGCAGTGAGTGGTTTGTGTGTGTCCTGTCTGCAGTCGTGAACTATTTTCAAAAGATACACACAACTCTTAGAGACAACTCACACCTTAACAATGAGGATATTCCAGTTCTAGGTTGGAAACTATTTTGGTAGGCTGGGAGGAGCACATAACGCTGGTATCTGCAGCGGGCAGGAGACAAGACTAGGGTTACCTGCTAAGTCACAGAAAGAAATAACACGTAAGACTAACTCCTGAGCTGAATCACCGGTTGTGAGGGTGCCAAAGAGTAAGGCCAAACTGTGCTCGTTCTTCTGCATGCCCTTGGCTGCTGTGTACAATGTAGGGTGCGATGTGCACTCCATTCCCAGCTGCGCAGGACAAGCAGGCTTTGCTATGCTTACGGACAAGGATCTCTTCATTAAAATGCAATTTGTGAGAGCTGGCGCAATAGAAACCAACTGCCATGCGTCCCTAGGATCAAGGTTGCAGAAATAAGGCACTAGGCGAGAGGTTCATTTAGACTGATCAGGATTCACTTTCTCAGCTCTGGGAGCTGCTCACGGTGAGGCCAAGTAATTTTGTCTCAGGGCATACTTCAGTGTCTGGAAAAAGTCCAGGCTGCCAGCCTCTCAGAAGTGAAGTGCTGCGAAGCCCTTGATGAAAGGTGCTGTACAAGCCCAGGCTGCCACTGTCAAGGCAGCCCCAAGAATACCTCGGGGGATGTGTGCCTTTCGTGTTTGTTCTGGGGCCATGGGGAACAATGCTCTTTCAGGACAATAGATGTCTGCGTTTCATGGTGAATTTCCTTCCTTTCTCTCATTAAAATCCATTCATTTCCAGTTCAGCCTCGTCATTCTCAAACATACCTCTTGGATATTTGTCAACTTCTATTCGTCTTACTTAGTGTGCGCATCTAATCTCTTTGAGACGAAACATTTCCTCTGATGGCAGAGCCTTAAGAGTGCTATTCTGGCAACTGGGATGCATTGAGCAGAGCCTCTTGGCAAGCTAGCTCATTCTTGGGGAGCACGCGTGTTTGAGTAGCGAGATCTCGGGCATTTATGCTGTGCAAGTCACCACAATGCTCAGCACTCAGTAAAACTCAGAAGAGCACCACTGCCTAGCAAAGCAAGATGCTTACTTGCAAGTGTTTTTCAAGATGGGTATGGAAAGCTGGCTTCAGTGCCCAGTTTAGCTCAAGACTCCCTGAGCGGTTGCAGGCAGGCCGCTTTGTCTCAGAGTCTGTAGTCTGTAAAGCAAGTAACACAAACTTCCTTCCTGCGCGCGTTATCGTACCTCCTGCCCGCTCTGCCGGGTGTTTCGGGTAGAGGAGAGCAGAAGACCTGGGGTGGTAGTGTTCCCTAGTAGTAAGAGAAGGGAGATTGACTCCTTTGTGATTGAACTGTCCAACAGCAGTGAAATTGTAGCNTTCTATTCGTCTTACTTAGTGTGCGCATCTAATCTCTTTGAGACGAAACATTTCCTCTGATGGCAGAGCCTTAAGAGTGCTATTCTGGCAACTGGGATGCATTGAGCAGAGCCTCTTGGCAAGCTAGCTCATTCTTGGGGAGCACGCGTGTTTGAGTAGCGAGATCTCGGGCATTTATGCTGTGCAAGTCACCACAATGCTCAGCACTCAGTAAAACTCAGAAGAGCACCACTGCCTAGCAAAGCAAGATGCTTACTTGCAAGTGTTTTTCAAGATGGGTATGGAAAGCTGGCTTCAGTGCCCAGTTTAGCTCAAGACTCCCTGAGCGGTTGCAGGCAGGCCGCTTTGTCTCAGAGTCTGTAGTCTGTAAAGCAAGTAACACAAACTTCCTTCCTGCGCGCGTTATCGTACCTCCTGCCCGCTCTGCCGGGTGTTTCGGGTAGAGGAGAGCAGAAGACCTGGGGTGGTAGTGTTCCCTAGTAGTAAGAGAACGGAGATTGACTCCTTTTTGATTGAACTATCCAACAGCAGTGAAATTGTAGTGGCTTTGGCTCGGTAGCCATTCGGCAGTGTTTCACCCACTGACGCAAGGAAAAGCTCTGTGCTCAGCTCCTTACGTTTGCTGTTTTACCCTGTTCTTTCTTTGAAAGGGAAATACACTGTATGTGACTGGCACTCAAGCAGGCACAGGGGCTTCTGCGGCCCTGACCCCTGAGATCCCTGAGAGCTTGGTGACATCTGGTGGGAACTGGAAGGATCACAAGCCTTTTGTGATCACTCCCAAGTAATTTGCCACAAATTTTTCTATTGATTTTATGCTCAGAATCACAAGAGAATGTAATCAAAACATGATACTATACTGATGTGTACTGAGCACTGCGTAGTTTAGAGATCAAAGAGCTTGAAATGCTGATGGGACATAACAGAGCGGAAATATGAGGACTTTGGCATTGGATTTTTGCAGGCGTGTAAATGCCGTCTTTTAATCAGCCTGGTCACGAATTGTGCAGGTCACAATTGCTCATCATGCAGGGCCGGGCCCCTGTGATACAACCGATCTCCACTGTGTTTAAACTTTGCACAAAGCACGTACGTGCCTGAGCCTGGAAAGTACCGTTGTAGGTGTGTGTTCAGCGACCCACTTATGAGCAGTTAGATACGTGTGCCCAGAGTCGGGATTAGACGTGGGTCTGGCAATGGGCACAAAACTTCGGTGACGGGAGAGGCAGTAAAGTTAATGTTATATCCAGGCTGATTCTGGCAAAGAAAGTGAAAATGGATTGCTTGAAATCGAATGAATTATGCCATTTGATCTGCATGCAGAGGCATGTGAAGGAGTTTTCCGATTTTTTTTTTTTCTAGATGTCTTTAATCCTATAACCATAAGCACTGTTGCTTTTGCTCTCATTTCTGCAAGTGCACTTTTTGGATCCAGCTGTGTACAGCATATGTGCAGCTGCACAAGATGGAGCAAGTAATAACCAAATAATTTTTTCCCAGTGTCTTTTAGACATTGGAACAGTATGGCCCTTGAAAGACAGAAGATTCCTTGCATTTGCCAAGGGTTTTGTGAGGCCTTCGATAAAGGTGGAAGAGTCTGAAACGTTACCAATCAATCTCCTGTTCTCCTTTATCCCTTTTTAGGATTTGTAACGGGAAAGAATGGATATGGAAAGAGGAAATCAGTAAAATGGTGGTCAAAGTTTTCAGAAGCGATTGTGAAGGCTACACCACAGATCCAGCTCCTACGAAGAATCTGGAATGTGGCTACACAGTGCTTCCTGAAATTCAGCCACCCTTGAAGAATGCTGAACTGGGACCTTAAAGTCAGTGGTAAGTTTGAACAATCACAGCCTGTTACTGCAGCATATTTATTTTTTCATCCTTCAGTAAGAAGGAGTTAGGTTAGAGGACAAAGCAGGGTGGATTTTCAGGGTGAAATCCATCATGTCCAAAGCGGGTATCTTCTTAGCTACTTAGGAGAAAGATTTTACTCTGAGGATTCAGATTGCCTGCCTTGAGCTCCTCAGACCTCTGCCTCCCTTCCTATGCCAGCTCGTCTCTGCAGCGACGTCATGACATGTAGTATCACTGCTAGTAACCTTATTAGCAGAACCGCTTGTCTGAAGGCCTTCATAAGGGAGGCTGCTTGCCATTGTATCAGCTCTGGCCCTATTGTTTATGACAGCACTAGATGACTTCATTCACTCCAGTGGGTTCATGGCACATACCCGAGCAGGGTGACTTCCCCCTCTGACAGGCCATTGTCACCAGCCCTCCTGCTAGTGCTCCGTTAGCCCTAGCCTCATCTTCACGCAAACACAAAACTACACGTAGACGGGGCCCGTACTGAAGTTAGGGTCTGGTTAGTGGATATTTACACGGGCATGTTGAGCACGGGGCATGAGCCTAAAACTACTTGGACAGACCTTGGGCCTTTAACGTAGCAGGCTATATGGAGTCTTTGGAGCTTAGTGTTGGGTACGCCCATTGTTTTCGCTTGCCTGACCAGCCGTGGAGCAGGAAACAGTTCTGCTGATACTGAGGTGTTCGTGATACTGTTATGACTCAGTGATAAGCTGTTAAGTCCATACCCAGAGAGAAAGCCATCTTCACCACCGTGCTACATACACGGTGTCTTTGGGGGCAGAAAGAGTCTCCTGCACAAAGCATGGACAGGAATGAAGGCAAAACCCCCACTGACAAAATCTCTAGTAGCTGTAAAGGGGTACTTAATTGAATTGTTTTGATTCTGTTCTGTGGAGAGCAGTGTTACATGCATGTGTACTTGTGCATTCACACAAAACCACACACGTTACTGTGTCTTAGGTTGAGAAGTGAATGGATGTCTTATTTTAGTGAACATTATTCTCTGATTTGGCAGAGGGTGAGAACAAAGAAAAGAGGACATTGCTCCAAGGAGCTAAAGAAAGGTGGGAATTCTCCCCGCCTGCCCCATTTCCTGCATAACTTCTTGGCAGCCTGGCTCCATCATAAGCCTGCTCCCATGGCATTGTAGGCGGGTGAATGCATCCACAGTAATACAGATGCCCTTCCCAATCCTGCCAGTTTTCTCCCATACCAGTAGAGATCATGTATGTTTGTGATACGAGATGGATTGGGAATGGCTATATTCTACCTCTTCCAGAAGCCAAGGCAATTGCACTACACAGGCTTGGTACTCCCAGCTGCTGAAGAAGTAATTAAGAATTAAAACCAGATTGGTCACATCCCAGTCAGNTTCATAAGGGAGGCTGCTTGCCATTGTATCAGCTCTGGCCCTATTGTTTATGACAGCACTAGATGACTTCATTCACTCCAGTGGGTTCATGGCACATACCCGAGCAGGGTGACTTCCCTGTCATTGTCACCAGCCCTCCTGCTAGTGCTCCGTTAGCCCTAGCCTCATCTTCACGCAAACACAAAACTACACGTAGACGGGGCCCGTACTGAAGTTAGGGTCTGGTTAGTGGATATTTACACGGGCATGTTGAGCACGGGGCATGAGCCTAAAACTACTTGGACAGACCTTGGGCCTTTAACGTAGCAGGCTATATGGAGTCTTTGGAGCTTAGTGTTGGGTACGCCCATTGTTTTCGCTTGCCTGACCAGCCGTGGAGCAGGAAACAGTTCTGCTGATACTGAGGTGTTCGTGATACTGTTATGACTCAGTGATAAGCTGTTAAGTCCATACCCAGAGAGAAAGCCATCTTCACCACCGTGCTACATACACGGTGTCTTTGGGGGCAGAAAGAGTCTCCTGCACAAAGCATGGACAGGAATGAAGGCAAAACCCCCACTGACAAAATCTCTAGTAGCTGTAAAGGGGTACTTAATTGAATTGTTTTGATTCTGTTCTGTAGAGAGCAGTGTTACATGCATGTGTACTTGTGCATTCACACAAAACCACACACGTTACTGTGTCTTAGGTTGAGAAGTGAATGGATGTCTTATTTTAGTGAACATTATTCTCTGATTTGGCAGAGGGTGAGAACAAAGAAAAGAGGACATTGCTCCAAGGAGCTAAAGAAAGGTGGGAATTCTCCCCGCCTGCCCCATTTCCTGCATAACTTCTTGGCAGCCTGGCTCCATCATAAGCCTGCTCCCATGGCATTGTAGGCGGGTGAATGCATCCACAGTAATACAGATGCCCTTCCCAATCCTGCCAGTTTTCTCCCATACCAGTAGAGATCATGTATGTTTGTGATACGAGATGGATTGGGAATGGCTATATTCTACCTCTTCCAGAAGCCAAGGCAATTGCACTACACAGGCTTGGTACTCCCAGCTGCTGAAGAAGTAATTAAGAATTAAAACCAGATTGGTCACATCCCAGTCAGTGTTCAAAGAACAGCCTGACAGGAAGAGAAATGCTGGAGTTTTGGAGGAAAACCTCAAAGAGAATTGGACATGTGTAAACCCTATGGCTGAAAGCTGTGGAGAGGGCAGGGTGTCCTCCCTTTGGCGGACAGGGAGAAGAGCAGCCAGAACACATCTCACAAACACGTTAGTCGCAGATCATTTTTAGGTAAATGATGGAAAAGAAGGGATGAGGGTGTGACTAAACTTTACCAACCTTGCACTGGTAAGGAGCAGACAAGTGAGTGCAACCAAATGTGCTTTGATTAAGGACCAGCCTCATCTGTCAGCAGCAGTGTGGTACAGGTCCTAGAAAATCTAAGTGGTAACCTAGACTGTGGTAAGAAACTTTGTTGTCTGTTTGAAGTGCTGTATATGGACTGCTTTTTGAAGACTTCTGAGAGAGCTGATCTGTATAATGATTTTGAGGCAGCTTGGACTGAAGCTACAGAGAGCAGCAGCTTTGATAAAATTTTCTCTTCCCTGCCCAAGGCTGTAACCACTTCAGCTGGCTACTGGCCATTGGCCAGTGAAGTCTTGACCACCTGGAGGTAGCCTAGCTGCACTTTGGATTCCTCAAGGACTTTACAAAAAACTGTGTGTCAAAGTGCACAATCAGAAGTTGGGTGTGCGAACCTGTTGCCCTATTAACTGAACAACTGAGAGGGGAGAACTGTTAACAAAGGGGAAGGAAGAAAAGTTCTATTTAGTGGATATGTTTAACACGCCACTCGTTGGTGGTGCTCCCATCTTATTCTGTGTCCTTCTCAGAACTCCAAGGAGATAATTGAGTCTCACCGGATGCTTTGATAAAGCTCAAACCAGTGTTATGTAAGTTCCCAGGAGGACTCCTTGCATAATTGAACCTGGCCTTTTGAACTGCTGACAAAGTCTAGCAGGAGAACATAACCCAGCAGCCACCCACACTTTTAGCTAGAGATCTAAGGGAATGTTGATGAGAAGGGGAGTAGGTGGAGAAGTCTCCATGAGATTGAAAATCTCAGCAGGAGCTGGCATGGAGTGCTGTCAAAGGAGCTGCTCTTGCCGAGAGCAATGTTGCTCTGAAGGAGTTGAGCGTTTGTGTTGAGCTGAGAGGCGCGGTCATCCCACTGCTGCTGGCATCCCAGGCTTTGTCCGGGTTCTGATTATGGGAACAGTTTTAGATCCTTTGATCTAAAATTGCTGTCACGCAAAAGGAATGGTGCTTGGTCTGTGCTAAGTGGCTCAAGTTAGGTGATATTAATAGAATTTCTAGCTGTGAAATAACCGCTTTTTTCCTACTTGCTGTTCAAATGATGCATTAGCAGAACCCTGCTCTTTCCAGGGGACAGGCGCATGCAACAGAAATAGCTCACAGTCATGTGAAATGTTTCCCTTAATGAAGCAGCACAAATTTCCTAAAAATAGAGACAGATGCTTGCTACATGTACTCTAACGCACGCACAGTGGTGGAGCGGAATGTGTGGTAACTGGAAGGTGCAAGCATGAAGAATATTTTATGCTTTGTATTGTCTTTTCCTTGAGTACTTCCTCAACTCTTTGCAATCGTTGCCTGTAACTCATGCATCTCCTCTAAGACAGCGAAACAGTAGACAAGGAAAATGAGGCATGGTACTGTTAAGGAACTTGTCTTACAATGAATTATAGATATGATGAAGAGAGGAACCCAGGAGTTCTGGAGGAGTATGTGTAGTGCTATTCCAAGTTAAATAAACTAACTTGTTATTTTTTTTTTATCTACTGAAAAGTCAAAATTCCCCAAGAGTCATTTAATTATTTCAGCGTAGGATTCAAAAAAGAGTCAGAAGGCACTGTCTGTCTTCCTGTTGAATACACAGCTACAAGTTTTGCCTGGTTTCGGTGGATAACATGGGTGTGAGGTGAAGGCAGGATAGTTAGTGAGAGACCAAGGTGCAGTTCCTGCCTCTGGGACAATGGCAGCCTCTGCACCACCACGACAGTGTTCTCAGTAGATGGTTCCTCTCATGGCATGGTGCTAAACTTGCAGTAAAATCTGGAGCCAGCTGAGTGATGTTTGAGATTTCCTTGCAAAGACTGAACAGTTTGGGATCTGTTATTTCACCTAACATTTCCAAAAATGCGTGAGCCAAGTTTGTGTCTGCTATAGGTGTGCTTTTGTGTGTGTTACTGGTCGTGGCAAGACTGCAGGCCAGGCATGCTCCCTACTGATGTTGTAGCCCAAGTTCCAGCTTTATCAGGACTTCTACATATACAGTAACAGCAGTTTCCTTGCACTCGTGGTGGGGATTTGCTTTGTGAATACTAGTGTTGCTATAGCTACACTTCCCTAATGTTCATTATTTCCCAGAGTGTCCTTGTCACTCATCCAAAGATGCTGTCATTAAGCAAGCTCACAGCGTGTCATTTCTGCCTTGGGAGCTATTCGTAACTGTACTGAATGAGCCAAGAGGTACTGCAGCTGGTGCTTTGTCCGGGCTAAATCTACTTCAACCGTGAAGGAAGTGGTCAGGGAAATAGGAGCTTTTTCACAGCAGTGTGATGGGAAAGGAAAGCCTACAATCACTAGTGCACCATTCCAAGAGGGTTGAACAGGAAGAAGGAGAAGGGAATTGTCATCTCTCAAGAGAACAAATGCGGGGAGGGAAGGGAGCGCAGGCAACTTCAGTTAATTGTTAGGTTGTGCAATGAGCTGGGGTGCTGGACAGCTACTGTACAGTCCCCGTCGTGTCGGTTGCCGGGTTGGGTGTGTACTGCTCTTGGGCATGTTAGCTGGTTTTTGGTTTTTGAGTGGTTTAATGAGCAGGCTAAATAGCCGTACAATTCTGAGCAGGATGTCAAAGTTCACTGTCCCTCAGGCGTGCATGTGAATCTGGTGCTGTGCAGCAGGAGCAACGAATTCTGAACAGCCACCTGCTTCCGGTGGGAGGGAGATATGTACAGAACTCAGTTACACAAAGAAAGGCACCGAAGAGTTAAGACTAGCCGAAAAGTAGAGCTGGTCAATGGCAGATCTTGCAGAATGACATACAAGAGAAACTCCAGACTTCACATGTTTTCTTAAACTTCCATATTGGCTTCTTAGGCCTTGACCAGTGCATAAGTAGTATTAAAACAGCAACTCTGTCATGCTAGTAGGCACCAAAAAACTGTATCTCCTAATTTCAGTAGACATGCAGCTATTGAATGGAATATCACCCTCTCTCTGAATCAATGTTGGCATGTTAAGGCCATTGAGATGATTAAGAAATTTGAATGTCTGTTGTATAAGGAGAAGCTGAGAGAGTTGTGGTTGTTCAGCCATGGAGAAGAGAATGCTCAGGGCGGAGCTTACCAATATGTGCAAATTCCTAGATGGGAGGGAGTAAAGAGTAAAGAAGGTGGAAACAGACTCCTCTTAGTGGCACGCAGTGACAACAGGAGACGCAACGGGCAGAAACTGAAATACAGAGAATCCCATTTAAACATCAGAAAAAACTTTTTTACTCTAAGGATGGTCAAGGATCAGAGCAGATTGCCTAGACAGGTCACGGAGTCTCCATCCTTGGAGATACTAAAAACACAGTCCCGGGCTCTAGATGACATTGCTCTGAGTTGGGGGATTTAGACTAGATGCTTTCCAGAGGTTCCTTCCAATCCCAGCTGTTCTGTGGTTTTGTGGTTCTGTGGTTCGGTGTTAATTGTTCCGTGCTATTGGGCCCAGAGAAGTATGAATGAAGTATGAAGTTCTGTTATTCCTGGTGTGCATTAAGTAATTGACAAAGACAAGAAAAATGGTACCCGTATGGCACTACAGAACACTTGTCTGGTTTCACAGGCTTATTTCTAAACCTACAGAACTACATTAGTGCAAGATTATGTGTGAATCACAGTTTATTGCTACACTTGCCTTTATAAGTGCTGTGCCCTTTCCATCACACATATTACTGGACATTTAAAAGATCAACCTAATAGCAGACTGTCACCCTCAGTCTGCTTAGACTGCAAGGGTGAGCTCTCTTTTCAGCATAGAGATCTCAGTTGGTATCTCTTTTTTTTGTAGTATTACAGTAATATTCAGTCATCTTTGCAAGCAGTAGGCAGACAATCTTCATGCTGAGCCCGGCTTTGTGATTTAACAACTATGAGAAATGCTATTGTCCGTCACTGGTAACTGAGTGTTTTGCACCTGGACCTGCTGTTCCATTATAATTCCAGTAAGAAAGGCATTCAGACTGCGCAAAGTGTCATTTATAGTGCTATTTATTAGTGCTAACACTGGAAAGGGAGATAGGTTGGTGTAGATAATCTTATGTGCCTTCAGATGCCGGGAACTGCGAGTTGTGCGGCATCAAACAGGCATCTGATCTGGGCACAGCACACCGTGCAGACCCTGTCTGTGGAAGGATTACCCCATTTTGGTCATTTGAACTGTTATATGATTTTCTCACAAGTAAACAACTCCCTTCAGAACTTCTACTGTCCAACAGGGAGAACATTCGCATGAGAACTTCTTGCTGCACTCTTAAGTAAAGGCAAGAATCACCAGTGGCATAATCGCCAGTAGGAAGTGGGAGCTACAGGTTCTCTGTTACAATTAGCTGGCTGTGTTTGTTCTGCAGCTAAGAGATATTCACAGCACAACACAGGCCTGAAGGCTGAGTTGTACGTGCAGCACAGCACAGCACGGGCTTGGTCCTACTCAGGTGAACCATTATGGGGATCCCATTCCTTGATGTGCAGTGACTGGGATCATTACACTGAGATAGGTGACACTACGTCCAGTCCTCATTTTGCAGGTGAATTTGCAACATACTTGACAAAAGAAACCAGTTTACGGGGAGTATCTTACACCAAATATACTCCAACCCAATTAGATTCATGTGCTCACAGTGCTTCATAAAACCAGTTCTTGCAACAACTCCGGGAGGATTTCCCGTTACTCATAATTTCCAGTAAATAAAGAAAGAAAGTCTTTTGTTCCAAAAGCACCCCTGCTTTAAGACCAAGAGCAAGTTTATTCGTAAGTTAGGCTCTTGTCAGATTTGGACAGATCCTGTCAGATTTCTAGATACCCTTTCCTGAGGCCATCCGAGTACTTCATCATGATTATTTTAGGACCTGTAGGACCGGCAGCAGTACGGCTGTGCGGTTGCCAGCAGCATGCAGCACCTGCCAGGCTGGAGCGGGAGCGCCGCGTCCTGCTGCGCCCGTCTTGGGTCTTGGCAACTCTTCGGCGTTGAACCTCGGTGCAAGCTCGCGGCCCCACCGCTTCTGTGCCAACGGCCCGGTGCCCGGTTGCCGTTACTGCTGTCGCATGGCGATTTGCCCGTAGATGGCAGTATTTGCTGTCCTCTTGCAATGCTGGCGGTACGTGCATTTGCTGTGTTTGTTCCGTCACAGAAAGTTCTATTGTTCAGTAAGGCCATCGGCTCCAACCGAGAAGACAGTTGGAGAAAACGTACGGACTCATCTCTCAGGCTTTTTAAGAAAATTCAAAGGAAGCCTTATTATAGTGTAAAAATACAAGTTGTTACTTTTAAAAGTCAATTATTCAAATCTGACAATGTCAGATTTTGGCATATGTGGATATTTTAAGGTGTCTTGCTGTTGCAGGTGGGGTATCAGAGTACGCGGAGCCGCCAGCGACATCCCTGAGTCCGTGGAACTCAGTAAGGATGTTAAAGAAAAGAATGGGGATGCTGGTTTTGTAACTTAATAGCTATGTTAAAAGCTTAATAGCTTTTACATTGAGATAAAATGGTAGATGGGAAAAGCTTAGCAGCAGTCTCAATGGCAGTAAAACAGTCGCTTCCCCAGAGTAAGATGATGAGATGTGCCGTTCTGTGGACAGAGCTGCTGTCGGAACATAGAGCAGGCACAGAATCAGAGCTCATATCATCTGGATTTGGTTCCCAAGTGTTCAAAAAACTCTGCAGACCTTGGACAAATCACCAACATCTGCCTCACTTCCCTATGACTGAAATGGGACAGTAGATCTTCCTTTCTTTCCAGTTTAGCCTGACTTGTCAATGGTGTGAGCTCATTAAGGAGTGGGTTATCTCTTGTTCCAAATGAATATGTACCCACGAGCCTTATCTTCGCGGGAGTTTTGCATGAATCAAGAACACAGAAGCGGGACTCTCATTTGTGCTGTGTATGGAGGACAATGGTCTATGAGCTTCTGGATATAGCCAGATTCCTGTATACTTAAATGCTTCTTAATAGTCTTCAAACTGTTCTCAGTTTAACTATGCTTTGAGCTCAGCGACCCCACGTGTAAAGGATATGAGTGTACCCCAGTAGTGCAGTGTAAAAGAAGAAACCTGTGAGGTGCCGAAAATCCTGTTTAAGTAGTTTGGCTTATTCAGGAAGTCTGCAGCAGAGCTGGAAGTTGTATCCCTGAATCCTGTCTTTAAAGGAAGCTGAAAACAGATGATTCCTTAGCATCTCCGAGAGAGCATATGCGGCAGCCACATCTGCTGAGCACTTTCTGGTGATTACTCATTGTTTATTTCTCCAGACACGGCGTCTATTGTAGGAAGAAACTGTGTCTGTCATTTCGGTCCTTCCCTCCTCAAAGTTTATCTGCTGTCTGGGCTGACTGTCAGCGGCGGAGCTCAGGAGGTCGGTACTAGTACTGAGGTGACGAGCCTTTAGCTTCAGGCGTGTGCAGAACCCTGGAAAGTCTGCAGTTTTCTTACAATGTTTTCAGGCTGTGGATTGAGAGACTTGCTCTGTAGGATTGCTCCGGGACTGTGACAGACGGAGGGCCTGTCACCCAGCATGTGGTAAATTGCATCTATCTGGCTCCGCTCAAAGTCGGTTTGAGAGGCTCTGGGATTTTCTGTGGGTGAAAGTTTCTTTGTTATATAACAGATTACAAAATATCTGGAAGGACAGTTCTCTTACCTTACTCTGCTAGCAGCCGTAGAGGACTTGATCTGTGTAAAAGTTTGTCTCATCCAAAGCAAAGTTCAGTCTGAGTGAAGATGTCGTTATGGGAATCATAACTGCAGTATCTGTTTAAAAGCATTTAATTATGATGTTCCTAAACGATAAGAACATGGGATACAGCAGAATGTCTCAAAGGTCAGCAATACCTTCTTTAGGAGAACATACAAAAGGTACCAGCACCACAAAATCTGCCCTTAGAGGAAGGTTAAATATAAGCCCTCATTGATAAAAGATTATTTTCCCTAGAGTTCTTACAGGTTAGTAGTTAAGTATTACAGCTGCTTTTTCATAAAAAGAAATTGAAATGAAATGCAATTCAGTGTTTTCAGAATATTTTTTAATACCCCTGTAAAACAGGAAGAACTGTCAAACAGCAAACGCTTCTGTCGAACAGCTGCAAAGATGATGCACAAACACGGAGGAACACATAATGCCACAAAGATAGTCTTCTAAATCCAGAACGCTTGTTCTAAACCACAGGAAACACACCTTTGCGTAAAGTACAGGAATATTTTCACCGAGAAGCTTTTTGAACTTGTGGTGGTACAAAAAGCGAATTGTGTGCAGTGTGGTGCACTCATTGCATAGTAGTACACGTGCAGTGAAAGGCCAAATACCAAACACAACATTATAAACAAAAATTTGGCGGATGACACTCGACAAAACTGTGCAAGTAGTCCTTTATATGCAACATAAAGACAGTACACGCAGCATGTATGGAGAGTAATGCTTCTGGGAAGGCTCAAATTCAATGAATTTAAGACAAAACATTGAATTCTGTTTATGTTTATACCAATGCAAGTCCAGGGTTACTCCACTAATGTGGCATTACTCTGGATCACTATCAATATGTTTGAAATTAGCATCTAGCTTACGTCATAAATTTTGTTTCCGTCTTTTCCTGACTTCCAGCAGACTATCTGAGGAGAGAAAGAAAAAATGGCCACTGGCCTTAATAATAATTGTATTACAGTGGCTTTTTCTAAAAGCCATACTTTTAATTTGTATTTAATGGCTCATTCTTTCTGAACCATAAATCTCTCCTTAGTAATGAAAATAAACAGCTATTTTATTGCCTTGTTTCTACTGCACTTTTATATTCAAATGCCTCTTAATATTTTCACCTTTCCTGAAATCAAAGTAGTTTTAAAAATATGTACAATGAAGTTAAATAAATGCTGTTGTAATTTCCTGTGTTTAAAAGTTAGTCTTCCGACACATATATAACTTCACTTCCATGTATATCACCTTCTAGAAAAAGGACTTAGAAGTAGTACTACAGAAAGAAGTGCAATCTTACAAACTTGAACAGCAGATTTCTGCTCAAATCCACTCAAACCCACGCTAGCAGAAACACTTTTTACAAGAGAAACCGTACAGAGATTTATTTACTCAATTTAAACATCTGAAACCAGTGGGGCTTCCCATGGATTGGTTCAGATCTTGGATAAGAATTACAACCCGGTAAATCAATGGTGTAGGGATCAGGGGAAGATGAAACGTGGTGTCCATGCCACAACGCACACACAGTCATTTCGTCTGGCTTAGCGTTGCGTTCCTTTTTGCATGGATGCAGAATGAAACAATACTGATGCTATCTACAGGTGTTCATACTGCTGGAAACAATTAATATTCCATCCAATTATTAGAACGCTCTTCCGGCTTTGAAGAGACCTAACTAGGATTAAAGGCATCCTGGTTTTCTGTCAGTTTCTTGATTTAAGATGTCTAGTGATGGTGGTGTAAATTCCTGAGCTGGAGTGATGACTGGAAATGGTTCTACACTGTTCAAACAACCAAAGGTAACCAAATTGAGTCCTTACACACAAAAGCATAACTACTGTAGAAAATACTGATTTGCAGTCCAGAAGCCAATAGTGCACAACAATATGTAAGGAACAACTAGTTTTCCACCAACACCAGCAGAAGCTTAGACCTTAGACCCTCTGGGAAGCAAAGCTAGTTCCAAAGGCTGCTGTCTCCTTGTCACAGTCCCAAAATATTTTCCTAACAGTTAATATGTTTTTATACAGAACACACAAATTGTCCATGGCAATTTAACAGCAGTGTTGCAGCGCTGGCTGGCTGTTTCTCCAACCTGTGAGCCAAGATTTAAATGACTTACCCAGGGCATGTTAAGCAAGGTTTTGAAATGCCCTAGAAACCAGAGTAATCTAACCAAGCATGTAGTAGAACACTTGTCTGTGCTGGTGTGACATCTCTTTAAAGCAATTGCTGAGTGGTCCCTGGAGTCTCAAGGGGATTAGCGACAGGGAAGGGTCATATTGCAGTCAGTAGGAATCCGTCGCTTGAAGGTTCTGAAGGACTTCCAGCACAACTTCATAACAGAATAAATACTCATCCTGTATACAGACACACCAACATGAAACACCTGGTTACATTCAACGTAAGTTCTAGACAAAGAAGGATGAACTGGCTGAAGTGCTGTTATTTAAGAGCATTCTTGTTCTTTTTGTTCCATCACTTGTAGCAGTTCAGGAACACTTTCTTATTCAATGCAGTACCTAAGGCTCATTTAGGTCAGTGAAGGTTATCTATTTGCTTAATTTTAATGACATGCTCAATCATTATCCTAAAGAAAAATGTATCCAAACATGAGCTAAAATACTTGCCTATAGGAGGAACTTCTCCTAGTCTTGTCTTGCTTCTCTTCCCACCACCTGTTAGCCCTACGTTGAGTTAGACACATCTTGTGTTTTCTTTTGTGAAAACTTTTTTTAGGGGTAGGTTTAACTCAAGAGTACGAGGGTTTACTGAGGTGGTGATAACTCAGCAATAGCAAGAATTCAACTGAAGGCCACAGTTTTGCAGGGTAGAGTCTATAGTATCTCACCAGTTTTGTTGTTGATCTCTGCTTGTCTTTTTGCTTAAAAAAAAGCGGGAGGGGGCTGGTATCTGTACTATATTGATGCTTTGCTTTTATTTCAAATAGCTAGTAAGGGATCACAGAATGGTAGGGGTTGGAAGGGCCCTCTGGAGATCCCCCAGTCCAACCCCCCACTAAAGCAGGTGCCCCCAGAGCCGGGTGCACAGGAACGCGTCCAGGCGGGGTTTGGATCTCTCCAGGGAAGGAGACCCCACAGCCTCCCTGGGCAGCCTGGGCCAGGGCTCGGGCACCCTCACAGGAAAGAAGTTCTTCCTCATGTTCAGGTGGAACTTCCTGATAGACCTTTCATATTTAAATCTAGACACCACTTGCCTGGAAGGCTGTTGTTTTCCTCAAATGAGAGGGCTACAATTACACTTTAAGCCCCAGATTTATCAAAGCATAGTGGTTATGTACCACCAATGGAGGCTTTTAAAAATCATAATCTAGTTGAATGTTGAGACCTTACCTTTGTTTGGACCATGCCAAAACGCTGACCTCTCAAATCTCTCACTATCTGCTTGATGTTGAACTGTCAAAAGAGAACAGTTTTTATTTTGCTGACATGCAAGTTATAAAGAAGTATTTAAGCGTGTTCAGATGGGGAAGGTGTGACTCAGTTATTTTACAAATAGTATATTTATAGTTATAATCTTTGTTGTTTAAAGCAACAAAAGTTCGGTTTATTCCATTTTGTTAGGATGAATTCTACCAGGAATTACTCTGGTCAAAGATACCCCCACCCGTTGTTGACATCCATACCAGTCTGTGATACTTAACAACGATCTGTTTGATACTTACACATAAATCTTTTTCTATATAGCTGAGCAGAACTTCGACACACAGCAAAACTCCACTTCTTCCAATGCCAGTGCTGCAGTGAGCAACAATAGGTCCTGCACTGTGAGCTTTTCTCAAGTGACAAATAAATTTTACAAGCTGCCTAGCCAGTGTGGGAGTATTGTGGTCTGGCCAAGTGGTAAACTGCAAATGATTTATAATGCGCTTCTCTTCTGTCTGGAAGAGAAAGACAAGAAATGTTAAAAATAATCACTCCTAAGCCCGATTTTCAAGGAATTCCACTGATAAATTTCCTTTCAGCCTCATTCTTAGTTACTTGTTTGTCTACCCTACAGTTCTTCAGCTTTTCGTACTTGACCCTATTAAGGTTTCTTTTAGGTTTTCAGAAATACACTCAGAAGACACAGGCCTAGGAAATTTACTTCATATAATTTTGATGAGACACTGAAGTTACTCTGTTGCCCCAAAAGAATGTAGTTATCGTATTTGTTGGTTAGAAAGGAAAAAGAAAAACATCTGTTAAATTAGAGCATTCCAGTGCTGTTTACTAAAATTGTGCTCGTAATTGAACTAAGCCATACTGATAGAAGAGTGGTGATGTGATAGCCATGATAGGAAGATCGTAAATGCTGTTCTGGCTATCAGATCGAAGAGAACAATTTGTGATTAGATACCCTGACATACAAACCAAATCAACTAAAAAAAGTGCTGACAAGAATAATCATAATGTAGATAAAATAAAGAGTATTATTAGTTGAATGGTCCTGGGACAGTACATCTTGTTGCCAGCTTGCCAAAACACGTTAATACGAATGCAAAAGAACTACCTGGATTTTTACCATCATAAGAATTTGAATGCGTGTCTGGATTTCTGCTGAAGTAAACCTGTGGCTTTCTGTGGTAATTTGATACTGGACCAAGGCAAACATAGCAAACGTACCAGGTTCATTGAAACAATCACATGGACTGGTCCGTCTTCCCATCTTAATAATCTTTTGGGAAGACTCGTATCAAATGCTTTACTATGCTTCACACTCAGTGACGTAAGGTGAATTGTGTTTTCTTCATAATAGAGAAATTGTTTTCTTGATGGAAAAAGACACCAAGTTAGTCTGGCTCAAGTAAGAATCTTTTAATTATTCCATTAATTCGTATGTCCTGCAGAAATTTTTGCAAAGCTTTACTTAATATTGAGGCAGGACCGATGGACTTAGAGTTGCCCCGATTTCCATGTTCTTACACCTGGATTCTGTATTTGTTAGGTTTCTAAAAATTTGCTGCTAGATTTGTAGTTTCATGTATATTCGTGTCTTTTCTTGAATGAAAGAATTGTCATTTGTTCTTAATTCTAGGATGAAAACCACTTTCTTCCCCTCTTTCCTTCCAGCCACGATTAGAGAATATGAATCTACTCTGGCAGCCCTTACTGATTTGATTTGATTTGATTTGCTGAGCGCAGTAAGCAATTCTGCAAAACACTGAACACACCAACTCTTTGACTATTATAGGATTAATTTTTGGACGTTCTTGTCCGAATGCGTGTAATGTTGGATCCATTGCTTGTGCAATGAGCAAAGAAGCATCATCTCATCCATCTTAATTTCATGCCTGTTATTCAGATTTTTACATTCCTAAAAAATGCTGAGCAAATGTTACAGAAGCAGCAAACAGCACTACTAGTATTTACTCATGTAAAATATCTAACCAATTTCATCATATACGCAGGTATTAAGTATGCTCAACTTACCTGCTTGTTGATAATTTCTATTGTTCTGATTATGAAGCATTCCAGAATCTGGTAATTGTCTAGCCTGATATGGAAATCAGCCAGGTTTATACAGTCATGGGGAGGTTCCGGCCAGTATCGGTGACATTTGACTTGCCCTAGTTCCACTTCTTTTGTCATCATGGCGATCACATCTGATTCGCTCTCCCAGACCATTTGCCAGAAATCAGCCATAGTGGATGGCAGAGGCCCTTGGGTTATAATATAGAAATGTTCCTCTTCTCCAACTTTCATTCTAATGTAACTTGCGTTGATGTAGCCGTGCTTTTCTCCCAGAGGAACTCGTGTCTTATCATCTGCATAGAAACAGAAAGTTGCTTTTTCAGCTGTAGATCTGAGACAGAGTTCAACCATCTCTAGCAGTCAGGAGATGGGAGCCTCAGCCTCTAGCAGCAAAATATGCCCCTGGATTTTAGAATACATTTGGCTAGTAGCACTAATATTCATCACTGCTAATAGGAATTCCCACAGATAAATTGTATGCTTCACTGTGGCTTTATTTCTCTTAAGATATTTGTGTAACACTTTGACAAGCCGCCTAATTACCATGAATTGCTTGGCAGTGATGCAAAATACTGTATCCAACACTGCTTTTAATGTATGGCACGGGAACATTGTCGCTGGATATTGGTGTTACAAAAGAGGAAACTTCTGGGAATGTGTACTGTATCACTAATAGACAGAGGTAACTGTGCTACAAATTTTGCACGTGTTAGCCTGCTGCTGCGGTTGAGAAAGNTTCACTGTGGCTTTATTTCTCTTAAGATATTTGTGTAACACTTTGACAAGCCGCCTAATTACCATGAATTGCTTGGCAGTGATGCAAAATAGTGTATCCAACACTGCTTTTAATGTATGGCACGGGAACATTGTCGCTGGATATTGGTGTTACAAAAGAGGAAACTTCTGGGAATGTGTACTGTATCACTAATAGAGAGAGGTAACTGTGCTACAAATTTTGCATGTGTTAGCCTGCTGCTGCGGTTGAGAAAACACCAAGGGTCCAGAAAGTGTTCTCCTTCTGTCATGATACCTCTCAGGAAATCATTGGGCAGTACATTATTTTTCGGAAANGGAACATTGTCGCTGGATATTGGTGTTACAAAAGAGGAAACTTCTGGGAATGTGTACTGTATCACTAATAGAGAGAGGTAACTGTGCTACAAATTTTGCATGTGTTAGCCTGCTGCTGCGGTTGAGAAAACACCAAGGGTCCAGAAAGTGTTCTCCTTCTGTCATGATACCTCTCAGGAAATCATTGGGCAGTACATTATTTTTCGGAAATCCCTGTTAACAGCAGTCATTCAGCTCTTGGACTCAAATCTTCCTTTTATAATGACTTCTCATCATCAATGAAACTTGTTTCTGACTCAGATCAGAGCTGAGCAGCTGAAAGCTCTGGTTGGATAGTATGCTTTCAAATACTTCTGAAAGAATCTTTATCTTCCCAAGAGCTGCATAACTCCATGATTTCCACTGTACTTTTCAGAATTCAACTGTGTCATAAGCGGTAGATGCAGATATGAGTTTAAATAGATTTAAAGAACTGCTACTATAGTTCAAGTTACACTTGCCCACAGAAATGTAGATCAATATGTCTGAGAAAGATGGAAGGAAATATCAAGACAGCTGGCCCCCTACCAGACCAAGTCCTGCCTTGTGGAAGACGATACTGCAGAAAATTACATGTTCTGCAGTGCAGACATCCTGATGTGAACTCTACCTCTTTTGGAAAAATCTCAACTCATTTCATTATTAGTGGAGCTCCTGTGACTAAGGATGTGGTGGGTTTCGCACCTCCTACATCTCAGTGTTAGAACTGTTTTTCTGTTTTCTGATGTCTTTGTTCACTGAATGAACGTTCTCATTAGCGTGCATACTTACATGGAAGAATATCTCGGTATCTGTTTTTATCCTGGTTTTCTGGTGCTTTGCCAGTTCTGCAGTCATCTATTGGTTTCACATCTTCTAAAGCCTAGATCAAAGAGAAATAGTCAATCCGTGTTGTCCGCATCCTTTGTATATTGGTGTAAAATAGATGTCTGGAATAGTGTCTTGGCCAAATGTCAGCATTTATAACTGATAACATACTGACTAAAGCACCAACTATAGCACTGTTAACAGGCAGTGAATGTCAGTGAGTACTTTTCAGTGACGGGTACAGGTAACAGCATCAATGATGTTAAGTGCAAATCATGTGGTTGTTAAGTAATTCATAGCATATTCAGGGGAACATAATGCAGCGTAGCTGGAAGCAGGAATGGGCAAGTTAATTTCATTTACAGTTTTGAGTTACCTTCACTTTTCTTTATTCTTTTATCTCTTTGGTATTGCATTGTGCAATGCTCAGCCATCACATTATGTGACTATACAGTGTATATGGATTGAAACACGTGATAGTTCTTTAACATGTTCACCAGTTGCTACAGCTTTTACTTCGATAAAATATCCATTGAATTTGGTAACCAATGCTTTCCCTTTGCATTTTCTGTGCAGACACGCGTCTCAATTCGTAGTATGCAGTGCCAACATCAGTACCGGAATGGAATGAATGGAAATTAATACATGCCCTTGAGCCTTCAGGGAAAGTCAGCAAATCCTATACACTTGAGCTCATGGGATTTTGTACCCAGAAAGTCAGAGTTACAAAGGCAAGTGAAAGAAACTGATAACGTTATTACTATGGAAAAGTGGTGGCAATCAATTTCACTGGTGGTGAGTACATCCTTTAAAGGAAATTCCAGTACTGCGTTGAAGAGTTATGAAACAATCTGTTCTTTGGGAATTTGCTGGTAACTGAGTACTCTATTTATATCCTGAAACAAGACATTTTATATGCTTTCCTAATCTCACACTTTTTCATGACTTATATGCCATCAGATGTAATTATGTGTTTTCATTGTCTCTGGAGGTACGTTACTTTTTTTTTTTTTTAGTTCCGCAAAATTCCTGACCTTAATAGCATCTTGTG
Source organism: Steatornis caripensis (assembly GCA_013398225.1). Taxonomy (NCBI): domain Eukaryota; kingdom Metazoa; phylum Chordata; class Aves; order Caprimulgiformes; family Steatornithidae; genus Steatornis; species Steatornis caripensis. The sequence goes on along the minus strand of VZSC01017424.1, from coordinate 29,953 downwards.
ACAATGAGTTCCATGGATCACTGCAGCACTGTGTGAAACATTTTCCTTTCATCAACTAAGTGTTTCAACACTAGTGAATCCCTAGCAGCATGGATTTCTTGCTTTAATGCAGCCCCTAGAATAGTTCTCAGGCAGATGTTCAGCAGAGCTGAGGGGGTAATAGAAAGAATTCAGTCTAGGAAAAAGTGATTCATACTCTACTTTTGTGTCTTATTTATTTTTCCTTCCATGTGGGCGGTATCTTTGGACAGGGAACAGTATAAGCGTGACCTCCATGGAAAGAGAGAGATCCAAATACTGTAGCATCACCCAAACAACAGAATAGAAGCCCCATTCAGGCCGGAATAATTCTCTGAGAAAGTGGAGTCGGTAAAGGTATACAAGTCAAACTCCCATTCAGTATGCAGGAGGCTGCTAAAAGTCACTTTCCTAGGTCTGCTAAACACTCAGATCTTAAGAAGGAATCACGCTTTACCATAAACTCCTTTAACAACTCTTGGTTCTCAATCCGCAACTGAAGGCCTCGAATAAGACCTGCGATGCCAGTTCTTGGACCTACTCCAGTCAGTGATGGTTTAAAGTTAATTAACGGAATCCGTTCATCTCCAGAATCAAAGGTTCTGCCTATATATCAACAAAAAAAAACCAAAGGAGGTTTTAATGATTATTGTTCATAGTGCAAAGTCTCGGCTTTAAAAAGTAGGGAGCTGCAGTTCTTAAGTACATTTTGATGCTGATATTGTGGAAGTGAAATGTGAAAAAATATTTTTGGCTGACTTATGTTCACAGCAGAAAGAAGAATAAGTCAGCACCATGGATACAAACAGCACCACATCTCATGTAATTTGGAAGCAGATCCAACTATTGCAACTTACTCCCTCGTGCAGTTTCTAAATACAGTCTGTTCTAAATAAAATGTTCTTGCAGAATTGTAAACTTTAATGCTAGTTTATATTGATATAGGAGACTCCGGTCACATCGTCACAGGGATCCATCTTCATGTTTCCAACACTTTCCTGAAAACTAGTATTGCCACACCCCACTGCTAGGAATAATGCCTGCAAATTCTTCCACCCTGAAGTAAGAAAACATCTTCTGTTCTTTTCAGCTTACCTCACACTCTCGTTCAAGAACAAGATGTGAAGTATCTTTGATGCACCAGAATCAGGATTCAGTTTTACTAATTAGCTCATCCTGAAGTATACGTTCTGATCCAAAACTTGAGAGATTAAGAAGATGGAGAAATATTTGTATCTCCAGAAATACCACTACTCTACTGGAACGCTTGAAAAACATTTGTTACCATGTAGAGTAAAAACAGTGGCTGGTTTGGTAAAGAAGAGTAGTTTGAGTTACGGCATTTGTCCCTTTAGTCATAGGCTACTGCTGGCAAAGAATAACATGCCAGCTGTCTCAAAGAAAACCTGATGATCTGTTCCACGGATTTGATGTAAGCTGAAGACAAGAAGCAATGCTCTGTTTTCCTCTTGTAAGATGCCATCGCTACTCTTAACTAATCTCCGTTACAAAAGTGTTGTGCTTGCCTCACAGTTGTCTGGGCTACAACTCGCACCTGCCTTGCCTGAGCTTCTAAGACACTTTCTGTTCACTTTTTGTTCTCTAACCCTCACGTGCGAGGGGGTTTCTATTAACTAGTTGATAGTGCTACTGAAGCCAGATCCCCCGCTCCAGACAGGGCGCGCTATTTCGCATACATCTCTCTCCTTCCAGATCAAGTGGAATAAAAACCCCAAACTTTGAGCACATAGTAGAGGATAGATGGGTTATAATTTTCCGTTTGCTACCAGCACAGCTTGGCAGTGTGAGGGACATAACAGTGGTTTACTTCTGGTAAGAGCCATCAGCAAGTCATTGCCTCCACAGGGCGAGAAGCAGCAGGGAGAGATCTGTATTTCAGGAAATCTATGGGATACTGCAGCATCGTCAGTATGACTCCTTTCACAAATTATTCTTGTTTGGGGCAGGAGCAGCTTAATTTCCTATAGGAACAACTAGGCAGATTCTTTCTGTAAACTGTCTCCTGATATCAGGGGGGCTTTAGCACCTGAGCTGTGAAAGGGCTTCAGAAAGGCACTTCGGTTCTGGAGGTTTTAATGAAGTTATTAGGTGAAGTGAAATTCAGTGATTCTGGGAACAAAATCTTGAGATAGAATTCGACCCTTCATTCTGTGCTTTTGTGTAAGCATTTCATTTACTTTTTTGAGGAGATGTGTGGGAACAGCAAGGGAGAGAGGAGGATGATTTCAAAAAACCTATTGCATCCAGTGATAACAAGCACATTTTATAGTATGGTCCTTGTATTTGTTCCATTAATTCTCAATGCCTTCTTTGTCATTGCCTTTCATATATAGAAAAAGCCATTCTACTACATCCGGTCCGTTTACTGTATCTCTTGTAAGATAATCCATCTGCTTCTGTTTTATTCATTTTGAGACAAACTAAGAATTTCAGTTTTTTAATTATGCACTGGGAAGCTCCCACAAATTTGCTTCTGACCCAAATTGCAACGTTCATTTTTTTTTTGGTTCAGCCACTGAGCCACTGTGTCATTTCTTTGCACTATCCAAAGTGGGTGACTTGAACAAATGTCATGATGTTGCTCAAATTAATTCAACAACTTTCTTTTCCTCTTATTTGCTCAGTTTGTACACCTGATTGAGTGTAATCAAGGTATTCAGAGATTTTCCTCTGGGGAAGGACGTGATATATAACATTAACCAAAAAAAAAAAAAAATTCCAACCGGAAACCAAAAGAAAAGACACAAAAAACCCCCACAAAAAGTGAAAATAAAAAGTTGCTCGTCCTTTTGAAACTGGAGTTCCAAAGCAGAGGTGAGCGGGTGATGGCCAGCAGAGCTGCTCTCGCTGGGTTCAGTTAACTGCATTCAGACTCATGTTCCTTCTTTCTAGCAGTTCCCAAAAAGAGTTGGAGAGCTTCTGATGTAGACCGCCTTCTTTGGGATGTTGCAAAGGTTTAATGGCCTTCATGTATCAATGGTAAAACTTGTGTCCTGAGTGCCTTGCTCTTTGAGACACAAAGAGCAAGTTCTTAGCTTGTATGCAAGGGATTATTGTTGTTCTCACTGTACCTATACGAGGAGCTGGCCTATAATGTTAGAGAAACAAGAGAGGTTTTTGCATGGTTACTTCTAGGTAGAAGGGAAATGCCGTGGGGTCTATCATCATCTTCATTGCTCCGGCTGTCTGAGTTGACCTGCTGACTCTCTTTTCTGCATCCTTCGCACTCTGCATATTTCTGTGACCTGTAAAACAGCACTAGTTGAATGGTCTTATGGAAGCAGCAGAAGCGTTGATAATCTGAACCATACAAAGGTTTTGGTTTTAATCTATTTTTGATAACTTTTAACTTTCTTGAGCAATTATGTTCAAGAATTAGTGTGGACTCTGACAAACGTGAGTTCAAGGAGTAATAGTAGCATTTTGTCTGGAGTAGTGTTTGCTGTATGCGGTACTTTATTTTTACAGAGAGATAATAACATACTTTGTATAAAAAGCTGCCCCCCAAAATGACTGGAAGTAAGGTTTGCCAGTTACGGACAACTTTTCATGTATGGCGTTATTCAGTTGTTAGGCAATCATAGCAAAATAGTCTTTGCTTTTTACTGTTTCCTAAAGTATTTAGAAAATTTTAGAGCGCTTAAATAAGCTTTAGGTAGAAGATATGCCTGCAATCCAGGTTACAACTACAGTGTGTGCAGAATGGGTCAAATATTCCTCTACTGGCTAACTCTGATATCCTCAGACTTAACATTGAACTATGTTAGTAGGCTTAAGCATATCAGTCTTACATTATCCTATCCTATGTATGATCATAATACATGTTGTTAGAAATAGTAAAAGGTACACTTAAGAAGGAGAATAAGATAATAAGTAGCAGCTTTGCAAATACCAGTAACCATTGCAGGCTGTGCATGTTCAAGTTACACAAAGCTTTTGCAAGTAGAAAATAGAAATACCAGAAAATACTAGAAGTAAAAAGGTTCAGGTTACAGGGCAGGGGCCAGAAAGCCATCCTATTTGCAAATCAACCAGAGAAGATACTTGTTATCCCTACATATGACAGGAGAATGTTGTATTAGCCATAGACGCATACAGACCAAGATAATGTAATAACAATCACACCTTATTACCTGGCATATCACAAGGTATAGCTACAATACTAGCAATGAGATAATAGCAAGTGGCACTGGGCTTGTGTTCATATGGATGTTCTCACTTGCAGATGCTCTCAAAGCTTCTTTCAAACTTTATCTCTGCAAGCAGGTGAGTTAGCGGAGATTTGCCCCTGTCTTATCAACACTCCATTACGCTTTGATTTCCCATTGCACTGTAGATTTAAAATTTGAAGTAAAATTCTTCTATTCTTGTATTATGTACATTCTTTGGAGTAACACCCTCAAATTCTCTTGATTCCCACGTCTGGAATTCAACATCTGTATTGCCACAACCAAGTAGCACAGGGTCCAGCCCAGGCTGCAAGACCTGCTCGGAACACTTGTTAAAACTTGTGGGGACCTGCCCACACCAACGTGACAGTGCTACCATGGCTCGCTCTCCTCCTCAGCTAGAAAGGCTAAAGGTAGCTTCGGCATATCTGCATGAGCTGTTACATCTAGAAGCTTCCACTTCATTTGTCTTAGTTGTGTGGAAGCTGTTTAGCAACTTTTACTGCAGATGGAGCTGCATTGCAATAGAAGTGTACTTCTGTCATTTGGGACACAGGAGTGCATTTGCATACCATACTAGGACAGCTCTGGAAATATAAGAATAAATTATCCATACTATTTATTTTAATAGTTTTATCGTATTTGAAAGATTTACCTGTCGGAAATGTTACTGATTATGTCCTTACAGTCTTGTCCAGCCAGCTGACCTTGCAGAGGGGAATTGTGTATGCTTTCTGGGTCCTGCAGGTTTAAAACAAGAAAAAGCTGTGAAAAATCCATACACGGAAATGTCAAGAATATAATTACTTTCGTCAACATTCTTTCTTATAGCTGACAAAAACGTGCCCTTCACTCAAGAAAGAAAGGGAAAAAAGAATAGTTTCCGCTTTCAGAAGAAAGTATGTAACTTTGATTCAGCATTGCAGTACCTACTAGGAGTAAAAAGCCATGTCAGCTCTGTTTGTGAGTTTCATGACAATACAGGCTTCAGACATCTCTACAACTTAGCATGCATGACTAAACTTTGAAAATGTTCGTGTTACTTATATCTTCTCTGATCTCATAAAGAAAATGCAATCACAGGAATCATGCGTCATGGTCTACCCTTCATCTCCCAGCTCTTGGCAACAGAAAGCACCCGTGTCTGAGATGGAATTGTTGGTAATAATTTCTTTTTTTTTTTATCTCCAACATAATGATGCCAGCTGTTACAAGCACGGAGCAGCTGCTCTAGTGAAGAAGCACTCAACTAACAGAGAAGGCAGACCCTTGACCACCCTCCATATGCAGTAGAAGCAATAGCATTGGTGGCTGGTTTTCCATCCCAGAGAATGATAACTGGGTCCTGCATATGAATAATTATGCAGGATGTCTGTCATTAGAAGGTAGAAGTGGCTTCTCAGTTGCAACACTTGATAGGTAGTTATTTAAATTTTAGCTCAGAGTGATGTTTCTTCTTTCCCTGCTTAATGTTCCAGATGCTCTCAGAAATCACCCTGGCATGTTACACGGTGTAAACTACTGAGTGCCCCACAGAATCTTAATGGTGGCTGCCACTAATACCTTATTGTCTTACTTTTGTGCTTGTATTTCCCCATTAGGATAGGGGGATTCATGGCTGCCCGATTAACCATGACTTCATTTACCCTGTTTCTGCACCTACTGACTGCGCTGATTGGAGAATGCTACATGTATTTTTGTTTTCTGTTTGCCAAGGAAAGGTATTTCACTGCTGCTTTTTGGCATCTGTGTTTTCCAGTAGCTTGTCATTTTCAAAGTCTGTATGTTTGGAGTAGATGGCAGCTGTGCTCAGTAAAGTAAAGCACAGATAGTCTCTATTCGTAGGAGACAGCTAAAGGCAAGCTGGAAATAATGAAGAAGAGAGAGTTAGTGGAAGCAGTTCAGCAAAAAAAATTAGCATGTGCTTAAAGTTAGGCACGTGCTGTGCTGAACCAGATAGACCTAACCTCACGCTTAAAACTAAGTTTATGCCTTAATACCGTGCTAACTCAGGGATCTAACCTGCAACCTTAGTACTGTCTCCTGCTTCTCACTGATGTTATTTCTTGGGTGTACTTCTTTGGCAGATCATAGACGTGACCTTGTTTCGATATTACGTTTCACCAGTCTCTAGTTCCAACACCCATTCCAACAGTGTACTTCAACAAATTCCTCAAACAAATTCCTCTTCAATGTTTTTTCAGCTTATTCACGTCAAGGATTTCTTCCATTTTTCTTTTTCTAGTTTGATTATATTGGTTGAAGTGGGGTTGGTTTTTTTATTTGTTCTGGAGGATAAGATGACCTATATTTCTCACATTTTATGAGGAGAGGTTTTACAATTGTAAACAGAGAAAAAATAGATGCTGTAAAATTTGGTGGGGAATGTCTCGCAGGACTTACAAAGATTCAAAAACATAACCATGTTTGAAGAAGTTTGGGTGCCTTGGAGTCATGAATATTAATGGAAGACACTTGAATAGCAAACTTTTAAAGTATATTGTTTTAAAATACCGAAAGAATGGTGAAATTAATAAATCATTCATTCCAATATTATAAAGCACCAGAACTAGACTTGCATATGCAACCTTCCTTCCCCTCGCCCTTTTAGCATATATGCTATACTAATCATATGCTCTTATCTCAGTGGAATCCCCTGACTCATTCAGATGTTAGCCGTTCCAGTCATTGCAGCAAACTTCCCTCAATTAATCTGTTTTCATTAAGAAGGTGTGGTTCTCGCCTGTATTGCCGCAAACCCATTTTGTAAACAAACATGCGAGTACGTTGCCTGACAACTTCTGGAAGCCTGATTCAGATTTTACCTTGGTGCACATCTGGTTGGATTCTTCTTCTTCCTTGAAAGTGAAAACAGGCTGAACTCGCAGGCTTCTTCCCTCAGCACTATCTGAATACCAGAAAACAAAATCAAAGTAAAATGCCTATAAAGCGTTACAATATAGATCCATTTCTTCTGTGCCACCCAAACTGGAGAACTTTGATCTTGGAAGAGTCACTGAGATACAGTGCCAGAAACTGGCGTGTAATGTCCCTTTCCTGGATGCTCTGAGGGATTTAGTACAGCACAAATGCCATGTATCAGCACTGAGGAAGCCAGCACAATTCAGGTTGCCAGAAGAGACACTGAAGTAGACGCTTGTATCAACAGCAGTTATAAAGAAACCTGAAACAGAATTTAAATCTGCCCTCCCTAACCCAGCCCATTCCTTTGCAGTGCTAAAGGACAAATACCATAGATTAACTTTGATGCCGGTGCTTCTATGATACCATTGGGTTCTTCTGGTCGAGGAAAACAGTTTAAACTTCCCAGCAGCTGTGTAATTCACCAATGTCATGTGAGATGCAAATAAATGTCCCCATAGCTAGTTCCTTGAATTTGCAGAGCTGGAGAAAAGGCTCGTCTCACTCAAGTGAATGGGAATATTTCCACAGCTCTTAACAGAGCAAGAGCTTCAATCAGCCTTTTTATATCTGGCCATCCTTCCATTTTTTTGCACCATTAACCCCCAAAAGACTAGAGATGGGGCAGTGAACATCCTCCTTCCAGGCCAGTGCTGAACGTAGCTTTCTCACCCTATGGAAAAGCTTTGTTCTTGAAACACACTGGGTAGCTTCCAGTAAGTGAAGGAGTGTCCAGTGCTTATGACACAGGCGGGGAGCTCAAGAGGATTAGGTTCAGTCCAACAGATAATGAAAAAATTGAGATCTTTTGAACCCTAGAGGCAGCTGTTACCCAACAGCAGAATAGCCAAAAATACCTGTGCAGGTAAGTTTGCATCAGTAAAGCTAACTAGATGCAGAAATATTTGCTGTAAAATACGTAGGGGAGAAAGCGAATAACAATGGTAGTGGCTTCTTGCCTGAAAAAAATTGAAGCGAAACCCCCAATTTGTAACCAGCAAGCCAGAAGGTATAGTAAGGAGGAATTCTGTATTCTTCTCACTGAAGTTTCTCTGCATTATAGGCAACGTTTCGGCGTTCAAAGAAATAGAAAGTTGAGGAATATAAACCCATAATCTATTTGTTATAGTGTACCCTTGCTTTCACTCCCAGCTTTAATTAGCATTTAAATTTTGAGTATTCAGTAGAGCAGAGACTGCAGCACGAGTTTCTTCCGTTGGAGTTAGTCAGCCCTGTAAGTACTGCCCTGCGCAGGAAGGCGTGCTCTCAAGTTAATAGGAATCAACTTGGGAGCAGAAGTTTCTGGATTTGAACATGAACAAGCACAGAACGGAGAGGAGCTGTCTGCCAGGCAGAATGGGAGGCGTAGTGCTTCCAAGAGATAAGGTAGGGGTGCTGGGAGGTGAAATTTGTGGGAAAAATATTTTAGCAGCCGGGTCAGTAATTGGCTGTGATTCCATCCGTGAGTTGTATAAAACTGGGTAAAATCAGACCGGGCACCTTCGTGACTTAAAAACATAAGCTGAGTCGAAGCATCTTTGAGGGTCTGGCGGCTTTGCTTCCGCCACGCCTAGACTGAAAAATCGCACTTGGGCATTCCTTTCCTGTGGTCCTCTGTCTTGAGTAGCTTAGCCAGAGCTGCAGGTCACGGTGAAAACTGTGCTTATATCTACGGCTATGAATCAGGACTAACTGTACAGTTAGTAATGTTGAATTCTTTTGCTAACAGGAAAGTTGAATTCAGGCAACACATAATCCCACTTTTCTCATGTACTCAGCAGACGTAGTTGCTTACCAGGCGCTGCTTTTGTGTTTTCGGGGGAAGGTATGCTGTTGCTCTGATTGCCTGAATGAGCCAAACGTAAAGCCGTGCTTCGGCAGACAGTGAGTTGAACAGTGCCTCGAGCCTTGCGCAGCAAATCTATAACTGTTTGGCATGGAAGACCAGACACGAAAGTCTCATTCACCTGTAAAATACAATGATAGGTACTTCCAGATTCCTGTAACAGAAAGCTTTTTTTTTTAATCGCCTATCCTAGCACTGAGCAATCTCTATATAACTTTGCACTTCATGTGTCCTCTTCCCCTCCCGTTTTAGTAACTTGGTTGATCCTCTCTGGTTCTTTATACCATGGTTGCCGGTAGGACACCACAAAAGTATAGTCTGCATCTCTTCCGAGACACTAAGAGGGCGTTGTTTCCCCCACTCTTCAGATGGAAGATGGAGGAGAGATGGAAGTAAATGAAAAATAGAAAAGCAAACAAATACATTGAAACTCCTGGAGGGGGAAGAAAAAATAAGTGGGTGGAGGGGGGAGGAGATTACTTACATTAAAAGGTGGTTAAGATCGTATCATCTTAAATAAAGATTCGAAAGCTCTAATTCCAGTGCCGTTAGCTTGTCTTCATAATACCCAACTGGCACTGATGACAGGTTCTTCCAGTATCCTCCTGGTTAGCTGTTATGTTCACGCTTGGTAGTTAACTCGTTTCCCTGATTTTTTCGTATGTAACCCTCGCTGGGCACAGTTACACTACGGAGAAGTTGCACTTTGCCACTCGCCCCGCTGTTCTGGCTCCGCTTCTCTGCTGGAGTGCCCAACAGCCATCTCCGGCCGTAGAGAGGCCGAGTCCCCCAGGAAGCTGAACTCCAGGCAAGGGGTGGGGGGCCCCAGAACAGCCCTCTGACCCCCAGGAGCCGAGGGACACCATCTTCTTCTACATGCTACTGTGCCAAGCAGCCTCAGATTTCCAAACTTCACAACCTTTATACTGAATAGAATGCTAATTATGGAGTAACTAGAGAAAATGTAGGCCAAGACAATGAAGAGTAAGCATTACCTTAAGTAAGACGTCACCGGTTCGAAGCCTCCCGTCTAGATCCGCAATGCTGTTCGGGCTGATGGCTTTTATTCGGATAGCCCTGCCGTTCCTTCCACCCGCCAGTGCAAATCCTAGGCTCCCATTTTCTGCTTTTTCCAGCTCAATCTTAATGATGAAGTCCTGCAATAGAAAAGGATGTGGTCTAAAGTGGAGTTTATTCAGGACTGTGTTTTGTTTGCATTTTTAATACCAAAGAATCCCATTATGCTTCACAGTCCTCACTGGCTGATGTAGATTATAGGATACAGCCTTCTCTTGAATAGGTGTGTAGAGCTTCCAGTGCTTAACATAGCGGCTGCATGTATGTATCAGAATGAAAACAGTACATACTTATTTCCATAATCTTTTTTCATAATTGCTGGAGTGGAATATAACCTCTTAAAAAAAAAAACAACTCTTAAAAGCAAGGAAACATGTACTTTTGTAATCCTTTCATAATATATCAGCTGCATCACCTTCATTGACAAACGAGTCACTCTTATCTCCAGCATGACGGTAATGCAGTTCATGCTCCATTCTTTTATTGTTCTGTAAAGAAAATCTTAACCTTGCCACCTCAACATTCCCATCTGTTTGGCTTTAGCACTTCATTTGGTTTTAAAATCAGCTGCTTTTTTATGGTCAAGTGTCATGTCAGAAACAGCAGCAACCTAGAAATGTTAAAGACTTGCAGCATGACTATTTCCAATGTTGCAAATATCATCCTCAGAAATTATTTTAGCAAGTCGAACAGATAAACCACCATGGATTAAATGATGCGGAAGAAGCAATAACAGTGATGACTTAATCAAAACTGAGAAAACTGTTCCGATTTTTCTGCCAGGTTGGAGGTCTAATTTTAACAAGACACAGCCCTTTTTTTCAAACACAATCAAGAGAAAACTAGTAAATCTATTCCCATGAAGTATCAGTCCCAACGTGGGTAATTTCAATTCCGAGTAACTTTATTTTCCACATGTTTGCCCAGACAGAAGTGATGTTTGCACTTGTAAGAATTTTGAAGCCTTGCGTGTTAAGCACGGACATGACTTCTTTTTGCAAAGAACACACCTGTGTATTTTAGGAATCCATCATTTTAAAAAATGGCATCACTCTTGCCAAATTCAAACCTTTATGGTTTATGTCAGTGCTGCATAATACCCCAAGGGTTTGGAGTAATTTTACCGTCTTTTCAAATGCCCCATCTGAGAATTTAAGAATGAAACATATTACTCTCAGGTTGCAAAGATTGTTGTGGAAAATGCTTCACAGCTACGCTTATTTTCCCAAGAATCCCATGCGGTGACATTCTGCATCTTTTTCATGTGCTACTTGCTTTCTAAGCTAAAGATTAATCTTGTGAACTGTTAAGAGTATTATGAAGACCTAATAGAGGAGCTGCAACATATGAGTCGCGCTTATATTACCAAGCTGGTAGGATAGTGATATTGTACATTGAAAAACAGCAACAGAAGAGTCTGACCCCAGGAAGCGCTCAGCGCATTCTAGTCCATGAACGCTGAGGCAATTCAGCACTTCACAGGACACTCTCCAAATGCACGATACTCACATTTTCAAAGGAGCTGGAGACGAAGCAAATACATTAAATACTACTATTGAAAAAAATCTCACTCTGTATAGCTCACCTCACTTGGTGCACCATGTGACATTTGACAAAATTGTCGCTTACCTTACGTTCTGGAGAATGGGGAGGGTTTTGCTGAGCACTGCAGTTTGTTTCCTCCAAATGTTCTTCTGTGAAAAAGCAGCAATAACTTTTACACAGTTGTACTGGTAAAGCGTTCTGTGGTGTAACACTCAAAATCGTATTCTGAGACATAATGAAACATTCTAGATTTGACATGTAAAATACGAAAAAAAATTCTGTGGGCTCATGTGGCCTTACACTCCTGAACTGTGAACTGCGCCTTCTGCGCGTTATCCCTGGAGACTTTTAACCTCCCAGTGAGCAGGTTCCAAACCAAGCTTTAAAAGCTGCGTGTTACAGGGTCAGAGACACCGGGTGGACAACAGGTAATGTATAAATGTTCTCTGAAATGCTGAGGAAGGCGGTTTTGTTTATGGAGAATTAATCTTTCCCAGGTGCTGCCAGTACCGCCTGCGGACTTACCTTCTTTCAAAGACGGCACAAAATTTTACAAACGCTAATTGAAAAATACAGCGTTCCCTGCCGTGTTGGTGCAGCAGATGCCGTTCTAGAGAATTCAGGTTTTCATTTGAGAAAGAAATAGTGGCTTTCTCTGTCTCAGCAGGTGGCCCTAAAAACGTGCACGTAGGTTTATTCTGACAGGCCCCCTGCTAACCTTCATATGCACAAGGGCGTGTAAACTTTGTGCTTAGATTATTAAACGAAGCATCAATATCCAATATTGATACTGTATGAGGCAGTTTGAGACACTTACTACTGCATGATTAAGTTTGCCCGTTTGCACAGTGTTATAACCGATTCTGTCATAAATTGCAGAGATTGCTATTTTTAAAATTGTAACAACGATCAGAGGTCAGCCTTTCTCGTTCTAGACGTGTGGTAACGGTCAGGCAGAGGAAGAAGCAGGATGTGTGGGTGTCTGCAGACACGGGTGTGGAAGACAATGTGCGTTTCTTGACACTCCCACCTCTACCCACCCGTCCCAAGGTTTGGGGCTTTGCTTTATCATATCTTCGTGATCTTAGCTGTCTTCCACAAAGTACTCTTAGTGTATGAATTATAGAAAACGATGAGTGTTCTGTTGTTAAAAAAAAGGCTCCCTGTAGCATTTGCAATTTTAGTATGTATTTTTGTAACAAACAGAGTCTATAAAATGAAGGCTTACTTCCTTATTAGCAAATTATTATAGATTTATCCATAAATCTATCGGAGATGATAGCAAATAGAACACCAAATACCAAATTACTATAGAAGTTTTTTAAAGTGCCTTATAAAAGGAAGAAATGTGGGTTTATAAGAGAGACAGGTAACTGTACCATTGTAGAGTTCATAAATCTGGATTAGAGGTGGATCAGATCTGATAGCTTGTTTTGGAGGTGTCTTGAGAGATCTTGGAATCTGCAAAGGTCATGGAGCAAGGGTGTGCAAGCAAGCTCCTACCGGGATACTGAGAGTACGCATAACTTTATCTGTGTCTTGTAGTAAATTCAAGGAAGCTTGTTCTTCACTAAGTGAAATAAGCTGCTTCGGTTTATAAAAACAAACACGAGGCTAGTTGTTGTAGAGTAGGAAATCTGTAACTAGCTTGACTTGGAATCATTTCTTCACGTAGCCATATGCCAGTATTCAAGTGAGTGCAGGCATATGAGCAGTTTTGCTCCAGGGTTACTTTTTCAGGTCATCTTCGCATGATTAAAAAAAATGCAGATATCCAGTCAGGTAAATGAAACTTTGGGTTAGACCTGACTTAACGCTCCAGCCAAATGTACACTGGAAAGTATGACTTGCATAGCTAACACACTTTCTACATAGTGATGTAGACGTGATACCTCTCCTTCCACGTGATGGTGCAGGTGCAACAGCTGCTTGCTGAGACTCCTTCTACTGCTAGAGCAATTCTGGTCACATCTTTGTAGTGCAGGTGATTACTGAAGTTTTGTGTCAGTTGTGCTATTAAATCTCGTCCTCTGATAGGAATGCTCTTATATTAACTAAGGGATATTGGTGCTGCCTGTTTCTGATTTCCTATAGATTTATTGATAACAGTTTCAAAAGTTGGTCTAGATGACAAAGTGGTGGCTCATATTAAATAGCGGCTCAAAAAGTGCTGGAAAACCCCTTCGAGTTTCAATTAAAACAGATGTTGAAACACGACCACGTAAAATTCCTATTTAATAACAACAAATTAAAAAAATGGAAACTGACTATGCAAAATGCAATGAATTTTTTTTTTACAGAGAACTATACATTTTATTTATGTCTCTAAAGAGCTACCAAATTTTCTTCAGACCCTTAGAACGGCCGTAACAGAAATACTGAATGCCAAGTTACAATCTGTTAATAACTTTTTAAATGCCATGAATCAATATCTTGTGGTTATTTCCAAAATCAGGAGCAAGTTATGAACTGAAACCCCAAAATATTAGCCTTACTTACTATTTTCTTGCTCTATAGGAACCACTGGCTTGCCATTTCTGGGGGCAGAAAAGTGAAGTATGTGAGCCATTAAGAGCTGCATGCTTTGTAAAGCACATACGAAAAGTATTTTTAGAAAGTCAGTTGTCTAAATTGTAGTAGTGCTGCTATGATTTTGTTAATGGCGCTTTCCGAAAGAGCATTTATATCAGTTTATAAACTACTTGACTGTGTTTAACAACAGTGAAACATTTTATTTAAGTGGGCTGGGGGAAGAAAGAACACGTTAAACCATCTGTCCCAATACAGAACTGCTTTGTGGTACGTTTTGAATTCAGCTTCAATCCCCCCTCTGTAAAGTGGGAATTATCTTTTGTAGTTTCCTTTACCCTATTTCTGTTTGCCTCCTTAGATTGTAAATTCTTATGATCAGAGTGTGTTGCTTGTGAACTGCTTGTACAGCAAGAAGCATAATGAGGCTGTAGTTTCTTCATCTGCTAGCCCGGTGCAAGTTAATAAAACAGTGATAAAAGTTTGAACTACGGTAATACAGCTGTCGCGGACACACTATTGCTAACTCTGGTTAGGTAACTTAGTCAGCCACGTATTTTTGGGTTACTATTTGACTGTTCCTCTGAGATCTTTGGAAGCTGCTTCCATATCAGCCCAGGACCTCTGCTGATGCTCCATCACGTTGTAGAACACGATCAATCTAAAGTGCTGCCAAGAACTTATGAGGGAAATTCTTAACTTGCTGCAGATTAAATGCTGCATTTTTAACACCATTCTAAAACATTTGGCTGTTGGAAGTAACGCAGAATTTCCCATCAGAGGTAGGTCCTCACCTGCAGTGTTGAATCTGAGAACGTATTGAGAAGGTTGGCACTAGTGGTGGAAACACAAAGCTGGTTTTCCCTGGAGAACAGGATATCTGAGAATGGCGGCCACCCTCACAGTTAGAGGATTCACATTTGTGTTTGGATCATGAATTTTGAAGAGCTCTCATTTGTGGCATACGAGTCTACTGTGTAATTACTAGTTGTAATTACAGGGAGTTAGGATATCTTATGGACGTAATGTATGAGGTCGTAACCTTCAGACCTTTGAGGTAAAGCATTTTGCTTGCAGTTTGTCTTGGTTTTGTTGCTCGACTTGTTGGTGTAAAATTCAGAAACCTGCTTGCTTTAACATTAGGATCGAGGTTGAGTATGCTCAGATTTACCTTGTCGGCTCAGATTTACCTTGTGGCTTTGATTTGGACATTCTGGGTGGCAGCTTCACACACTCTCACTGCATCAGCCAGGCTAATGCCCTCAGTCCACAGTCCACAGATGTAAACAATCTGATCTCGTGGCTGCAGACTGCCTTCCACACTGGCAGCAGAGCCAGGCACTATCTCTAGCACATAAATACCTTGCAACTTGCTTCCAGCTCCTCCTGTCAGCTTCAAGCCTAGAGTAATGCAGAGAAAGCATCTTTTGTGGCAGCGTGTTTTGAATTTCACTGTCAGTGACATACAGCCTAATGGAATAGATGTGGGTCTTTGAAAGACAGGCTGAACAAATCACCAACTTGGTAAACAACAGTCTTGCCCCTGCGGGATGGGGTATAAGAGCTGAACTGGGAGAGCGAAATGCAATTAGATGTTTAAAAAGTTTGGAAAAAACTGAAGTGGTATTGTGTATCGCTATGCTTCAGCTATTCCATAGTGCTTTATTTCACCTGATGTTAACTAGTCATTTGAATAAGACACTTAGCTGCGTAGCAGTAACTCCTTCATTCCCAGTGTGCTCAAGTGCCGTGCAGTCTTTAGAGTGACATATGGAATGGAGGCATATGACAAGTAAAGAGATACCTGTACAGTGCAAAACAGAATTGTGCAATGATATTCAAGCAATCTCCAAACAAGCTAGTTTCGGAACTGAAAACGGGATGTTTCCTGAGCAAATATGGCTATACCATTTCCCGGGTCTACAGGTTTACCTGCGTGCAGTACTCACCACATTCTGCAGAAATACCAAGACACTCACACCGTGGGGATTTCTTTTATCACTTGTATTGCACAGTGTAGATAAAGCCTTGTGTCTGCGGTGGATCAAGGATTTGAGTGGAGGATTTCTGAATAGCAAACTATTGTCCTAACCAGTGGCTCATCCTTCTTAAACTTTGCCTTTTTTTTCTTCTTTTTTTTTCTTTCCCTCCCAATCGATCTTTATGTATCTCAACAAATAGTAGACATTGTTGTCCGACTACCAACAACTTTTATATATTAGTAACATAAAACATGAGACTGGCTATCTGCCAGAAGCTTTAACTGATAGGGTGATAATACAAAGACAGATTTTCCAACTGTCTTCGTTGGTCTAATACAGAGGCATTAGTCTTCCCTTTAAGGCTTTGCCAAAAATAAAGCTCTCCCTTCCTCGGTCATGGGTGATGGAGGAGAGCACAAAGGCGTGAAGGTCACTCAGGATCATATTGATCCAAGACTACAGTTGCTTATGATTATCTTTCGATTGCTGTAATCCCTGTACAAAACAGTATGCACAGTATTTACTACACACCTAGCTGTCCATTGGCACCTTTTGTGAGAGTAATTTCGGGAATCTCATCTGGCCTAATANCAAGACTACAGTTGCTTATGATTATCTTTCGATTGCTGTAATCCCTGTACAAAACAGTATGCACAGTATTTACTACACACCTAGCTGTCCATTGGCACCTTTTGTGAGAGTAATTTCGGGAATCTCATCTGCCCTAATAGTGGGAGGCGAAGCACTGTCAGCACGACCAACCACAAGGTGCAGATCAGGAGGAGAGCTTTGCAGGCAAGTCAGGGCTTCATTGCATGGTAAAGATGTCACATCAGTTCCATTCACCTAAATGACAAACCGGTAAAATAATGTCATAGCATCATGTGCTTCTCCCTACACTCTACATTTTGCATACGAACTTAAATTAGTTTTCACTTTCGTGTTACTGCTTTGCTGTGGCATTTAATGTCAGCGAATGCAACAGTTGAGGTTGCAGTAAGATTTCTTTTTTGAACTTCTATTTTTCTGAATGCAGCGTTTTCATAAAAATAGCGTTCTCTTTCTTGAAACTCAAGGTCTTGTAGCAAAAACCAAGGAAGACAGTCTAATGCAAGAAATTGCAGGATGAACCAGGCTGAAAACAGGCTTTATTTATCCATTACAAAGGACATAACTCCTGCATCCTTTGTATGTCATCTGTCTTATTACATTAATTTGGTTTATGTCATTTAACTGGGAAGGCATTTAATGTCTCAGTTGTCTCGCATTGCTGCTAGATGATTCATGTTATTTGCCTGAGCATACAATCTATTAAGTTTGAAATTTGTCCTGCCGAAGTCAGCGGAATTGGATTTATTATAGGATCCATTTGCACTTGCATGCCTAAATATGTGATAAACTGGACCCTACGGAAGGAAGGATGCAGAAGCTAAATGACATTGATCTGCAAATATCCTCTCCTCTGTATAAACTCAAAGGATTACTGTACCATAATGATTCTGTCTCCCCTTCTTAGTCTTCCATCAGACAGGGCAGGCTCACTCAAGATTTCATCAACATACAGGCAGTTGTCCGCTTTGTTAAGAACTACAGAGAATCCATACCCGTTGTTCTCCGACTTTGTCAAAGTCACAAAGATGTCCATTTCCTATTGAAATAAGTACAAGATATGTTTGATGTAGGCTTTTCTGTTGCTTCATTAACATACTGCATGATGTTTTCTATGCAGATAGGAATCAGGTCCTCAGAGGGTACAAATAAGAGCATACATAAGGGTTTCTCTGATCTGTCACTGCCTTATTCCAGAATTAATTTTACCTCTTTTTACCAAGTGGAGCTTCATTTTGATTGATTGATTGATAGGGCCTAATAAGGCAGCCAATGCCATCGGGGACTGGAATTTTGGCATTTGAAATGTGTAAAGAAAGGCTTGGAGTCCTCTGAGCTGACAAGCACTGCAATAGCAGGATGCAGACATTATTGTTGTTACTGCTGTTGCTGTCCCACTGGAGGAAATGGCTGGACCTAGATTTTGTCCTTGGTGCTCTCAAATTAGTAGGAATTCAGAGCTCATTAGTGTCAGCAGGAATGCAAGATGTTCGGCATTTGGCAGGACTGAGCGCCGTGTTTTGAAGAGTAATTAGCATAAGGAGCGTACTTTCTTATCAGGACATTACAGTAGTATCACTGTAACAAAGTGATTTTCTGCACGGATTTAAAACAGGACAGAAAAAAAAACCCAAGTAGCTGACTCCAATGAATTTTGTAGGCCACTAGAGGGCTTTTAGGCCTTTGTACACTGGGAATAACACTGCAGAATGCTGGAAAGTTGAAGAAATGATAAGATGGCAAGAGCAAGGAGGTGGCCTTAAGGTAAATGGTAAAGAACTCTGGAGAGCTGGGCACAGGGAAAGGTCTGCTTTACTTGAAGACTGTGGACACTGAGGAAAGTAAAGCAAGCCATGCAGAAATAGCATAGATAATGAGCTAAAATTAACGTTTAAGAATGTTGCATTCTTGAAGTCGTTTCTTTTCCCTTGTCGTATTCTATCTGTTAGTGATCTGGTGCCTGTCACATACCCTAGTGCAATCTTCCTTTTCTTCCTCCTCTTCCTCCAGTTCCTCCAAGTCTTCCCATTCGTTGTCACTGTCACGTGGCTCTCTGTCAGGCAGGAATGACGAGAAAGGACCACGAACACGTGGCTGTGGGGTCGCCGTGGTTGTGGACAGCGTCTCGGAGCTTCCTCCTCGTGAAAGTGAGGTCACGGATGTTGAGCTGATAGTGAGATACTCTTCATCAATAGGGGTTAGAGAGAGAGTTTCAGGCATGCATTTTGGGTTCGATAGGTCATCATCACTCTTATTAAACATGTGGCTGGAAAATAAAAAAGATTGCAGTGCTGGGATCTTCCTCCATATGCTTTATTAGATGGCTGCTGCAAAGTCTACTGCTTATAAGCAATCTTATTTTAATTTTAACCGAAGTACTAGTTATGGTATTAAATTGCTGTCTGGATGCTCCAGTGTTACTATAAAAATAAATCAGTAATCCATATTTTGCAAAGCTAGTTGAAAGATTAGAAAGCTTTCAGAATTTGCAAACAGCCTTTGCGATATCTCGCGTTCTTTTTTAAGCATTAATTAGCACTTTGGTTGCTTCTTGGAAAGAACAATTGGACAATTCCTAGATCATTAATTATTTCATCTGCCGTAAACAACTTACCTAATTTATCTGGTAAGTGGTATGTGCATTACAATACTACTACAATTTCCATATTTGCATTTTTCTTGAAAAAGGAATGCCAGCCACATTCCGGGCTTCTACAGGGCTTTCCTTGGGAACTAGAGCACATACTAGAAACGTGAAATACAAAGTGATTCCTATCTCTCCATAAAAAATACAGGTCCTGATTTCTCTTTGTAAGCTTGCTTTTATTCTTATGCTTGCCTTGAAGCATAAGAGTTGTCCTGTGGAAATCAACTTGTTCACTTACTTGAATCAAAATTATTATTAATTTCTTTCCGCTATATTGGAGACACAGTATTCAGCACCTTTAATGCTCAAGCCCAGACTGTAGTCATATGTGTAGTGTTTAATATTGTTTTGGCTGTTGTTCTTAATGAACTCTAATAGACTACCGTAGCATCGTCTCCCATTAAATTTACCATTAAAGCTAACAGAAATGCTTGAAATACTTTTTTCTTTAAAGTGTGTGTTTTCCTCATATCGATCTTATTGAAATATTGCTAAACCTCATTCATCTGAAAGAGACTTGAAGTGGCATAGCTTTTATTAATGCTTCACACCGCAAAGATGCCTTGTCATTTCAGATATAACAGTCGCCTAGGATCTTTTGCTCTCTGATAGTACCGGACTGTGTCTACCATCTCCCAAGCAAACACGTACAACTGAAAGGAACACAAATTGTGTGTCTGGTATGAAATCATAGAAGATCCCCAGTGTTAAGCTCTTGTTTCAAAGGTTGTCTGTAGTCAGAAGGAAAATACAAAGCAAAGTAGCAAAACAGGCGTTTTGGCTGGATATGGCTCGCAGCCTTTGGCGGTATATTTTTTAAATACTGACGAAAATACGAAAAACCTGTAGGCTCATGCTGTATGCCCTCAGTGAGGGAAGCAATCCAGTCTGTTAGCTTATATCTGTGCAGGGAGGAAATGAGAAGTTGGCTATCTCCAGCAGCACAGCAAAGCTGAGAACGAAGCTGACAGTTTGTGCTTTAATAGCTGGACAGCAGATACTTACAGTACTGCGGAAGAAGACTGGGATAACTAAAACGAATGTTTAAGGATAACAGCAAATGCAGAACGATGGGCTACAGTTTTTCAAAGCAGCTTTTTCAAAGGTTCTTATTGGTGGCGACGAGAAGAAGAGTGAAAGGAATTTCCCATGTGAAACCCTGAGCCAGGGAACCTTTAAAATTCATATCAGAAGATTTCTACACTTGCATGAAAATTTTTGAGCAATCTGAGGAAAAGACATTTCTCCATTAGTCAAAAGGATTTCCTTCGTTAATGCCTATTTCCTTCTGGGTTTTTTTTTGTGTGTGTGTGTGTGTGTGTGTTTTCAGCTGGAAGGATCATTTAAACTGAGGTTACATTTAAAATATTGTTTAAAATGCGCGCCATCCTAAACTGCTCTGTCTGCCTTTTGAAAATGCAGAAGCTGAAACTAAATGATGCTGAGAATGTACCAAACCAGAACATTTATTTCAGAGCTTCCTTCTTGGAAAGAATCCAGAACTTGTCTTGGAATTGATATTTTCCCACAAGAAACTTATTTTTGTTGAAACTTTATCTCTTGGCAAATATGTTTGCTACAGACGTATTTCTGCTGGTTTTATGGTTTTATTCTCAGCAGCAGAGAAGCATATATGTAAGCAGGAGCTTCACTCATGGATGTGAGTGAAGCTTGTCCTCTCAAGAGAGAGGAGATGAAAGTATGAATTGCCGTTATGGTCCCACTTGACTTGCAGTCAGCTAGTGCTGTGACTCCCCAGAGACTGGAATGTCTGACTGTCTGGTTCTGGCTCAGGGCTTATGTTGGCTTCTGAAGACCAGAAAATGACTTTTTTTTTTTTGCTCCTTGATCACAGTTTGTTGGAAGTTTTTTTTATTTTCTCTGAAAAAAAATTGAGATTAGAAGATCTTACAGTAAGAAAGAATTTTGGGGGGGCTATTTAAGTCAACTCTGAGAAAACTGAAATTAAAAGATCATATAACAAATAAGAAAGTCTTTGATTCCTATTTAAGTCAACAAGAATCTTTCCACTGATTTCAAACTGCAGCCAGCTTCAGCTGAACTACAGAAATGCGGTTTTATCGGTAGTGCAGCACTCATACAAGTGTCTTGCAAGTCTCTAGTAAGATGAGAGTAAACAGAGTCAGCAGATTAGGGTAGTCAGAATAAGATGGGAAAACAAAATCTTCACTAATCAGTGGTGATTAGAAGCAGACAGCTCTGTACTTAAACCTAAGCATTTCACTTTCAAAAATCTAAGAGCCAAAGGAAAGGTTGCAGAGCAGATTTCAGTATTCCTTACCTTTTGGCCCATCCAAATTCACGTGGTGAATAGCAGTTCTGCTTCACTTCTTCTTCTAGGGAGTGGAAGACTTCAGAACTGGCAGCTTCTTGATGAAACTGCCAAAGATGCTTATAGAAACTTGCCCTGGGAGTCATAAGTTTCTGTACGGGCTTCTCTTGAAACTCTGCTTCCTGCTCTTCGTAAGTTGAGCTGTCCTCTTCAGGAGCCTCACTGAAATCCACTGCCACTGGAGAGCCGAGGCAGTCTTTGAGGTCTGGAGAGGTGCTTCCTCCATCGCTGGTAGGCTGATCCATACTATTTCCTACCTCTCTATTTCCTGACAGTTCTGCCACAAACTCCTTCATTGGAGATGGCGCTGGAGTCTGTCCAAGTTAACAGAAAGGTTAGTGTAACTCCTTTTTTATCTCCCATATCCTTTCCTTTGAGAACAAAGTAATTTGAAGCCTCAATATCAATAAGCACCTGAATGTGAAGATACCAAATGGTAGCTGGAAGAGAGGGACAACATAGAGGGAGGTTCTCTCTCACTAAATAACTATTTTGTCTTTATGCTTATCTTGCACACTCTTCAGGAGTTCCAGCCAGGGAACTACTGCACAAGTTCACTTTTCCCAATGAATTCTTTGCTAGAGGTGGCCCCTTTTTATTTCTTTTCATATCGTGCCTCAACTTTGTGTCTGTATTCTCCTCATTTTGTACAAGCGGCCTAGAGATTTGACTCCTGTGTGACTAACCACAGAAATCAGCCAAGGGCGTATTGCAGGGGAGCAACAGGAACCAGTTTGTTGTCTGGGGTTGGTCTTGATAGTCATTTCTGTCTGCCCATGGACAGCGCTTATAAATCCTGGTGGGACAGGAACCACGAGGGGGCTATTCTGCATGAAGCAAGAGTGATGCAAACGCGAGTTCATTTTAAGAGTACTTGCGTATGCGTCCATGAGTTGTGTTCAGGAAGCAGGAATAATAATGGTAGCACACCTAATGGCGCTGGTTTAGTCTCTGCAGTCTCTACTGTGTGATCTTTTCTTTTTTTTTCCCCCCTGCAGATTCTATCTATAAAAAGCTGTCAATAAAAAGCTGAATAACCAGTTGAAACCTTTATTTCATTTATTGAAGTTTATTAAGAGGTAGCCTGGATAGGAAAAGTTCTTTATTTTCCTCTTGCTTTGGGGAGTAACGTAGCTACCTCAAGCCCACAAGTTATAATAGCTGCAGTTGAGAATATCTGCAGTTTCTGGCTGAGGATCTAGTAGAGCATTTTTAGAAGCATCACTAGATGATCTGCTTGGGTATGTGTTGTTTCGCTCCAATGACAGTACTGCAATTCAAAAGTTGTTTGACTGGGATAAACATGTTTATCGGTCAGATTTCTATTATTTTGGTTCCTAAGGAAGAATCAGTTGAACTCTAGAGGCTGAGTTGAAACCAGGAAGGAAAAGAAATGTAATAGAGGGCCTTGGAGAAAAGGGAATGTTGCCTTGTTTCAAGACTGGATATAAAATGTAGCAGTGTTTTTCCAGGTTTACAGAAGCAAGTCTACTGACAGAAGCTTTGCCTTACCACGGCACTCTGCTGTATTTCTGGAAGAACACCTTTTGGTGGTCTGCAAAGTAGTAGTGTGACTTCTGGAGGAGCTCCTCTCAACAAGTGCAGGACATCCTAAGCAGGAAAAAGGAATATTAGATTTCTCGTGGAACACAGTCCACAGTACATGTCATTTTAACAACTACGATGGAGACATTTTTTATTGTGAATGCCTAATTCCTCAGCAGGGTCTAGGGGCCAAAATTCACTGCCATATGATTGTCATATAAGCGGACCATAGTTTTTATGTGAACACGTATCTAAAGTCAAGTCAATTCTGTTTGTAAACTCTTGTTCCACCAACAGAAACATGGATTTAAGTTAATTCTTTTTCTTTTCTTGAAGGAAACAAGATTTTCAGACAAATTCATTCAAACTGCATGTGGCAGGGACACATCTTCAGTCCATTATATCAGCATAGCTCCACTGACTGCCATACCGACACAACTAAAGAGAGACTTTCTCAAAGCCCCTCTTCCTTGACATAGCATCTGTTCAGTGGCGTTCAGCTTTCAGCTATAGTGGGAGATGAAATACTTCATCTAAAGGGGAAAAAAACCCCCAAAACAGTAGCCCATAACACCCTGTCTGCTCTCTGCACGAACTGAAGTGAAAAGGCTGTGCATCAGAGAGCCAGACAGTTCTAGGAAAGGACAGGCTCCAGGTCAGGGAACAAAAAAAAGTACAATTACAGCTCCCCCCAGGTGTCTAGGACTTACAGCACCTTGTCTTTTGCCCTAGCTATTTAGTAATACGAATGACCTGTCAGTGGGAAAATTGTGTGATTTCATCATTTCTGTTCGTTACCAATCTTATCTATTCAATGCATATTCATATGCAAAACTTGTGGATTTTTTAGAAGGTGAAAAGATTACAATGAAATCAAGAAATCCACATGTAATCCTTTTTTACCATTTAATTTCTTCATGTAAGTATAGATTTTCTCATTCTAAGTAAAAAAAGTTACACTGGATTTACCTCACCTGGTCGAGATTTGACTCTGTGGCATGGTATTTAGCATGACATTACAAA
This sequence comes from Steatornis caripensis, assembly GCA_013398225.1. Classification (NCBI taxonomy): domain Eukaryota; kingdom Metazoa; phylum Chordata; class Aves; order Caprimulgiformes; family Steatornithidae; genus Steatornis; species Steatornis caripensis. The sequence continues at coordinate 5,667 of VZSC01017424.1, read as the reverse complement.
GCACAAATGACCACAGGGAAAATATGGTCCAGTTATGCACGACTGCAACAAAGAGTTCAGCTAGTTAACAACTGGTGTGCATCTGACTTTGTGCATCAGTAGTAGAAAGTTATAGATGACATAGCAGAAGAAATTTTCTGTAAGAATTCTAGAGAAGAATCCTACATAGAAATCAGATCCATGATATGCAAATTCTGACCCCCTCTGGTGATAATTGAGTTTAAGTGCAGTTTCGTCCAATTGTCTTTATTAACGTGTTACCCATCTGGAGTGCCAGTGATAGTACTGCCTGGTACCTGATACAAGAGTCCTTGAATAGGTTTCCCATTCACAGCTAAAATGATGTCTCCGACTTCGATTTCGCCATTCTCTTCAGCTGGCTGCCCTGGAAACAGTCTCTTGATCCTCACAACAGCTCCTCCAAGGTGTTCGCAAGCACCTCCTTCCATTTGCAGAACACTAAAGCCAAGGCCTCCAGCATTCTTTGTCAATTTGACTTCAAATGCGTTATCTGTTCAAAGCAGGGATTGGAAAAAAAGAGTGGGAGCATGGCATATGTGCTCTCTGAGGAGCTGATGTAAACTACATCCCCAGCAGACCTTTTCCCTGCGTGCTGCAAAGGTAGATCTACTGACACTAATGGCAGAAGAAGGGTTTGGTGTTCGTTTAACTTATGTGAGCCCTTGAAATCGCACAGGCAGAATGGGGAGAGCTGGATTGGATTCCACTGTCTGTTCACAGACTTAATGCCATCTGGTACAAGCCCATAAAGGAAGAAGCTTTTTGTACCGACATAAAAATGTTCAAACACTTTTCTGACGTTCTTCTGTAAGCATTGGGTAGATCTTACTATTCCGTAGCTGCCCGATGTTAGTTTGGGTTCTGCGCTAACCAGCATAAGCTAGAATCAGAGCTACTGCTCTTTGCAGCCAAGAACAAGAGCCCAGCCCTTTCCCAAATCCCACGCTTGCAGCTGAACCCCGTTCTGCTAAGGACAATATAGAGGAGTAACTGTCCTACGGGAAAGTATGGTTCAGACTTCGTGTTTATGAGACGGCCTTACAGCATTTATTTGTTGGCTAAATTCGGCAAGAGTGATCTCTGAATCTTCTGCTTTTAAGAAACGAAGTGATGACAGTCTCCAGTCCTGGCCCTGGGGCAGCAGTCCAGGCCCTGGCTCCATCACCGACGCCACGCCAGCAGTTGTGCTGGCGGCGCTCTCTTTCAGTAACAGACGGGCAACATCAACACAGCTGCTTCCTGCCCGGGAGTGCGGACAGGGACGGCTCCTGCCAGCCCCATCTCACGAAGGCTGAGAGATACGGTATTTATGCCTAGGATAAATTCAGCTATATCTAGCAACTGTAACTCTAAGTACATTAGAAATATTTTTTCAGAATTTATTTTTGATGATGCCATTAATATTGCACGTTCTATTTTTATTCAGGATGCAGTTTTCCTTCCAACCCACAGAAGTTTCATAGAATTATTTTCATTCATTCCTTTCTGGCACATTGTAAGAAGTCACTCTGAGTTCCTTTTTTATCACTCACCATCTGTCAAAAAGCAGTAGTCCTTGGTACCGTCTGTGAAGGATGCTGCCACAGAAACAACTGCACGTTGATCCTCCTTGCTGCCATTAGCGGTCAGGCATGGCTCTGCCAATGGGTAGTTTCCCCTTTCTAGAACCAGCTTGGCAATCTAAAACATTGACGAACAGCTTCCAGTTACCCAGTGAGCCCAAAGTCTTTTGCTTTTCTTTATAGGAGACTGGGGTTGGATGGAGTGAGGAGGGAAGTTTCTTTTGGCCCAGCTTTGCTGCTCTGCTTCACGCGAAGTGCAGTTTATTCTGCTGGGTATCTTACTGAGCTCTGCTGCTGTACAAACCTGGCCAGATTTCTTAAGGCGTTCCACAGCCTGTTTGTGGGTGATGCCGCAGAGGCTGATGCCATCTACTTCCAGCAGGCGATCACCTGAGGCAAAGGAAAACAAACAAACAAAAAAGGGTCAACTTGCTTTGATGCTCAAGTTCAACGGGTGTTAACCTTGAGGCTACCCGCATTGCAACAGATCGGCGTGCTTGCACGTGTCAAGTTATGCTGCTTTGTATGAAAGCAATGCTGTTTGGTTTTCAGCATTCTGTAACTAGCACTTTAAGTGTACCGGGGTATTCCGTAAGTAAATGCAGTGATACTATCTGGTTATCACAGTAACACTGAAAGTAGATGTCAGAGTCACTAGACCGATGCACAGCTACAGAGAGTAACTGTATAATGTTGGTGTGAGGCTCCTGGTTTTTCAGTGGGGTACCTGCATGCAGTACAGGGACAGGCTGAGGAACGATGGACTGCGTATTGCATTTCCCAGCTGTATGACCTCCGGGCCCAAATGTGTTTCATTGTCTGTGGCAAGCATTCAACACCGACATTGCGTTACGTGGCCCAGAGTTTTATTGCCAGATTTGTTACCTATCTTTATTTGTCCGTCCTTATCTGCTGGTCCCCTGGGAATAATTGACTTCACGTATATCCCACCGTGACGCACACTAGTGTTAATTCCACCCTGCAAAACATATACTCGCAGATTACAGCGGAGTCTTCACATGTTCTTCCTGTGATAAAAATCAAAGCAACTTACACATGCATCGCAAAGTAGCTGCTTCAGGAATTACTTTTTTTTTTTTAAATATAGGAAAAAAAGGAAAGAGGATGTTACTCCGAAGTACCATGTAGTTGTAATATACTTTCCTAGGCAGTAATCTTGTTTTGTTTCCTCAGGAAAATGCAATGCATTTCTACGTGGCTATATAAAAACCTTTACTAAATGTTCAGAAATTTTTCCCTGTGCTAACAGAAAGATGGGGTTGCGTCTTTCAGTCAGTCTCTGGCCCAGCTTCCAAACTATGCAATATCCATTCAGCAATTGTTAACCTTTCAGAGTATATAGAGCATGGACGTGAACTTTTGCAGCCACCAGAGAGCCTACAGCTCCAGAGGAATTACAGTTTAATCCAAGAATCATGTTCTGGCCATCCCCATCCCCTGGCCAAACTCAGATGAAAAAGTAGCCCTCGATTTCTTCTGTGGGCAATGAAATGGCTGTTGCTTCCTGCTCCATTTCGTCAAGGACTGTAAAGACATCGCAGCCTGGAGGGTAAATTCAACTTTGATAGCCAGGCCAAGGAATTACTATTGAAGTGTGGCAGAGAGTTTTCACGGCTGCATTCTCTGAATATATGAAGAACTCTTATTTCCTTATATTAGGAAATAAAATTGGCTAGGGCTCTTTCTCTGGCCTTCAGAGTAAGAGGCATGGCATATCTTGAGTCTACACAGCTAAAGTTTCAGCCCCCCAGCATGGGATGACTTCCTTTATACCGCTTGTTGAGGCACAGGCCAAAGCTGTGCTGGGGGCTGTCGACAATTAAACAGTGCCTGTGGGCCACTGCTTGAGCCCGTGCCATGGTCGTGTGTAATCTGCTTGTGCGGGCACAGCCTCTGAGCTCCAGGGGAGCGGCAAAACCAGTCATGACTTGGAGAGTTCTTTGCACCGCTGCATTTTCTGGGGGCTCTGGCTATATCCCTCCCTGACCAAACTCCACTTTCAGTGGTAGGTCTTGTTCTCGACTTGGCTAAGGGTGTCAAGGGCTTGTCCTGCTGCGTGCTTTATGCACGCACGCTTCTTTCACAGATTCTGTGGGCAAGAACCGGGGAAGGAGCAGGGACAGTACTCTCTGCTTTCTCTGTCAATCAGTTGGACACTTAGGTTTGAAACGTGCTACGCTACCAGTTTTTGTTATCAGCCTGTTTTCTTTCTTCCACATAAATTCACTTCCCTGTGTGTTTCTTGGTCATGTAACACTTTGACAGACACACTGAAATATTAACGGTAACACTTGCAGTCACGCTGATCCCAAAAGTCCCGTCTTCTTTAACAAGCTCCACAGTATAGATTTCCTTTGGGTTGGTTTCAGATGGAGATGGTAAGTGCGAAGAATCAGCTTCCTGTCTCAAAAATATAAACACTAATGAGACTACAGCATCTCAATGCAAAAGGGGAGAAAAGGAAGAAAAAAAAGAAGAGAGAGTTTCCAGAAGATGTAAAGGGTTTGATCCTGCTGTCGCTGTAAGCCCGGAGTGGTACCATTTATATCCCTGACATTCTTTCAAGCTTACACTAATATTACTCAAAATATAATCTGTCTAAACGTGCGTAAGCTGAGTGTAGATAGGGAGGCTGTTTAACAGTAGGAAATCAGACACAAAATGTTGCTGTTCTGTGTGTGGTTGAAAACTCAAGAGATTGCAAGAAAATAATCGAAATTTTGTACCTCCACTGGAAAAGGGAGGAGAATTTTTAATAACGTTTTGTGGAATGGTTTCCCCATTTTGTCACACATTCTAGGCGTGTCTCGTTTTGATATTTCCAAGGTAATTTAACAAGCAACATCTTCCAAGGTTTTCTTTCTGCTTTCCTCATGTTTCTATTTCTCGATTACGTTCCATTTTTAGTACAGCCAGCATGTTCTTAAGTCACATGCTGTGCGGACTGTTACTGAACAGCGTCAAAATCGCAGTTACCTCCGCATCCAGGCTATCAGCTGAAGGAGCTGGAACCCCAGGGCTCAATTTTGGTGCTAAACTCCGGGAAAGAGCCTTTTCAAGCTCATCTATGTTTCTGTCCTGTTCTTTGCGGAGAGCTGTGTGACAATCCTGAGTCTTTTTCCTCCCGCTGTCTACACAAGAGATCTCAGATCCACTAGCGCTGTTTCCTCTTGACAGATTCTTTTCTTCATTGAATCCTTCTTCGCACATGTCTGTAAAGCCATGCCAGAATAAAACGTTGCTGAATGCAAACAGGAAGCAAACTTGAAGGCAAACATAATTGCACCTCAGCACAGGAGGACAAAGTAACGTCCTACATTGACTCGTTGTGAAATCAGATCTATAAAATGAGTCGGTCACTGTAAAATGGAGCCCTGCTTTTCTAGCTGTGGGGAAATGTATTTGCTGCATCAGTGCAGAGGACTGTGACTCTATCAGAGAAATAAATGCCAAAATTCCCTTGGTATTCAGCAATGCAGCCCGTAATAGATTTTTTCACACCAGCTGTAGAACAGAGATCACATGATGCCTACTGGAAGTTGACTGTGTTCGCTGCTAGCCTGTGGTTATTATCACTGACTCTGAGTAGCAAGAAAGTACTACTACATCCCAGTGCCTAATAAATACCAGTATCCTGAGTTAACTATTAGCATTCTATAGCCAGCAAAGGCATTTGCCTTTATACCTTTGGATTGAGAGATGATGAGCTCCACTTCATTGGGAGAATTCTGTATGATTTTAACTGCAGTATTAAATGAAACGCCCTCGAGACTAATATTATTCACAGAGATGAGTCGTCCTCCTTTAAAAAATAGAAGGATAAAAACAAGACAAAGCACTTCTAAATAAGGAAATAAATTCGGAGTAGCTCACTTTAAACCATGCAAATATTTTAATTCTAATTAAAAACTAAGGAAAATGACCTGGTTTGATATTTCCAGCTCTGTCTGCGGGTCCCCCGGGGGTAATTGAAGCAATAAAGATACCAAGGTCTAATTTTCCTACATTTTCTCCTCCAATAATTACAAAACCTGCAAAAATAAGATAGCGTGAGAACGCAGAG
>VZSC01017423.1:329890-351827 GCA_013398225.1 Steatornis caripensis | reverse complement strand
CAAAGCGGTAGATCATCACCTTCTTGTTTTGGCCGATGCGGTGAGCTCTGCTGAACGCCTGAGGGCAGAGAATGAAGCTGTCGAGGGTGGCACCTGCCACGCTGGCTGCAGCATCCGAGTCTGCCGCCCCTCCGNAGAGGCTCTGGTCACAAAGCGGTAGATCATCACCTTCTTGTTTTGGCCGATGCGGTGAGCTCTGCTGAACGCCTGAGGGCAGAGAATGAAGCTGTCGAGGGTGGCACCTGCCACGCTGGCTGCAGCATCCGAGTCTGCCGCCCCTCCGGGCTGCACAAAGGCATCGCGAGGGCAAGGTTGAATTCAGCATTCAAGGCTGCTCCGGGGCGGTGGAGTAAGAGGGGCTCCTCAGAGCCAACCTGAACGTGCTGGCCCCCTCCACTGACTGCAGGCAAGCCAGCTTCCCCGGCAGGCCCCTAACCGAAGGGTCTGAAGGCAAGCAGCAAGGACGCGCTGCCCCAGGAACCCTGCGGCTGCCGGCACCGCAGGCCTGCGCTGCTCCTCCACCACCCTGCGCCAGCACGTCCTCTTGCCTAGGACCCAGGGAAAGGAAACGCTGGCACAAAGGGACGGCAACAACGGACATAGCTTTGGAGGGGACCTTCTCCCAGCTGGGGAGCACGGGAGGGACACACGTTTCTCTTCGCTTTTCCATTACTTTTAGAGGCACTGGCTGCTCGCCCGCTCCAGCTGCCATTTCCCCTTGGCGGTGTCCTCAGCTAGGATCCGCCCCGGGCTTTTGGAAACACAAGCGGAAGCTCCCCAAAAGAGAGGGGACATCCGGTTGAGAAGCAGCAGCAGGAGAAAGCGAGAAGCCCATGGAAGAGAGCCGGGTGTACGTGCCAGGTCTCTCCCGTGCCACAGACAGGCCAGGGCAGGGCTGGTGGAGGCGGAAAGGGGCTGCTGAGCAGAAACGTGCCCCGCAGATACAGCGGAAAGCATCAGCAGCTCTCAAGAGGAGAGACCGACTTCCCCGTGCAGGGTGTGCAAACAGAAGGCAGAGCCACAGAGGTACTTACTATAGGGGAAGGAAAAGGAAAAGTCATAAACCTGGATGTCATTGTGGGGATTCCAGTCAGAATCATAAATAATGACTGTGTCGGCCGTAGCAAGATTTATGCCCAGACCGCCGGCGCGGGTAGAGAGGAGAAAGCAGAACTGCTGAGCACCAGGAGCTGAGAAAGACAAACCCACAGGTGGGAAAGGGTGAGGCAGAAAGCAGCGCAGCTTACGTGGAAACGCACAGTGCCGTGCTTTAGGGACACAACAGCGGGAACCATCGGTCTAAGCCAACAAGCAACCGTGCAGGAAAGGCAAGGAGTGAAAATACATCATTCCCTGGGAACCAGTTACTGGAGAAAACAGAGCTCCAGAGCCAAAGGGGAAGCTCTGTTGTCTGCGGAGGCTCTGAAGGGAAACGCAGCAGTCCCCAGAACTAAGCAGCCTGCCATCGGCACGCTCAGGGTTCCTTGCGAGACACAACTCGAGGGCTTAATGACGCGGATGGAGCAGCCCCCGCTGAGCCTCACGAAGCTGGACCCGCCAAGCGTGGCACAACCGATGCACAGGCAGCCCCCCACCACCCATCCTGCAGGCGAGCTGGGCTCTTGGGCACAGCCGGACGACCCCGCTGCAGGCCACACTGCGAATCCACCCCATGCCCTCTCCTCGGCAAGGCAGGAACACGAGTACCGTTAAACCTGTCTATGGCCTCCTGGCGCAGGCCGCCGGTGATGCCGCCGTCTATCCGCTCGTACTTGTAGCCTTCGTACTCCAGGAAATCCTCCAGCAAGTCCAGCATCTTCGTCATCTGCAGGGCAAGGCGACCCTGGCACGAGCGGCTCCGTGTGGCCCCGCTCCCCGCCTCCCCCAGGGACCAGCCGCTGCCCGCAGCCCAGGCGCCGAGGTGGCGGCCGTACCGCCAACGGCGGAGGACGGCTGACAGGCAACTGCCAGAGGAGCCGCACTCGCATCTCGTCTTCCACAGGCAGCTTTGCCAGCAAAAGGGAATCGTGCCTGAACACGAAGTGGAGCACTGCTACTGTTACCTCCTCTTTATCCATCAAAACAGGCTTTAAACATTACAGACGCTCCCTCGGGAGCGAGCTGGGATGCAGTTCATCCATTGTGGCTGCCACGGCTGCCACGCTATCCGGGGGATAAGCTGTCACCGGCTCTTCTGCCCACCTCTACCTGTTCCTAGCACAAAATTCTCATACAGAACAAAAAAATGTCCTTTAAAAAGGTATTTATTATTAATCCTTCCATACGCTCACCTGGGAGAAGATCAGAACTCTGTGGCCCCCATCCCGTAACTTCTTCAGCATCTTCTGGAGCAGCATCAGTTTCCCAGAAGATTTGACCAAAGAATTCCCGTCGTAGGATCCGTTGGGCAGAACCGGGGCCTCCTGCGAAGCACCCTGGTTAGCCTCTTCAAGATAACGCTTGTTAAGTTCCCGGAGAAACTCACACGCATTTCAAAGACAAAATCCTCGTATGAAACCACTCGCACGAAAACCTACACCGTCAACCAAAGCAAGATCACAGACACAGCCCCACGGACAGCTTACACACAATACTCTGCGAAACGTCTCCACAGGGCAAACATGGTTGACGTACCACCGCTGCCACAGGGAAGAGGTAGGGATGATTACAGCACTTCTTCAGGTCCATCATGATGTTGAGCAGTGAGACCTGGTTCCCGCCACCTTTCGAATTCAGGGCTTCGAAATTCCTCGTCAGTATGAACTTGTAGTACTTCCTGCAGGAATGGGGATGGGACAGACACCCTTGCTAATTCGGCCAGATGTGGGACTGGCGTAAACAGGACAGCACAGAATTAAGACCCCACTCGCGTCACTGGAGCTTCAAAAGGGACGTGCGGGCATTTTTAAAGGCAACAGCTCAGCACCCTCAGCCCAGGGCCAGGTTTATTCGATTGCTCCGCAGACATCACAGCCCCTGTAAGCAGGACGGACTTGGGGACACAGCGGCTAGGAGCGCTGCCCGCTGCTGGGTACACCAAGCCGTGCCCCACCATGCAGGAAAGAAGCGACGCGCCCTTCCCTGCAAGTCTCTCAGACGCAGCAAAAGATGCTGCCGAAGCTGAGCAAGTCAGCCCAAAATTAAGGGAGCTGAGCAAGCATCCCCCAGGGCAGCAGCGATGCTCCACACCGACGCCAGGCAAACTGGCAGCACAGGATGGTGCCCCGGTGCCAAGACCAGGAGAAGGGGTTCATGCTCAGTGCTTTCTCTGTGCCTCCCAAAAGCCACGCTGACAGCCTGCCACACATCAAACGCTTCCCACTGAGCGGCCAGGACTGCACAGAGCCCAGTTTAGGCAGGCTGAATGCGCTCCCCGGTGAGCCATAAAGCGCTGCAGCTCTTCTCACAGCAGGCCTGAGGACAGCAGGGTGTCTCTGCCCTGTCGAACCCCCGACATGCAGCACATGTGGCGGGGTGAGGGATGCCAGCCACCCCGGGGAGCTGCACTGGAATTACTCACTTCTGCATCTGGCTCAGTTCCACTCTCACGATCAGCTCCGTCTTGGCCGGCATGTTCTTGAACACATCTGCCTTGAGCCGCCGCAGCATGTGGGGACCCAGCAGATCGTGGAGCTTTTTGATCTGGTCCTCCTTGGAGATGTCTGCAAACTCCTCCAGGAAGCCCTCCAGGTTACTGTGAAAGCAGCCAGAACCACACAGTGCTGAGCCACAACGGGACACGCGACTGCGCAGAGATCTGTATCCTTATGACTTAAACACAAGGCCAGAGCTCTCATGTTGTACGATGAGACAACGCTCCCGTGCCCGTACCCGAGCAGAGCAAGCGCCAGACCGAGCCACACTGATGGCCAAGGGGAAATTCGCACTAAAGGCACTAACATGAGGCCTGAGCAAGTTCCCCAAAGCACCTCTGTCTCCTCAGAGGGCGGAGGAGGCAGGTTTCAGCTCCTCACTCACAGATCTCCCGACCGATAGCAAGGCAATAGCTACCCACAGGACCCAAAAACCAGTGGTCCACAGGAATAATGTGGGGTTACATAAATTGTGTGTGTAGCTGCTACAACAAACCACGGGGGCAACGTGCTCGGCCACCTGCCTGCCGGCGCAGATCAGCGACCCTGGTGCAGCAGTAACTGGATCCAGGCATCCGCACACTGACAGGAGCCCCGGGAAACCGGAAAACCTCTGCTGAGCCGCCCCACTGGTCAGGTCCCGGCTGCTCTCCCTTTTCTGAGGCAGGAACTAGCACAACTTACTTAAACCTCTCGGGAGTCAGGAAGTTGAGGAGGTGGAAGAGCTCTTCCAGGTTGTTCTGGAGTGGAGTCCCAGTGAGCAGCAGCTTGTAATCGATCTTGTAGCTGTTTAATACCCTAAAGAACTGGGAAAAGAAATGAGGTCAGGCGAAGAGCTCCGAGGAGCCCATTAGTCGCCTGAGGACTGCGCAGATGGCGCACACAGAGTCAGCAGCGACCCCCCCCGCTGCCTGGTACGCAGAGCAGACCACAGCTTGCACGTCCTGCTTTGAGCCATCCCCATCGAGCGCAGGCAGCAATCCTGAACGTCCTTGGGTCACAGCGCCTGCCTCCCCTGCGCTGGGGATTGTGTGACGGTCCCAGGGGCCAGAGGCTGCACTTAGCCTCAGGTAACGGGGAGAGGAAGGAGAGGGATCGGTTCCCTTCCACGACAGCCCATCAAAGGGCTGCCAGGCAGGCTGCCAGGCTGCCACCTCTTCCACTGCTGAAGGATTTTTAATACCAGAGGATTAAAGAGAGCTGCCAAAGTTTAATGCCCAAGGTTAAACAGAGCAAATCCACCAAAACGTGGGTCCGAGGCAGAGCCTGCGTGAGGCGAGGCGAGGCCATCCTTCGGCTCCCAGGCAGGAAAGCACGGAGCTGCAGACCGCCAGTGCTGGGGTGTCGTACGTTTATGGCACCAGCCGCACCACTAAAATCGCTCACAAACGCCTGCTACCTACTTTGGACTGGTTGTTCTTCAGTCTGTGCGCTTCATCCACCACCAGACAGGCCCACTCTATGGAGCCCAGCACCGCCTGGTCAATAGTGATCAGCTCATAGGAGGTGAGCAGGACATGGAACTTGATCTGGGCTTCCTTCTGGAGGAGCAGAGGGAGAGAAAAGCCCGGATAAGGGAGCACGGAACAGGACAGCCTCCACCTTTGCTGCTGCTGTACATGACCCAAGGAGAAAAGGTGTGGGGTCGTCTGCACTGCACAGCACCAGCACCAGGGCCGAGGCACAAGTCGTGCCTGCAGAAAATCCATACCCACGTGAACATCAGAACCAAGCAGGGGACTACAGAAACAGAGAAGCGTCCAGCAGACATCTCTAAAGCTCATCGCAAACCTCCTGCATTTGCAAACAGTGCCGGCTTCCCTCTTTGGAAAACACCCGATTAGGGACCTAACCAACCTTCCTCCCCAGGGCAAATTCTGCTCTCTCCCCTTCTTCCTGATGGTTAAAGTACTGGGTAGGGCACGGACTCAGCTCTCACCTTCATCCGGAAGACCTTCTTTCCGCTCCGGATGGCATTGTCTTCAAAAGAAAACTCATTTTCCCGGATGACTGACCGGCTTTCTTTGTCCCCTGTGTAGGTCACGACGTAGAAATCGGGTGCCCACATCTCAAACTCACGCTCCCAGTTGATGATGGTGGAGAGAGGGGCGCTGACCAGATACGGCCCTTTCGAGTGGCCCTGCTCGGGGAGACAGGGTCCAAGCTGATCTCCCCATACCGAGCAGCTCTGAGCCTCCTCGCAGACTGCCGGATGCTCCACTCACCTCCTTGTACAGGGAATACAAGAACACTATGGTCTGCACAGTCTTGCCCAGCCCCATCTCGTCGGCCAGGATCGTATCCGTCCCTTGGGCCCAGGAAAATCTCAGCCAGTTGAGCCCTTCCAGCTGGTAAGGATGGAGCGTGCCTCCCGTGGCATCGATGTACCACGGCTGCTTGTCAAACTTCACCGTAGGCTGAAAAGAGAGAGACACAACAGAGCAGTGAGAACCAACTCCCTCTCCATTCTCTGCAGCCAAGCACATCCCTCGTTAGCCTTGTGACACCAAACAGCCCCGCAAGAGACACAGACATGGTCCCCAGCACAGCACAGCCCTCAGGCTCCTCACAGTAAAGCCACCCCGGAGCTCTGAATGGAAACAACAGCAAGGAACTAGAGGAGAAAAACGTAACAGGATGGGGGGGACCAGACAGCTCCGTCTCTCTGGGGCAACGCACCGTTGTGCTGCCCCCACCATTCCTACTCACATCCACAACAGGCGTTTCTGGAGGCTTCTCCAGCTTCTCCTCTTTCAGCTTTTTCCCTTTCTTGTTCAGCTTCTTCAGAGGCCGTGTGTCCTCCCCCAGCATCAGCTCCCTGCAACAGCCAGTGTGCGTCAGGAAAAGGCAAGCGGGCATTGCTCTCCCCGTCCCCAAGCCGAGGGACAGAAACGCCTCTCAAACTCCACTGCCTTTTCCCCGCGGGAGGTTTTCTGGCCCAGTTAGCACAGGCGCTCACGGAGCATTAATCTTCCCCTCCCCACAGTCCACACATCATCACCCAAAACGAGGAACAGCAGTCTCATCAGAACACTGTGGTTCTCCCCCAAAGCAGACAGGCAGCAGTGCCACAGAGCCGCCCCAAAGCGCAGTGGGACCATGAATATTACAGCAGCACAAACACAGGGGACGGGGAGCATGGGCTGGAAAACAGCAGGATCTTCCAGCAGGATTTCCCGGTAGCCCTCAAATGGCATTTCAGGAAGCCCAGCTTTCTGAAAGTGCTCGGCCACTGCTCTCTGAAGACAGGTCCCTGCGAGCGGTGCCAGTACGTTCAGAAGGGGCACCCCTACGAGTCCCCGGCCATCCCGAGCGCCTGTGCAGGCTGCCCCAGCTCTGCCCACCTCTCCCGGGCTGTGGCAGCCCAGCTGCGGTCCCGCTGCCCGGCTGGGCATACCTGTGGTTCCAGTAAAGGTGTTTGAGGTTCTCGTAGTACGGGATGTCTATCTCGTCGATCTCCCAGGTGCACTGGTCGTAGGGCAGGTCTTTCCACTTGATCAGGTAATGGACGTCTCCCTTTTTATCAAAGCTGTAACGCAGGGCACAGAACGCCGCCCAGTGAAATGACACCCGGCCCCCGGGAAGCAGCTAGCCATAGCCTGCTTCCGCACAGCTGGATGCTTCACCCTCTGCTTTTACCTACAGCCCTCGACATCTAAGCCGAGGCAGAACAACATAAAGTGCCAACACTTCCCAGCAGAAATGCCTATTAATCTGCTGTGTGCGTTAAATCATTAAGCTTTACAGGCTGCTCTTCCATTCCACTGCACAACCTTGTTTCCTGTTTTACCAGGACTCGAATACCCGCGCTCACCCTCTCTCCCGCAGCATTCGCTGCTCTGTGAAGCTTTGCTTACGCCGAAAAATGAATAAACACAATACCGAGGCTGATTACACGCCTACGGGGGAAAAATGCTTGCCTTATTAGCCGACAACGTAAACCTCGCGTGAAAATTAGCCAGGCAGCTTGCTATACGTTCTGCCAAGCAGCGTTCAAGGAGAGTTGCTGCTTGAAATTTCAAGCCGCCACTTGAAACGCAGAAATTGAACAAAAACACACCTCTAGCCACTTGATGTAAAAAAAACCACCTGCACAGCACAGTTCATATGCAGGAAATTTCTTCCGCAGAAAAGAAATGCAATGTCAAGGCTTCGTAAGGGAGTCGGGCACCCACTCAAAGCCCTCGCCTTGGGCACGGTCCCTATCAGCGCGAGGGGAGGCAAGCGGGCATCACGTAGCTCTCGGGTACGTGTGGCGCACAGATCCCTGATGGGGCCCCACCTCTGGCGTGGGTGCAGCGGGGCCGCGGGGCTTCTGAGAGTAACAAACCACCCCTCAGAAACAGGCTGCCGTTCCAAAGCAGTCAAGGTGAGCGGCAGCAGCCGCAGGGCACAATCAACGGAAGCAAGACCCCCCACCGGGCTGCAGCAGAAACGTACGGAGGGACTAGGCCGTAACAGGGACCCAAGCAATACGTCTGGGAAGAGGGGAACAACTCTGTACATCCGCCCTTAGGAAAATGTACCATCGCTATTTTTAACGCGCAGCCTAGCATAAATGAAAATAAGGCAGGCATCGATTCACTTCTGGCCTTGGCTTCACCTCGGGAGCAAACCTCCAAGGCGACAGAGACCTCGAAACAAGCCAGCAGCTGAAATTGCACCAGGCCGGGACTTCGGCCTTGCAGAAGGACGGCAAGAACTTCCCGGCCCTGGGGGGAAAGCTCAGCCAAGCACAGAAATCCCACAGCAGGCAGTCCCAGAGGCTCAGCTAGCCGCAGAGACCATCCATGCAAGAGCGGTGCATAAAGAGAAAACCTGCAGAGAGCACAGCCCCACTGCTCAAAGCTTCATCTGCACAACTCGCAGGGGTCCCAGGGAGTGCAGTAGGGCTCACCCTTCCCATTTCCCTCCCTGGCTTGCAACGGCACTGCTCAGCGCCAGCACTACACCAGGGGCTGAGGGACCCCGGCACGCACCTTTCCGTGGCCCGGGCACACAGCCCCCGCACGCGGCTCCTCACCTGTGGTTCAGGATGCGGTGGATCATCATCCACTCGGGCTTGATGCCATAGCGGTAGAACCGCTCCTCCATCTTGGCGTACTGCGGGTCTTTGTTCTTCCGCTTCTCCCTCTGGCTGTCCTCATCCCCAGAGCCGTAGTCAAAGGCTGGAGGCTCATCCATGTCGTTCTTGCGTTGGTAGTTGCGGAACATCACGGTGTGGTAGAGCTCCAGCTGTGGCAGGAGGGAGCTGCGGTCAGCTCACGGGTGGTGGGGCAGCGGGCTGCACACGGGCATGCCACGCCACGCCGCCACCGCGCTGGCTCACCTGCAGCTCCTTGACCCAGGAGCAGTGCCAATAGGAGAGGCCTGCCCACTTCACGAAGAACTCGCGCTCCGGGATCCCCTCCAGCACCTTCGGCGGGGGGAGAGCCAGCTCCACATCTGGGGCGGGCAGCACGGGCAGCAGCGGGGCGGCCGGTGGCTCTTTCCAGGCCCAGTGCAGGATGCGTTGGACTTTGCCCTTCAAGGGAGGGCACTGGGGATAAAAAAAGCAAACGGGCAAGAGCACAGAGTTTAAGGTGAGCCCCTGCGAGGGGCCACGGGGAGGAGGGCAGACCTGGAGGGCAGAAGGGGTCTCGCAATGCCGAGCGGACGGCAGCCATCCAGGCGCGGCAGGGAAGGCACAGCCAGGGTGCCGGGGAGCATGCCGGCACAGCCTGTGCCAAAAGCTGCTGCCAGAGGGAAAGCCCAGGGCGGAGAGCAACCGTGGATTCACACCCGGCCACAGGGAGCCAAGGTGGCAAACCGGGTGACCTGAACAGTCCCAGACCCTCAACCCACAAACACCACCACCGCCCCATGCGCGAGCAAAGCGCTGCGCGGGTGCCGGGCACAGCCACTCATCTGCAGGCAGGAGGCGGTGGGGGCACATGGGACAGCCGGAGCCTGGCCTGCACATGCAGGCCAGGGAAGTGTCTGCGACACTGCTGCAGCCACTGCGGGGACGGGCCATGCCACCAGGCAAGAAAGGCCCCTCCACACAGGCCTGCACCAAAAGGGACCGGACACCCCATCTGACAACTGGCAGGGAAGCCGCCAGCCAGCAAGACCCACGGGGAGAGTGCAGGTGGCAGGCCCTCGGGTGCACGCTCCTCCAGGGAGGGGGCTTGTGGCAGAGGGCAGGGCACAGGGAGAGGGCAAGAGGGGCAGTGGCAGCCGGGAGGACCCGCTCCCAAGCCGGGTAGGTGCGGGACCAGGGACGGGGCGAGGAATGCTGGTAACACTCACTGTACAGCGAGGGCAGAGCCATTCACCGTTTGGTATTTCTGGCAGCGGCGGGTTCAGGCAGTGGAGGTGGTAGGAAGACGGGCAGGTATCACAGCACAGCAGCTCCCCTCCATCCTTACAGACCCGACAGAACTCCATGTGGTCATCCTCCTCCTCCTCCTCGCCACCTTCCTCTTCCTCCTCCTCTTCCTCCTTCGGCTCCCACTGGATGCCCTCCTTCTCCTGGGGAAGCACAGCCAGCGTAACGCGGAGGGTTTCCACCGCCCGCCCGCCCCCACGGGGCCCTGACCCCACTCACGCAGTGGGGGCAGCTCCACTTGCCCTCGGGGGCCTTCTCCAGCTCGGGGTCCAGGCAGACGAGGTGGTAGGCGCGAGGGCAGGTGTCGCACAGGATGATCTCCCCTCCCTGCTGGCACACCTCGCAGTAGTCCTGGTGGTCCGTCTCATACCCATCCCCTTCTTCAACTGCAAGCAAGGGACAGGCATAGAGTGAGAGGGACGGCAGAACTGCCGGCTCTCCCGGGAGGGAACGGGACACTTGCTCCTCTGTGATACAGTTAAGGAGATAAGGAAAGCGTTTCGCCTCGACCCCTCCTGTTACAGCCCCCTACCTCTCTGTCCCTCAGCACCACAGTTCACCTTTGCACACAGCATCATCTCACCTCTGTCTCTCTTTCTCTCTCCACACTGTATCATCGTTTGGTTCCTTCAGGCTCTCAATGGAGAATGCCAGAACCTGGAGAGGTTGCAAGGGAGGCCGGTCAGAGAAACCTCCCCAGGTACCAGTGCCACCAACTGCAAACGCACCATGCAAGGGTGACATGGCCGAGGAAGAGGACTCCTCTCCTGGGACTACTCTGCTTTTCCTGGGTGCTCACTGGTGCAGAGGCAGGAGCTCTCTCAGCTTGGCACGGACAGGAAGAGGAAGGGAGGGACAAGGCCTTGCAAGTGCCGGAACAGCTCGTCTCAACTCCCAGCTCTGCCACAAAGACCCAGCGTGGACCTCCGACCTTCTGCTCCTCCAGCACGCATCAGGAGCTGCCTAGCTCCAGCCTCGTACGGCAACAAGCCGGGAGGAGAAGCAATGCCCTTCACCCACAGGACGTGGAGCCAGCTGGCCAGCCCTGCCTCATCAACCAGGGGGGAGACTGGCCAACATCACACCGCGACCGTTCCCCAGCCCAGAAGTCGCCCTTCCACTTCTCGGAAGCAAAAGCCCGACAGCAAAGCTAAGCAGCCAAAGGATGCACCTGGATCTGAAGCACCTCATCCCAAACGAGGACGCAAAGTAGAAAGGCAACACGCATCCTGCAGCGGCACAGGAGGCAGAGACGGCGTGGGAAGCCGGGCACGGCGGCACCACCCCGGCAGTCCCTGTCGGCACTGGGAGCCAGAGCAGAGCTCAGGGCAGCTCAGCGCAGGGGGGCTGCTCTCACCGGCAGCACAGGGACAGAGGTGCCAAAGCACAGAATCCACCCGCAGCCCTCCACGAGGGAAGGGATGAAGGAACACGCGCACACTGTGGCCATGCAGCCGCTGGGAGACCCTGACAGATGCTTTCCACCGCTGTTCGAGTGCCTCCCTCTTCCTACATTGCTGCCACAGTTCTACTGCCTGCCCACTGCCTGACTGCACATCTCACCTCGCAAGTCCCTTGTCTTAACGCTTTCTTGCCCACAGCCTGCCCTGCTCCGCTGGGAGCTTCCCACAAGCCACGTCTCTCCAGGGACTGCTCCTCATGAAACCACTTCTCTGGAAGCCCCATAAATTCTGAAACTTTGCTGCTAGAGCACAAATCCTGGCAGGATCACACGTGCGGGTAGGATGCCAGCTGCCGATGCTGCCCGTAACACACCCTGGTGCCCAAAGCGCAGGCAAGGCCCTGGGCTGGCAGGGCTGCGAGCAGGCAGCGAGATGGGGCAGGCGGGCTTTGCGAGCCACGGCACCACGGCAGGGCAGAGACCGCAGCCACGGCTCTGCCAAAGCAACTCCTAGTGGTGACACAGAGCTGGCTCAGGGGCAGATGAGCCCCAGGCAGTGGCCGACAGCTGCAGAGAGGCCCGGAGGGAAAGCTGACCCTGGACCAACGGAACAGCCCTGCTGCCGGGCTGCTGCGCTGACAGTGGCACCGTGGGGGTAAGCTGGCGCCCCACAGCAGGATCCGCTCACTGCCTTCTTGTGGGCATGGGCCCAGCAGCAGCAAGGCTTGGGCACCAAGAAAGCCCCTCGCACTCCACACACACTGGCAAGCACAAGCACATCCTCTCCCACCGAGCCAGCGCCAGACACAGCCCGGAGCTGCCAAGGCCAGGAAAGCACCATCAGAAGAGGGAAATCTGAACAGAACAGGAACAGAGTACAAAGGATGGCCTACTCCTCTTTTTCTTTCTCCTCCTCTTCCCTCTCTTCCCCAGGCCAGCCGAGCACTCGGAGCGCACTGAGGAGCTGTTGATGCTGGCGCTGTCAAAGTCGGATTCCTCCCGTTCCTCCTCTTCGCTCTGCAGAGGGGAGAACCAAAGCACACACAGTCCAAGCGCTGGCAGCCCAGCGGTCGCTCCCAGAGAACGCCGCTCTGCAGCGAAACGAACCCCCTGAGACCCAGCCAAGCCCACAGGCAATCATAGACCAGCGGCCGAGCCCCTCGGGGCACTCCCTGTTCCACAGCAATAGACCAGCCAGGGCAGCAGGGATGGTGGCAGAGCGAGCGCGCTCCTGGCACTGACAGACGGGGTTCACAGGAGCGTGCCCCAAGGCATCAGGACACAGGGAGATCTCCTCTACCAGACCCACGTCCTAGCCAGGCAATCAGTAAGCGCAGATCTGGGCTATCACTAGAGCCTGAAGGCGTTACCTTGCACGGCTCGGCACAGCACAGGGACAGCCTGCCCATTTCACAGCACCATCAACGTGCAATCACCAAGCAGAGCTCAGAGCACATTTAAAATACATAAATCAGCATGGCGAGTCCCTGCTTGGCCTCCCTGATGAGAGGCAGGCCCTGGGTTTCCCCTGCAGCCTGCCCTCCCCGCTAGCACAGAGTGCGGAGACATCGCACGGTGCGGCTGGCCAGGCTTGGCGGGAACGGCACGGCAGCTCGCAGGCACTGGCCAGCTGCAAGAGCCCACTGCCGTGACAGCGTTATCCTGGGTGCAGACGCTGAAACAGAGGCACATGGGGGACCAGCCCCTGCTCCCACTCCTGCACGGGCAGAGGCCCCCTGCTCCACTGCTTGGCAGAACTTTTCTCCCCCCCCACTTCTTGACGGCTGTTTCAGCTTGTGTCAGCCCGTGTGCGTGTGTGCACGTAGGCATTCATGCTTGACCTTCCTCGTAACGTGAAAGGAGTTAAACAGGCCCGGCACTCAATGGCATCGAAACGTAATAACATGTCTGAATTCTTATTCCAGAGACTGATGCATGCAAATCCCCGGATTTGCACACTATTAATCGGGTGCTTAGCGCTCCAGCTGCAGGAGCAAGCCCAAGCTCTTTGTAACTCTCAGAAAGGCGAATGCACAGCTCTAGCGCGCACCCGCAGACAGGATGAATTCTCCGTGATGTGGGATTGAAAAAAACGCAGCAGCGAGCGGCTGCCTCACACTGCTCCCTCCGCTTCAGCCTCTGACGCACAAAGGTGTGGACAAACAGCTTGTGAGATGCGAACTAGAGCTAGAGTCAGGGAGCTCCAGCAGGGTGAACTAATGGGATTTTGATCAATAATATTATCAAGACCTACGAGAGTTCCACCCTATCCAATAATTATTTAAGAGATTGATTCTTTAAAACGCTCTGCTGCTCTTTAAAAGGCGCCCGATATTCGCATGCTGACGAGAGCGCAGCACACAAACGGCAGTCGAGCCCTGCTGCCGCGCTCTTAGTGGGAAGTTCTGGCACCCCTGGGCTATGCTGCGGGATCACAGATGCCCAGAGGCAGGCTACGCTAACATAATTAAAGCATCCGATAATTCTCTTTGACATACGGTTCAGCTGGAGTGCAAGCCCTGAAGAACTCCTTTGCAAATGAGATCTGAAATGATGGCATTACCAGCCTCAGCACTGAAAGTAAACATGGTTACGTGATTTTAGCAGAAGCTGTGCCCAGACTCGAGGTCTTTACAAAGCGGAGCGTGGACGCAGCTCTCTATCAAAGGGACGAACAAACGTGCCGATTGGAGACAGGGCACGAACGACGCTGCGACAGCCCCTACATGAGGGGAGGCTTGTCCCGGGCCTCCCCTACCGCGCCCCCTGTGCCCAAGGCCCCGTGCACAGAAACGCGGCGCGCACTTACAGAGGAGCCCTTTTTCCTTTTGCTGGGGATTCCTCCAAAGCGGAATTTCAAGCCTGCCATCTTTTTTCCCTTCCCCTTTTTCTTCCCGTCTTTGGAGCCCTTGATTTTCTTCCGCACGCCCGGACCTGGAGAAAGAGAAGACTGGTTTGGTACTCTGCAAACCGCTGTGCCCCGAATCGCCCCCCAGCCCAACCCCAGGATTTACAGGGAAGGTGAGAGCACTGGGGACCACGGTGAGCAGGGCAGCAGCTCGCGGCACCCACAGCGTGCTCCTTTGGGGCAAAAGGCTGCACACCCAGACCCAGCGCTGCAAGGAATCGGGGGAGGAAAGCATCTGCCCTGTGATCCAGGAGAGGGACCACGGGGCTGTGAACACCAAACAGGGACTGGGGAGCCTGCACAGCAGGGGAAAAGAGGTGGCCGCAGAGAGGCAGGAACGCCGTGCGAGCCTGCTGCGCAGGAAGGGGGCTGCGAGCTGCACTCTTGGTCAGCTGCCAGCTCCGAGCTGCTTGCTCAAAATCTCTCGAGGTGTCAGGAATCAACAACCACGCAAGCAGAATGGCAACCTTCCTGAGGAGGAACACGGTGCAAACGAAGGGAGATCCCTCCCTTTCCCATGGCTGCCCAGCTTCTAGCGCGGTTCACACAGCCCTTTCCGAGCGTGGGGCAAGCAGCACCAATCTGCTGCCAGAAACAGGAAAATTTTTGGAGCCGGAGACCCGTTTCAATACAAATCCGACTGTTTCCAGAGGAGCTACTGCAGATTTTTACGGTTGGCTCACTCCTTGCAAGTGGGCTTTGAAGACAGTCACCTTCCACCCAAACAGCAGAATAAATCCTTTACTCTGAAAGAAAGCTGCAGCCTTACCGCCAGGGCCTTTCCATCACCAGACCCCTTGCCATCTCAGAGACAAAGCACCCGGCTCGACCGCCAAACGGTGCACGTCCATCTGGCCAGACCATACCTGCTCTGCCAACACACCTCTGCCCCAGCCTTGCTAACCTACAGTCCTCTCCAGCTTGGACACCAGACTCTGAGGACACTGCTGGTTTCTGGAGGGCTCTCATGAGAGAAGACAGCACAGAAACACATGGCCCAAACACTTATTTGGATATAAGAATGAAGTCGAGCATTAATCGCCACAAACTGCCCAGCAGGTTGAGAGGCTGCGGGGTGATCTGCTGTGGTTCACAAACCGCAGCCCCCTCCAGGACTTCTGCAGGGGAAACAGGAGCTGCAGACACTCCTCCAGCACTGCCTTTGCCTACCTGGTTTGCTGAAGCATGCCTCCTGCCTGGAGATGCTTTCCCTGAAAACATGGCTGGCTAGATCTGCCGGCCTGGCAGGCGGGCCGTACGCTGCCAGCGAGAGCAGCCCCTCCACTCAGCCCGCCGCGGTTCACACCTACCCTTGCCCTCCTTGGTCTTGGCCTTCCTGATGACGGTGGGCAAGGCAGACTGCTGGGGGCTGGTGGCAAGCGGCGGGGCGACAGTGACGGTCTCCACAGCTGCAGCAACGGCCGCGGCTGCCGCTGCTGCCGAGCTGCCCTTGAACGGGTTGTTGGCACTGAACTCTCGCCACTTGGCGCCAAGCACGGTCATCATCTTGGACATGGGGATCTTGGGGTTCTTCTTGGCGATCAGAGGCCTGCAGGACAGGGGAGAGGGAAAACCACGCATTAACAGCAAAGGAACTGCTGCACACCTGCTCCTGCTCGTCGTGTGCTGGAACCTCAGCCCAAGAAACGCCCCAGGGGCGCAGGCCTTGCAGCAGCAGGTTGCTGCTGCCCCCTGCTAGCAGCTCCCCTGGAAAGGTAGCAGAAGCCAGAGCTTTCCTAAACAGGCACACATGCAATAGGGGCACCCCAGAACTTCCTCAGAGATCGTCTTTCCCTGAAACACCTGTCCTGTTTTGAGCAGCTCGCAGTACAAGCAACGATTTGTTACTGTCACTCAGTATTTCTCATTAAACTTTTCAAATAAGCACACACAAAAAATGGGATTTTGGAGGGAGGGAGACAGAAACACTTCAGCTGTTTTCCAGCCAATCCTGCAACTAAAACTAAGTCCCGAGAGCCATTCCTAGTCAGGCAGAGAGGCGCAACGAGCGGGGCTCGCGATGCAGAATTTACCCCACAACTTCACCCACTTGACTGAGCAATGCCCCAGCCTCGACCACCACACAGGGCCCCGTCCAGACCTACGGTTTCCTACCTGAGGAACTGGCTGAAAGCCTTGTAATTAGTCAGGGTGTGATAATCTTCTTCTGAGAAAGCATAATCTACGTCATCGAGGCCCCACTCCTCCATCAGCTGGGCTGAGCTCTTGGGCTCCTGCAGACGTACAGAGAGACATCATTAACGCAAACGACCGTGGCTCTGCAGCCCAGCANTGGCTGAAAGCCTTGTAATTAGTCAGGGTGTGATAATCTTCTTCTGAGAAAGCATAATCTACGTCATCGAGGCCCCACTCCTCCATCAGCTGGGCTGAGCTCTTGGGCTCCTGCAGACGTACAGAGAGACATCATTAACGCAAACGACCATGGCTCTGCAGCCCAGCAGCGCGAGGCTGGCTCTGTCACGCGCTCTGTATCAAACGCCCTCCCTAGTCAGTGACGCGCAGGGACTGTTTCTGTAATTTAAAAAACCAGAGCGTGCGCAAGTGCTTAATAAACTACTGCTTCACAGGTTTCCAAGAAGCAAACTAACCGGGCACCATCCAAACGCTCCCTGTACCACACAATGCAACACAAGGCCTTGGCGAGTTTCATACCCCCAAGAAACTCAACTTCTCTCTGCACGCGAGGTAAACAACAGGGAAATACAACCTTTCCCCTCCCAGCTGTTCACCTGCAATCTCTTCCTCGCCAACCACGAGACAAGCGTCTCGTGACACCCCCAGGCCCCTTCTCCACGCACGAGCTGCTCTGCCACTCTCTGCTCTCGTGTTCAGAGGACAGACGCGGTGAATCTGGGGCTGGCGGGATGCGGGCAGGCGATCCAAGGCAAGCCTCCTGGGCCTGAGAAGCTGCCGTTTCTCAGCAGATCTGAGCTACCTGACCAGGCCTCCAGCCTCAAAATAAAACACACCGGCTCCATCACCATGAAAGGTACCGCAGGGACTCGTGAGCGCACATCGCCACACGGCTAAACCCCCCGCCCGCCAGTGCACTTTGCTTACGCTGCCTGCTTTACACAAAGGGAACTCAGCCCCCAGCGCGAAGCGACTGGCCCGAAAACACGGCTCGGTGCTGAGCAAGGGAACTCGCAGCGATCTGGCCACAGCCTGAGGTGGTGCTCTAGCACCAGCTCGGGGGAAAGGGATCTTTGGTACCTTCAGACCTCCATCCTCATTGTCATCCTCCTCTTCATCCTTCTTCTTCCGTTTTGGCTTTTTCTCCTTCTTGTCCTTCAGTTTTTTCTTCTTCTTTTTGTTGGGGGAATAGTCACTCCCTTCACTCTCAGATTTCTCCTCAATCTCCTCTTCGTTGTCTGACATTTCATCATTGCTCCCCTAAAACGGAAAGTGACAGTGGAGAAAGGGCAGGGCCGGCGCCCCCCGCTCCCCTCCAGCAAACCCTTCCAGCCAGCACGAAGCAACTGATGTCAGCAGCCAAAGCCAACCCTCCCTCGAAGAACCCCGCTGTTACGCTGTGGGGCCGGGGGAAAACACCACGAACATCAGATTTGGGAACGGCAAGAAGCACCTGACCACAGGAGACACAAAGAAACCCATAGTTTATCTGGAAGCGTTTCTTCATGGCAGTTCAGCGATCCCTAGCCAGCCTTCTGTCCCAAGCTTCCCCTATGGAAGCACTGGAAACAAAAGGTCATGCAACATGGAAAAACTCTATTTTGGGAAAGCTTGTCTAGGCGAGGCACACAGAACGGAACCTTTACGCTTTTGCCTCAAGACCTGTTCACCAAGGGGGGCAGAGAAGCCACGCTGAGCCACAGCCACGCAGATGGGTGCCTGCTCTGCCTCCACGTCACCGTGCGCTCCTCCGAAATCACCCAGACACTGCAATGCCACCACGTTCGGGCACCATCCTGGCGAGCAGCGGTGTAAACAGAAAACCAGGAGGCGGCAAGCCAAGCGAGCGAGTGCGCGCGCTGAGAACAGCTGCGTACAAAACCGAAGAGCAACTCCTCCGAGAGGCAGCTAACTGCCCTGCTATGAGGTCCTAAACCACCAGGCAGGAAACGCTTTGGCAACATTTTCGATCGATACAAGACAGGTAATACACAATGTTCTGTCCTGGGTTTGCTTACAGCTTTACACGAATAAGGTCACATCCTTCCATCACAGTGTGAATGGCTAAGAAACTAAAGGGAAGGAAGAGAAGACCTCTGTGGTCACGTGCGCTCTTTCAGCGCACCGCACAGGTACCGTGCTCGGGTTTGCTTTGCTGCCGTTGTCTTGCTCTGCCCAGCCAGGCACCGCGTGCCGCGGCAGAACCGCATGACTCCAGGAGGATTCCAGCCGCCGCGTGAACACCGCGGCCCCGGTGGACGCTCAGCCTGCAAAGGGGCAGGAGAGCAGAGGAAGCCAGGTGAGCCTGGCCGAATTCCCTCGCTTTCGGAGAGAGGCGGCCACGTGAAACTTCTGGGTCACACACAGCTCCCGCAGCACGGCGAGCCAGCTGCCGGGGGCTGGCGGATGCATCCTGCTCCCCCCTAGTCGGAAGGCACTCGGCTTAGATGGCTATGACGAGCTGCAGAGAGCTAGAGCGGGCACCGGGCAGGCAGAATTTAGGTTTCATTCTCAGAGAGAGACCGTGACACGCTGCACAACTCTGGCAGCAACCACGTTACCACCCTGAGGACGGCCGGCGGAGCGCCCAGGTCCCAGGAGAGCCAGTGAGAGGACGCGTGCGTTAGGGCATCCCTCCGTCCCACTCGGGGCACTCCGGACCTGGACGGCGGAGTCCTCATGCCGCCGTGCAGGGCAGCACAAGGCAGCGCCGCGGGGAGGTCTCCAGCACCACGGGGAGGGTCTGGCATCGCCCCCCCCGCCCCGGCAGCCTCCCCGCCCACCCCAACAATGGGGGTTTATCGCAGCGCCCACCACCGACGGCTGCTGAGGCGCGCTTTTGCTGGGCGGCCATTTCGGAGCTGTGGTCCTTCTCGATTTGGCACAGATGGAGCCCTCCATTCAGCACGGAATCACTGGTTACCACGGTAACCGCCGCAGTACAGGTTGACATTCCCCCTCTCCGCTCCCGTCTCTGACAAGGACCTTCACCTCCACACACCGAGGTTCAGCCCACAGCCCGGTTATTTCACACAGGTTTTTCCCGGGGTTTGCAGCATCGATTCCTGCACCGGGGCCTCTGTCAGCGTCACCGCAAACCGGACGGGTTCTGCTGCAGCTGACGCAGGCGAATTCCCGCACCAGCATGGCAGAGCTCCTGCCCCACGCCCCAACCACGGGGGGCTGCAGGGGGTCAGTCTGCCACGGCGTAGGCACCGGCCCCGCGCCGCAGGCTCCCAGCTTCCCGTAGCAGGGGAAGGCCCGCTACCCCCCTCCCAGCTTCCCGTAGCAGGGGAAGGCCTGCTACCCCCGAACTCTGGAGGAGGACCTTAGGGAAAGGAAGCCCCGCACAAGTCCCCGCTATGTTTCATCGCCTCATCCCAAGGGCAGCCGGGGTGCTGCTCCATGCCGACCGACAGCTACAGCACCAGCTTCTCGCTGGCTTCCACGGACAAGGGAAGTCTCCCACAGGCAGAACTGAGGTTGGTTAACACCGCCCACACAAGGCATTAATTAAAAAACAAGCGCGCCCAACGTTCAGCCTGCCATTTTCTCCCCACCCGCAGCAAGGCAGCGGTCAGACTCAGCACAAGCTGCACACACATTGCTGCCGGGCTCAGGCAGGGCAGCACTGACGGAAAATGAACAGAGCTGAAAACACTACAGGGTTTTTTAATTTCCACCCCCAGAAAACAGCACAGGAAAAAAAATGGATCCAAAGAGGCAGGGGCAGGCAGAGGGCCCGAGCCAGCTTTGTGCAGCATCTGCAAAAAGAGACCACCACCACCACGGCCACGAAGGAAAAAGCTTCCTCGGGGCCACAACTTCTGCAAAAGGCTGGCAGGTAACGCAGCGCAGGATGGAACCAGCTTGCTTTAAACCAGCAGCTCATCACGCTCCCATCACCAGCAGAAGCACGTCAGCGCGCTCCCTCGTCCAGCCAATCCGTTTTTACAAATCCCACAGGAGCAGCTGGAGGAGATCAGCATCGTTCAGCCCTGGTTTGGCAAGGGAGCGGGTGGAGATGCGTCTAGCTGTGCTAGATGAGAGGTGCAGCATCCCTGGGGAAGGAAGGGGCTGAAGATCCTCAGTGTTCGCCCCTCCTTCCCAGCAGCCTATCCGCACTTAGTCAGCGAAAGGGCCAGCGCACAAGATGTCTGCTCCTGTCCTCACGTCCAGCGCTGCCCAGGGACGAGAGCATGGGAGGCAGAGCCTGTGTGCCGCAACACGGCGGCGAGCCCAGCTTGGGACCGTGCCGTGTCTGAGCCGGGCACCCTGGCAGAGCACATACAGCGCTGCTCAGCCGTCCTGACCGTGCAGCGGACCCCCAGCAGCCTCGGGAAGGCCTAATCCTCCAGGACACGATACCTCGGCTTTGTTTCCCTACGAAAGGCCCATCAGCCCTTCCGTGCGCTGAATCCCAGAAGCCCCTACGCTGCCCCGCTTGCAAACCCCGGGCGAGCGCAGCCGACACCGATGTCCGCAGAAATCTCCAAGCCCTACCCCGGTTGTGCCCCCAGTGAGGTGCCTTACATCCCCCTCCTCAGAAACATCAGCCCTAGCCGCCGCATCGGTACAGGACGTGCCAGAAAGATGTACTGCCTGGCCCTGGAGACAACGGCATGGAGGGGCTGCGCTGCAGCGCAGGCAGGAGGGCTTCGGCAAACGGGGACAGACAGCACCATCACAAACACCGACACACGCACCGCAGCCAGGGCCCTCCCGACGGGGCGGGCAGCCGCACTGCTGCCAGAAGGTGCAATGGCCGCTTCTTCCCGCAGCTGCTCTCCAGAGACCACCCGTAGGGCTGATTCCACCCCCGAGCACCCGAGCTGGAAAAGAACCGCCCTGGCTCTGGGTCACCTCCTGGGTGAGGGAACACCCTGGCAGTGGCTGAGAGGAGCCCCCCAGCCCGGCGCGGGAGCATGCACCGCTACCTCCTTCTTCCTCCTCTTGATTTTGGCAGCCTTGGCGTCTTTCAGCTTCTTGGATTTCTTTTTTTTCTGCACGGCAACTTGCTCTTCTGCAAAAAACTCATCCAGTCCTTCCAGCACCCCATCGTCTTCTTCTGGGGACAAAAGGGACAGCTCACGCGGGCGGACTGCGCAGGCACACAGGACACCGCGCGCACACTTATCCTCTCGCAGGAGCACACCCGAGCAGCAGCATCAGGCCATGAGACATGGAGCTCCCTGGCCTCTCTGGAGAGCCTACAACCACCGGCTTCCACCACCACCCCTTGAGGGAGCCCCGGCAGGCTCCGGCCCTGGAGCACAAGCACCCAACTTCCTGGCGGTCAGCGTTCCGCTCGGGAAGACAGGGGCCTGGCGATGCCCCCACGCGCTGCCTGCCCTTACTGTCCTGGTCCGCAGGCAGCTGGGGAGCGTCGGGCTTTTGCCTTGCCGACCTCCAAGCCGAGCCCGTCAGAGCAGATCCAAGGGAAGGCGAGCGAGGAAGAAGAAGGCCTCGCGTGGCAGACGGGTGCCACGGCCCAGGGGAGGCTGCTCTGC
>VZSC01017423.1:275869-291438 GCA_013398225.1 Steatornis caripensis | reverse complement strand
CCCGCCACTGCCGGCGGACTGGAAACCACGCACGGGCCTCCCCGCTCGCAGAGCTCCACCGGCAGATCGGGGCGGCCACCTCGGCCCGGCTGCCAGCGGCACGTCTGAGTCACCGCTGAGGCACGGCCTCGGCCTTCGCGTGGTGGGGCCCTGCCCGCGCGCCCTGCCTGCAGCCGGGCGGCTGCCCCCTTCCTCGGCACGGGGAGCAGGTGCCCCATGGGCAGCAGAGCCATCGGCACAGGCGTTGTCCCACAGCTGTCTGCACGGTGGGGAGAGCCACTGCTTCCTGTGCCGCGCAACCGCCACCCCTATCCGTAGCACGGCCCCAGCGAGGCCTCTGCTCCCGGTGCCCTGTACCGGGGCAGCCACTGGCCCAGCCCCAGGACGGCCCCCGGCAGCCGCCACCAGCCCCAAGCCATGTCCGCAGGCCGTTGGCACAGCGGTCGCCGTGGCAGTGCCCTGCCTGCAGCCCCGTGGCTGAGCCCACAGTTCCCACAGCGGCATCGTGGCCGTGGCTGCAGCCCCCACGGCCGAGCCACGCTGCAGGTGCTGCGGCAATGCAGACCCCAGACCCAGGCGTTCAGCTGGGGTAGACGGGCGTTTCTGGCACGCTTGGCCCCGGGCTTCCCCAACGCTTCCTGTCCTCCAGCCCCCTGTAGCCACAGCCCTGGGGCACTCCACAACTGGTGCCAGGGAGCCGCAGGACCCCGGTGCCGCCACACTCACCCAAGCCGGCCCCGGGCAGCAGCGCTTCATCCTTGCAGCCAGTCTAGCTCGGTCATGCCGGGGCGGCAAGGGGGCCAGGGCGTGGGCACAGTGGGGTGCGGGGGCAGCTCAGCACCGAGGCAGGGTGCCCCGGCCCCCAATCGCCGCTGCCACCAGCACGCGACGCATGGTGAGTGAGTGCCAGCCCTCCCCACAGAGGCTTTTACACCCGACAGCGGCAGGAGGAAATGCTTTTTTGGAAATGAGTCCAGGGGATGCGAAAGCACGACAGGAGTGCTGGGCGCGGGAGGGACCTGCGCCGCCTCGCCATGGGCCGCCCGGCTGCCGCCCTGCCTTTGCACCGGCACGGACCCACCGCGGCCCGGCCGGGGAAATGTGGGGGCGCAGGGAGCAGCGCTGACTCCCCCCATCCTGAGCCCCATGCCTCACCGCGGCATCTGCCCCGGTGGGGCTCCCATGCGATGCCACGTGCCCGTCCTGGTGCTGCCCAGGCGCAGGGGGCCGCTGCGGCTGAAGGAGAGGCGAGGCGGGCGAGCGTGCACCAGACGGGTTTATTCCTCAGCCGGGACGTGGAGCACAGCCCCGCGTGGGACGGCAGCCAGTGCTCCGGCCACTGCCACGTCCCCCGGCAGCTCCCACGCTCCGGCCCTGGGCACTGCCATCCGCTGCCACAATCCTCCCCCTGGCCAGACCCTGGGGCTTCTGCCCGCCCCAGCTCAGCACCGTCCCCTCCTGCCACCAGCCCCAGCCTCCTCCCCGTGCTGCCCGCAGCACCGTGTCCCGGCACCGTGGCCCTCTGAGCACCTTCCCCACTCACCCCCGCCAACGTCATCATCCCTTCCTCACCCACCGGAGATGCCCCACAGCCCCCTGAGCCCCCCACGGCCCCAGGGCTGCCTGCCTGGCGTACCGTGGGGCAGCCGGACCCCGACTGATACGAGCCCTGTGCCACGTTCAGCCCTGCTCCGGGGAGAAGCAGGCAGCCCCCTGCTGCCCTGCCCAGGGCACGTTCGTGCCAAGGGGACCCATCTGCATCCCCATCCGTGTCCCCACTGGCGTGGCATCCCAGCACCCGCTCTGCCCGGCCCCAGCGTTACGCTATGGTTAGAAACGGGAGCGGCTCCTCGGCGCGGCCGTCCTTGCCACCCCAGCGGCTCTCAGACCTCCCTGCAAGGCACAAAGCGGGAAGAGACACCCTCAGCGCCAGGACCCCGCCGCTGGCGAGCATCCGGGAGGGCTGGAGCATCCTCCGGGAGCACGCGGGCAGGAGGGTGCTTACGAGGCGGTCAGCGTAGAGTTGAGCAGCAGTGTAGTCCGGATCCGGTAGAGCTGCGTCAGCGTCAGCTTGCGGTGCTGTGCGGACTGCGGGTCCGAGAGGGTCCGGCGGGCGGGGGGCAGGGTGTTGTGACCAAGCTCCCCTGGGAGGGATGCTCGGCCCTCCCCTGGCTCCTCTGGCTCCGAGAGCTCCGAGGTGGAACTGCCGCTGCTGCCAGAGGTGGCCGGGGGGCCGGGGGCTTGGCGAGTCCAGGGGGGGCTGGCACAGAGGTCGGAGAGGCTGCGGCTCTGGCTGAGGGGGCCTGGGGGCCCGGGGAGCAGGAGCTGGGGCAGGCTGGCCTCCGACTTGGACTTGAGAACCCTGGTTGGGCAGGGCAGGAGCTGCACCGGCGTCCTGCGGCGCAGCCGGGGCGAGGGCGGCCGTGGGGCCAGTGGGGGCTCCTGCCCCTCCTCGGCCACCCCCTCCGGCCTCTGGCCCAAATCCCGCAGGGAGGTGGGTGAGAGCGTGCCGTAGGCGCTGTCGATGGAGGATGAGCGGCAGCCGCTGGCCGGGGCGGCTGCACCACGGGGCAGGGGTACAGGCATGGCGCCCGCGGGCAGCTCCCAGGTGGGGGTCTTGGCAGAGGTGGGGGTGTCGGCAGAGGTGCCGGTGCCGACGGAGGAGCCGTCTGAGGTGGAGGCGAAGGGCCCCGTGTCCCAGTCTGGCGAGGAGAGCTCGTCACCGCCGTCCACCGCCACCACGGCGAGGGTCTCGGTAGAGCTGTCAGAGGGGCTGTGGGGGCAGCAGGGTGAGGAGGGGGCTGCAGCAGGCGGGGGGTGCGCAGGGCCCCTCTCCCGCTCCCTACCACCGCTGAGAGTCCAGGCTGGCGCTGCCACGGCGCAGGACAGTGGGCGAGCTGGTGGCTGAGGTGCTGCTCTTGCCGTCCTCCTCCTCCTCATTGTCCTCCTCCTCATCCAGGCACCGGCGCTGCCGCAGCCGCTGCAGCAGGTTCTGGGGAGGGGGAGGCATCAGAGAGGCACGGGGTCACCCGTGGGACCCTGCCCGCCCCCCGCTCCCCTCACCTGGGCATTGCGCACTGCCTCAACCCAGCTGCGGCACAGCGACTGCCCACTGGCCTGGAAGGTGTAGGCGGCCACGGCGCTCCCCAGCTCGTTCAGGTAGATGAGGAGGAAGGAGCCTGCGGGCAGGGGCCGTCAGCAGCGCCCAGGCCCCCCCCCATGGGCCCCATCGCCCCGGCGTCGCTCACCTGGGTCCCTGAGCTCCCGGCAGACGACCTTGTCCATCAGCAAGGGCTGCCGGACCACCTTGGTGCGCTCAGCCTTCTTGAGGGGCTTGGTGATGAGGAAGAGGTCGGTGAAGAGGAAGCAGTAGACATCCATCTAGGGGCGAGAGCGGCCATGGGTGCCGGCCGGCGCAGCGGGCAGAGGCAGGCGGGCAGGGGCCAGGGCCAAGGCCCCCTGTCCCCGCGGTGCTCACCTTGGTGTCTTTACCTTCCCGCATCCGCAGGCTGCCCTCGAGGAGGAGCTGCCGGGTGTCCTCCGGGGAGGTGCCGGGGATGGGGGCCGTCAGGTCCAGCCGCAGGAACTCCTTCAGCAGCTGCCGGGAGCCACCAGCATCAGTGCCGGGCACGGCATGGGGTGGCACGGCACAGGGTGGCATAGGGTGGCACGACACGGGAGCATGGTGTTGCATAGTATGGGGTGGCATGGAGTAGAATGGCACGACGTGGCCCAGCACCTCCACCGTGCCCAGCCTACCTTGTCTACCTCGTCTGTGCTGCCCTCCACCACCTCATAGGCATCGATACGGCTGAGGATGGCGGCCAGGCGCTGCCGCTCCTGCCGCTGGCGCATCCGCGAGTTGACGTGGTTGATGAAGCGCTCCACGGAGCCAATCTGTGGCCAGGGCGGTGGGTGCGAGGGGCTGGGGGGCACTACCCCACGCTGCGCCCCGCTGTCCCGTAGCCCCAGCCCTTTACCATGGTGGTGACGGCGTCACGGGCACGCGGGTCATCCGTCTTCTTCAGCACAGACTTGAGGAGCAGCGGGTACTTGGTAAGGCGCTGGTGGGGCTTCACGAGCATGTCGCTGAGCTTCAGGCGGCTGCACTGCTCGTGCTTCTCGGCCCACTGTGGCGTGCAGGCGTCAGCCCTGGCACCGGCCCTGGCCCTGGCCCCGTCCCCGCCCCTGCCCGCTCCCTTTACCGTCACGTAGGCACGGAAGAGCTCGCTGTCCCGCAGCAGCGCCCGCATGTACTCCATGCAGCCCTCCTCCTCCATGCAGTACCGCACGTAGGGCTTGAAGAGAGAGCCGAACTGGGGGGCACGGAGGGGTCACCATGGAGCGCGGCGCGGTGCGGCCCCCTGCCGCGTGCAGTGTCCCCACTCACCATTTTGAAGCCGTCGAGGAAGTCAACGGGGTCGAGCAGCGCCCTGGTCCGGCGTGCCTTGGCCAGCACCGGGGCCATAACGCTGCGCCACAGCTCACGGTGCAGCCGGATGATCTCCCCAATGTTGCTGAAGAGCCGCTCGGAATCCACCTGCGGGGGCGAGGCAGGCAGCTGTGTGGGGACGGTGCCCTCACCCTGATGGCACAGCCAGACCGGGGTTCCCTCCCCGACCCGGGGCGTCCCCGGCCCCGACAGCCCCCGGCGCTCACCTCGCAGAGCAGCCCCGACTCCTGCAGGTTCAGCAGGCAGCAGAGGAAGAGCTGTGGGGACAGAGCGGGGAGCCGTGGGGTGCGGCCACAGCCCCCAGCCCCCTGCCGTGGCACAGCACGGCACCGCTACCAGCACTCACATCGGTGATGACCTTGAGCTTGCGGATGTAGGTGGCCTCAGTGTGCAGCAGCTCCCAGATGGCTTCCTGCTGGTGGCACTGCCGGCGCGACAGGGCCTGCCGGGCCAAGCGTCAGCACCATGCCGGCAGCCGGGCAGAGCCACCGCAGCCCCCCGGCTCCCCAGCCCTACCTCCGCGCCCTGGATGATCTGCTGCCAGCTGTCCTCCAGCGCCAGCCCGGCCTCGTCCCCGTCCTCCTCCCAGGAGTCGCGGTCAAAGCAGAGCTGGGGCGGCAGCTTGGGCAGCCCGAAGGTGCCGTAGGCGTGCAGCCGGCTTGCCAGCTGCTCCAGCTTCTCCGTCTCCTGGCCAAAAGCGAGAGGCAGAGCGGCTGGGCAGGGTCCAGCAGGGATGCGCCACAGACCCCCTCGCCCTGCCCATGGAGATGAGCGCAGCTCCCCGGCATCACCACAGGCAGCTCCAGCACCCCCTCCCTGTGCCACCCCGGTCTCACCTACCCGCCCAAAGGAGCCAGCACTGGTGCCGGAGCCGAAGAAGCCGCTGAAGCGGCTAGCAGCGCGGTTCTTCCAGGTGTCGGTGCCATTGGTGGGCAGGGAGGCGCCGCCGTGGGGGGCTAGCTCAGCGCCAGGGATGCTGGCGTCCCCCAGAAACTCCGTCATGTTTTTCCGCCGCCGGCCCGGAGCCTGCAGTGGGAACAGCCAGTGCCCCGCAGGTCAGTGCACAGCATCACGCGGCCATGCCACCGGCGCGGCACAGCAGGGTTGACCTCAAGCACCCACGGGACAGACGGACAGACAGACGCCCAGATGGCACTGCCGGGCAGCAGGGTCCCCCGGCCGCACTGACCTGCCTACCTGCATCCCGGGTGCTGCCTGGCTGAGCCTGCCTGGTCATGGGCGAGCGGCCCCGGCAGCACGGGGGCTCAGGACATCCCGCGGGGCGCAGCACCCCGGCCGAGCCGCCTGCCCAGCTGCACTGCCCGTTCGGACCGCGAAGCCGGAGCCGGGCAGGCTGCGGCCAGGCTCCTCCGAAACAAAAGGAGGTGGGGCCAGCGCCGAAAACCTAGTTTCCCTCCTTGCCAGATAAGCTAACCAGAGCTGAACAATTCACCGGCAGAGATCAAAGCCCCCCAGCCGGCCGCGAGAGCTGGCTCCTGGCCAAGCAGCTCCAGCCGGCCCGGGCACCGCTGCACCAGCTGCCTCCCTGCATGTCCCTGGGCCACATCACGACGTGGCTGCTGCCATCTCCTCGCCTCCACACGAAGGGCAGAGGGGCCAGGGCTCCCTGCCAGCCACCGAGCCACGGGACGGGGCACGCTGCCGCCACCGCCGCCAGCACAGCCCCGTGCCCTGCCACGTCACCGGCCCCAGGCAGGGAGAGCCATCGCAGGCGCCATCCGCGTTACTCACCGTGCTGCCAGGTCCCCAGGCACCGTGACCACTGCCACCCCCATCGCCCTGGCGCGGCGCGGCTCCAGCCTGACCCCACGAACGCAGTCGGGGCCAAGACCCCTGTGGGGCAGGCTGGGTGCCCACTGGCCCCCCTGTCCCCACGGGGCCATGCCGGTCCTGCAGCCAGGCGTTGTAGTGCTGCACACGGGTGGCCACCAGCCCTGGCCACGCGGCCAGCTTGTCAGCTTGAAGGGCTGCCGGCACAGGGCCGAGCACCACATTCCTCCTGCCGGCACCCCGGAGGTGCTCCCCACGAGCGCAGCAGCTTGCTCCCACGGGAAGCAGCAGCCCGCCCGGCCCCACGCCTTATCTGGGGCCAGGGTCCACGGGGCAGGACCGAGCTGTGCTCAGCAGCTGCCAGGCACCACGGCAAGAGCAGGACCAGCAGCCAGGGTGAGCCCCAGGGCTAGGGCGGCACCAGGCAGCTGCCACCACCAGGGCCCCCGGGGCCCCTGTTTGCCTTCGCTCTGGTGCCAGCCTGCGCATGGCACCGTCGTGGGGCCAGGGCCACCGGCTGAGCTGCCACGGCTGGCACAGGGCACTGGTCGTGCACCGCCACCGCAGTACAGCTAGCACGGCACGGCCAGCACAGCACAGCTAGGAGCTGAACTAGCTCCTGGGGCATCTTCATCCCGCACCACACGAGGCCATCAGGAGCCGCTGCGCTGCTGCCCCACGTGCCCATCTTCCCGGCAAGGATGGCTACAGGGGGGATGACGCACCCCGCGGCCCCCTTCCCAATTCCTCCCCCCGGGGCTGGCGCCAGCACTCACCAGGCTGTCGGTACCCTCCTGGCTTCCTGGTACCAGCTCTGGTGCTGGCCCGAGGACCACGGTGCTGCCGGCCGGCTGCCCGACTGGCAGGCTGGCTGACCTGGCATCCCGCACCGCCTGCTCCACCTTGAGCTCATCCCCGGGCTTGGCTGTAGGAACATCGTAGTCAGAGCCCTGGGGGCCCCAGGGCGGCTGAGCCTCCCACCAGCCCCCACCGCACCTTTCACCCGCAGGTAGTGCCCCCCGAAGCGGTACGCCTCGAACTGGAGGGAGAGCGGTGTGTGGGACTGGTCCAGGAAGATGTCCACCTTGCCCGGCTCAATCGCCTTCCTCTCGAAGACCGGCATCAGCACCTCCCTGCAGGACACGAGCCCCACGTCCATCTCTGCGCCCATCCCTGCGTCCATCCCCGTGTCCGTCCCCAGCAGACTCACCCCAGGGACTTCTTCTTCGTGGCTGGCACGATCTCTGCCTCCACGTCAACGCTGAGGTCAAACTTCAGGGTGAAGCACTCCTTGCTGGGGTCCTGGGGGGAGGCAGCAGCCGCTCACCCAGGGGTCCCTCCCGCGCGCTGGGGCCGCACTGCTGCCCGCCAAGCACCCCAGTGAGAGAGGCGGTGCCTTACGTCCGTGTGCCGGCGCCAAGCCTTCTTCTTGGGCAGCTTCAGTGCCGAGCTCCTCCGCTCCCTGCAGGCACAGGGCAGGCAGGGTGATGGGGACACTGCGGGCACGGGACAGGCAGGGGACACACAGGGCCAGGAGCTCACCCTCTGCTATCCGCCGGTCCTTCCTCCTCCTCCTCTGCATCAGAGGCAGGGCTGGTGCGTGGGGGGCATGAGCGCGTCGACATGTTGCGGGCCAGGATGGAGCCTGCAAACGGGCATCGGGCTGGGCTGTGCCGGGACCCCCAGCCCCATGCAGCTCCAGCTGCATCCCACTCCCAGCTCTGCGCTGCACCAGCCCCACATGCATCCCCTTCCCGTTGCTGCACCACGCCAGCCCCGAGCGCATCCCGCTGCCGCAGAGCCGCCGGGAGCTGCGGTGCCAGCCACATCCAGTCCGGCTCACCTTGTGGGGGCAGGTCGAAGCAGATGTGGCTGTCGAAGAGCATGGCGCCACGGAGGCGGTCATCGCAGAGCTCACACAGGCCAAGGGGGCCGCTGCGGTTCAGCTGCTGGCACTCCACGTGCTGGCATACCTGCGGGCACACGCGTCAGCTGGGCATGGGCTGCTCAGGGCCACCGGCCACAGCACGCCAGTGGGAGGGATGGGTGGCACCAGTGGGGACTCCCTGCCCACCCCGAACTGCTGCTGGCATGCCACTGCAGGCAATGTCAAGGCCAGAGCCGGCACGGGGAAAGCAGTGTGAGCAGGATGCGGCCATGAGGCAGGGGGTTTTGCACTGCAGAGCCCCCTCCCCACTCCACTGCACTGAGTGGGGACCCTGGGAAAGCTGCGTGTGCCCGGGCACAGAGGGAGAACAGGGGACAGCCACCTGTGCTCGTGCCACCCACACCTTGCCGGGTGCCGGGGAGGCCACGCTCCTGCACCGCAGCCCCTTTGTGCTGGCGAGAGCTGCGTCCCCACGGCAGGACGGAGGAAGCAAGCGTCTGTGGCAAAACAATGCTCAAAGCCGGCGCGTTTCCTCTGATTGTGTGCCGGCCGCGGCCACGGTCCCGGCCCCACCGGGCATTCACAGCAGGTTATTTTTAAACCCCCGGCCAGGCCTCCAACACGGTGCACGGCCTGTGACCCCCGGCCAGCGCCTGCCTCACAAGGGGCTCCAGCTGGCCCCGCTCCTGGGGACCGCAGTGCTACGGGCCGCTGCCAGCAAGCCCCGCTGCACTGCCGGCACATCCCTGTCCCTGTGGGGGACCCTCGTCACTACCCTGCACGCAGAGAGGCGCGAGGGGCTACCGCGGAGGAGTGAGCCCTGCCCGGGCTTGCCTGCAGCACGCTGTGTGCTGCGGGGAGGAAGCGCCCGTGCAGCTCCCGCCGCCCCCGCTTCCTGCCCTCCTTCCTCCCAGCGCTGCTGAGGTCAGAGCTGACGCGCTCCCGCCACCCGCGCGCTCCCCAAGAGGCCACTGTCCCCGCTGTGGCACCCACCGGTGTCCTACCCCGGACTGCGAGGCAGCCGCAGCCCCACACAGGACGCCCCGCACCCCCGGCCCCAGCCCTCCTCCTCTCCTACCGCATGTCCCAGACCAACACCATCAAGGGCCACCGTGGCACTGAGACATGAGGGGCACAGCCATGGGCTCCAGGCAGTGACCGCAGCCGGTGCTCGCTCAGTGGGCAGCCCCAGGACCCTCAGCAGCTGCCCCGCCAGAGTGCGGTGCTCCCTGTCCCCCTCGTGCCGGCGGCTCTGTCCCGGGCTTGTCCCCCCAGGAGGGGACAGGCAAGGTGCCCAAACCCCTCTGCCCACCCCAGGGATCAGCTCCCAGCACACGGCAGTTTCGCCCTCGGCAGCTGCCCCACAAAGCGAGGGAGCACGTGATGCAGCTCAGCACCACGGCACGATGAGCCGCCAGCCCGGACCCCCCCGCCCCACGCTACCTTCCAGGTGCTGTTGGCGTTCTCCAGCGACAACAGCGGGGCAGCCTGTCGGCTCCGTCCCAGCCCTCCCGGCTGCAGCCCAGCGCTACGTGTGCCCCCGCCAGCGCTGGCCCTACCACCCCAGCCGTGCAAACAGAGCGCAGCGGCACACCTGCCGGTGTGGCCAGGCTGCCGCCCCACCCGCTGCGCCAGAAAGACCCTGCCCGCAGCCCAGTGCGGGAACCCCGGGGACTCACCAGGAGCCCGTGTGCAGGTCCAGCCCAACTCCGCATCCGGCCAGCCGGTGGGAGAGAAGGGACCCTAAATCCGCTCCAGCATCATGTTAGCGAGCGAGGGGACAGATGGGCTGGAGTGGATTAGCCCGAACCGCAGCAGCTACAGGGAAACGGGCAAGCCACCGCCGTGCCATTAAATGCTGGCAGGACCGCACCACCACCGGGGAATGCGTGCCCAGCACGGGCCAGCAGGGCACAGCTCAGGGGGGGCTGCTGGCCATGCCAGGGGGGCTTTGCGTGCGGCAGATGGGGCAGAGCCGCCCACTGCCCCTTCTCACCCACGAGGTGCCAGGCGCCGGCTGTCCAGCGCTGCCCATCACCCCACAGGACCCACCTTGGCCGCGCTCCTCTCGTCGGCGCAGTCAGGCTTCTGGCAGCGCAGCACCGTCTCTGGCGGGCACGGCTCAGCTGTGGGAGAGAGGAGGCAGCAGTGCTGGGGTGCTGCAGTAAACCCCCCCGGCCCCACTCCCAGCCCTGCCTGCGCCAGGGCTCCCACACCGCAAAGCCTGGGTCTAAGGGCTTGGCAGAGCACTCGGGCTCGGCCGAGGCTGGGCCTGCCTGCCCACAACGCGTCCGGGGGGATGAAATGCTGTGCCCAAGAGCCAGCACTGCGACCCCACCAGGGGAAGGCGCCGTGCATCCCGCAGCGTCGGGATCCGGCACTCTGAGTCGCAGGATGAGGACACGGACCTGCCCCAGCTCCCCGAGGGCCAGCGCGGATGCTCAGCCTACCGCTTGCCAGCCCCCGGAGGGTCTTAGGAGCCACCTTTAGCTTTGACAGTTAAATCGGCTTTGAGGACAAATCCTATTTTGAAGGCTTTTGTTACGTGTCGTGTCTAATCATGTAAAAATAACCGACTCTTGGCGGCTCACAGCAAATGAGTAGCATGAACATCGTCCTGCACGGCAGCCCCGCTGTGGGCAGGGATGCTCCGGTGGGAAGCTGCCCTCTGGGCACGGAGTCAGCGCAGGGGACACAGGGAGGCTGGCGGCAGGGCTGCACTGAGCGGCACAGCCGCGCTGGCCTCAGCAGCAGGGCAGCCGGCACAGGGGCTTCCCCCGGCACGCCGCTCCCCTCTCCTGCATCCCTCCTGCCAACAAAAACAGCGTCCGCGCTGGCCCGAGCGGGACCGCGGCCAAGGCCGGGGTTAGACTCAGTCTGCAGGAAACATCGCCTTTTGGGACAGTGCCGAAAAAGCTGCTGCTTCTGCCTGCAGAGCAGGAGGCAAGCCGGACAGGCGCTGGGCGCCCCAGCTCCCGGACAGGCAGCGATCCCGGGTGCAGGCAGGGCTGCTGCAGCACAGCGGGTGCTGCTGGACGATGGTGCAGGAGCAGGCGGGCAGGGCTCGGCTCGCAG
The DNA here is from genome assembly GCA_013398225.1 of Steatornis caripensis. NCBI lineage: Eukaryota > Metazoa > Chordata > Aves > Caprimulgiformes > Steatornithidae > Steatornis > Steatornis caripensis. The sequence continues at coordinate 280,231 of VZSC01017423.1, read as the reverse complement.
CCCCCCAGAGAGGGTTGGGAGCCGGGGCTGCCGCGCTGCCCCCGCGGCGGGAGCACAATGAGGGCTCTGTCACGGCGGCCGCCCCGCAGCGCCCGCCGGCCTGGGCCTGCCCCCCGCCCCCCGCCACTGCTGTTTCACTTGACCTATCGGGAATAATAACGGAAACAAATAAGAAATTCCTTCACGCACCCAAGGGAAAGTTTTCCAAACTCACCGAAAACTCAAGGCCATCCGGAGCAGCTGGCGGTGCTGAGGACCAGCCCCACGCCACAGCCGCCGGCACAGCCAGAGCAGCACAGCTCTTGCCAAACACTGACCCCGGCAGCAGGTGACACGGGCCTCACGCATGCCGGGTGGGAGCTCCTCGACTGGGAGCACGCAGAGAGACCCCCAGTTTCTGACGGAGGCAAGAGGGTGTCCGGGTCCCTGCCAGACACTTCGGGGGCCAGAGGACAGATCCCATCCCCGCCGGCTGCTCTCCCCGGCCGGCTGCCTCCTCCTGCTGCTGCCGGCTGTGTTACCACACCTGGCTCTCACAGTAATAGCAAACAAGTTTGAAACCGGACCGTGCTGGCACCGGAGCACACCACAGCAGCTCGCTCTTTCAGACATTCATCCGAGCCGGGGGGGGGAGCAGCGCCGGCAGCACGGGGCAGTTTACTTGGTGCTCCCTGGCTACACCTGCAGCATTCATCCATGTTGCATTCCCCAGCGCATCCCCACCGCGGCCAGAGCTTCTCCCAGCCGCTCGCCCTCATTGCCAGGGCTGGAGGCTTTTGGCCAAGCACGGCTGCCTGCAGCCCGCTGGACCCCCGCGCTCCCCGAGCACCTACCCCCGAGCTCCTCGCTGACATCCAGGCTGGAGCTCCAGGAGAAGCGCTCCACCGCCCCATACTCCAGCGCGCCCAGGCCAGCGGGCAAAGCCTCCAGCTCGTAGGCACCCCGCTTCCTCCAGTACAGAAACATCCCGGGGTCGCGGCTGGGGGCCCCCCGGAGCCGTGCCCGTCCCACCGGGGCCACCGGTGGGACTAGCCAGGCGAGCCTGGCTCCGGCTATAAGAGTGGGTCCCGGCCTCCGGACAAGCGGCGCATTCACGCCGGCAGCCGGGAGCCGCAGGGCGGCGGAGGGTGCCGCTGGAGGCTGCCCAGCGCCCGCGCGGGGGGCACACAAAGGGCCTTTCTTCAGCCTCCTACAGACATTGCACAAATTTCACTTTCCGCCGTCTGTGAAAGACATTAGCTCGTGGAGACAAGACGCACTTGTGATTAAAATAATCAGCATGAAGAGGGGGGCTGTTCGGCGGCTCTGCTGTTGGAAGGCTTTTGGGGGGGGCAGGAATGCAGTGCCACAAGCCCTGGCTGCACCCCCGCACCCGTGGGCACGCTGGGGGCCCCAGCCCGCACAGGGAAAGCCAGGGGTCTTTAGGGGTCTTTTCCCCCTGCTAAATGCCAGCAGACGGGAAAGCACTGGATGGGGCTTAAAACCCACAAAGGCAGCGAACGATGGCACCTTTGTCCTGCCCTACGCAACGCTCTCCCTAAAACAGGGACAAACAAAAAGCCGCATGGGCCCATCGGCCAGGCTGACAACACGCCGGCCCCCAAACTCATCAGCACCAACAGCATCTTCTCCCGAAGGCGCCACATGCACCCCATAGTTTTGCTGCTTCTCGGCACCCTTTGCCAGAAAAGGTAGCCAGAAATTAATAAATAAATTTGTAGCTGCAAAGTTTGTAACATTAAAAAACTCCATCCTGCTTTATTTAGCACATCCTTGATGTTTTAAGTGCTCAGTAGCCGATTTCTGATCGATCACAGTGCCGAGTGCCCCCATACTTGCCCGCAGGATGCTATGCCAAGGTTTACGCTCCAAAGCCCTCAGCCACCCCGTTGCCGCTCTCCCCCTCGGAGCAGACCCACGGTGAGCACTGGGAGCCAGCACCTTCCCCCCCGCCCGAGGCCACAGCATCCACCTCCAGGCCCCAGCAGGCACGACCAGCTTGGTGTGCCCCGGAAAGGTCCGATACAGACATGTGAGGCTCAGCACAGATACACACAAGTTACTCACTCATTCCCCAGCATGGGGTCCATCACGCTCGGCTGGGCGAGGTGGATGCTCGGGGGATGCTTAGCTCCGGAGGGTTTCGGCGCTGGGTGTTTCACACGCACTGCACCCCTGTCTCACCTTTCCTGGTGCCTTTTCCGCCCACTCCCCTGCACCTTAAATCCCTGCCTTGCCTCGACTGGGATTTTCCTCCCAGCTGCACGACGGCGCCTGTGTTTATTTTAGCCACTGTTCAGGCCAGGTTGCCAGCCAAGTCCTTCCTGTGCTGCCAGACCCAGCCAGACGGGGATAATTAGGTCTGGATTAAGTTAAAGCTTTAACTCTTTAAAAGGTGGCAACGCTGCACAGCCCCTCGCAGCTCCTCTCCAGCTCCGTTCCCTTCCGGTAGTCGTCCCATTTAATTTGTTTACAGGTACATTTCTGGAACGCAGGGAAATCTCACAAACCAAGTAAAAGCATTTTTCGCAGATTACTCACACCCACAGCAGCTGCCAGCTGAAAAGATCCAGCCCTGAGCGGTGTGCCACATCCCTCCTTCCTCCGCAGGAGAGACCTGGCCACAGGGCATCCGAACAGGCACCTGACTCGGGGGGCTGTGGACCCCAAGGCCTGCTTTGGGACATGGGTACAGCCATGCCACGTCAGCAGGAACCCAGGCTAGGAGCCCGGTTATTCTTGCAGTCGAGGGTCCGTTAAACACCTGACATGCCAACATTACCCATTCAGAAGCGGTTTTCCCAAAAAGGTCCTCGACTTAGTCCGAGATGCTCACTCACCTCTGCATGACTCCCCACCAACCTCATCTTCTCTGATGAGCAAACCGCTGCCACAACGAAGAGCTGAAAATTAAATAAATACATAAATCAATGAATACCTAGTCTGTCCCAGTGGGGCACAGGGCAGGTAACGAGTTAGGCGAGACCAAGCACCCCGGCGCTGCGTGCAGCATGTGGGTAACACAATCCTCCCCACTCACCCCATCTTGGCCTCTACCTGTACCACGACCTGTTCAGGCAGAGCAGGGCAACGGGCTCAGGCCAGGCCCGCAGCTCTTCCCAGACCAGCGCTCAAGGCGCTGAGCTTAAACCACAGCAGCAGGGTACTGGCCAGAGCCAGCAGCGAGGCGGAATAAAACAGCATTGCCAGCCACACAGGCGAGCCCACAGCACAAAGCAGGCAGCGAGCGGCCGACTCCCTCCAGCGGCTGCGCCTGCGGCTGCCCAGGGAGAGGATGCTCTCCCTCACGCCTTCCTCCCCATCTCCCTGACAGGGGAAACCCCCAAAAATGCAGCTCTGCGGCAGGACCAAGGAGAGAACCACCGCCACGAACTCCTCCCGGAACCACGAGGGGGGTTACGGCTACGCCCACACTACCACGGATCGCTCTCCGAAACCCAAGTTCTCCAAACGGAGGACCGCTGCCAATTCACGGCAGAGCACGCTCCCGGTGACCAAGAGCCGCGTCCAAGTCAATGCAGGCTGAGGAAAAAATTCAAACCAAGCCACTGTTTTTAATAGATATTTATTACAAAACACCAAAATACAAACTGAAAATATGAAACATTATAAAAACCGGACATGCTGTAGTATCTACACCAGACGCCTGCCCAGGGTCTCTCGGAGCACTCTGGCACCCAGCGCTTCCGTGACCACACCTGGCTCTTGCCAGTCTCCGGCTAAAACAAAACCCATCGTCCAAGGTCCCCAAGGCTTTAGGCGTAGTCACACTCAAATGCATACTCCCTCCTCTTGAAATGCTTCTTCTTTTTCAGCTTCCCAGATCCCAAGATGCTGTAGTTATAATCAGACGTGACATAGGGGATCTCTCCCTCAACTCCCTGCTGAAAAGAGGAAAAACAAAACCACAAACAAGTTTTAGAGCTCGTGTCTTCAACAGAATGGGAAGCATCGTCCTCTACAGGCTGACAGAGCTGACTGGTGGAAAGGAGCAGGCATTCACCGAACAAACCCTACTCTGGAATCTCAAACACATTCTCCTCTCCCTTGTTTCTATGCATTAAGGACAATTTCCTAGAGATAACCATTGGCTAATGCCCAGACATCCCCGGGCACGCATAAGCCTCAGAAACAAGAAAACAGAAAACCCGCCAGCCAGCCTAAGCTCAGCCAGCTTCCGCCCTCTTCCCGTGCAGCTCCTACCTGGCCCACAAGAACACAGTTCGGGATGGCAATGTTTCCAAGGAGCAGACAATTCACTAGTCTCAGGTTCTCCGGAGGCACTGGCGTCAGCACGTGGTAAAGCTTCTTCTCCATCTCAACCCCTCGGACGATTCCTGG
>VZSC01017423.1:250621-269557 GCA_013398225.1 Steatornis caripensis | reverse complement strand
TGAGCCTCCGCCGCCGCCCCTCGGCCGAGCGCCGCCCGCCCCGTTAAGAGGCACCGCCCGCCGCCCGGCACCGCCCCGCTACGCCGCTGCCCGCCCTGCTCTGCCTCTGCGCGGCCGCTGCCGCCTCCTTCACCCGCCGCGGCGACTACCGCCTGGCCGGCCTCTTCCAGATGCACGCCCCGGCGCCGCGGACCGTTGCCCGGCCGCTGGTGCGCGGCTGCGACGAGTGAGTCCCCCTGGCGGTGCCGGCGCCCCAAACGCGCGGTCTTTTCCTCCCCGAAAACCCCTTTTGTGTTCGCACGGCTCTGCCGCCTTCAACAGCCACGGCTACTGCCTGTCCCAGGCCATGCGCTTCGCCATGGAGGAGAGAAACAACTCCAGCGCCCTCCTCCCCAACGTCACCCGGGGCTATGACATCCACGACACCTGCTCGGAGCCCGCCAACCTCCACGCCGTGCTGCGTGCCCTCGCCCGGAAAGGCGCGAGGGAGGTCGAGGTGCTCCCCACCTTCCATCAGTACGAGCCCGAGGTGGTGGCCATCATCGGGCCCGACAGCACCCAGCTGGCTCTCACCACAGCGTCTGTCGTCGGCGTCTTCCTCGTACCGGAGGTAAGCGCAGCTCCCCCGCCAGATGAAGAAAAGCGATCCTGCGGAGTAACAGTTTGAGGGAGGGTGGGCTCAGAGCTGAGGAGCCGGGCTGAGCTGGAAACGCAGCCCCTCTGCGCCTGCGTTGGCCCAGGTCTCTTCCTGGGCGCTGGCCAGCAGGCAGGAATCGTGGCTAGCTCCCTGTCCTGCAGAGGTTTCTCTCACGGCAGCACCTTCAACTCTGGGTCCGCTGCCTGCCCAGCCCCAAGTCTCTTCAGCAGACGGGCAGCCCGTGCCATTAGCTCTCGGGGTGCCTGGGGCACTGCAGCCCCCTTCCTTGTGGCTCCCTCTGCAGATTAGCTACGAAGCCTCCTCGGAGACGCTGAGCCTGAAGCAGTTCTACCCCTCATTCCTGCGCACGATTCCCAGCGACAGGCAGCAAGTGAAGGCCATCTTCCTGCTGCTGCAGCGCTTTGGGTGGACGTGGGTTGCGCTGCTTGGCAGCGACAACGCCTACGGCAGGGACGGCTTAGACTCTCTCTACAAGCTGGTGACCGCAAGCGACATATGCGTTGCCTACCGAGGCATCCTCCCTGCGGACAAGGACGCCAGCAGCCCAGAGCTCCACAACCTGGTCAGAATCCTCACGGACGTCAGGGTCAACGTCACTGTCATCTTTTCCAACAGACGAAGCGCCCGCCCTTTCTTTGAGGTGGTGGTCCAGAGGAACGTCACGGGCATGGTATGGGTGGGCTCTGAAGACTGGTCATTAGCCCAAACAATCTGGCAGGTGCCTGGCATCCAGAATATCGGCTCAGTGATTGGGATGACGGTTGAGAAGACAGAGTCTGCAATGCTGGAGCGCTTTGAATCTTGGAAGATGGCAGAGGAAAGCGCTACGACTGAATGTGCCGGCAGCACGGGGCCAGGCGAGGGAATCGGAGGGAGCGCTCAGCTGGACTGCACCCAGCGCTGCACCTGCTGCCACTCGCTCGCCGCTGCCCCCGACACATACGACGCTCAAGCCTCCTTCAACGTGTACTCAGCTGTGTACGCCGTGGCCCACGGCCTCCACGACCTGCTGGGCTGCACCTCGGGGGCATGCAGCAAAGGCACAGTCTACCCCTGGCAAGTAAGAGCAACACGAGGAAGGATCTTCCTTGTGGAAGAGGATCCATGAGGATCCTTCCTCATGGGGAAGGATTTTCCTCCTGGGCCCAGGGGTTTTCTGTCCCTGTGAAAGGCTCGTGTCCCAGCTGAGGAGCTTCGTGGGCTTCAGCTGCCCATCACAGGCAAAGCAGCCTGGACCTAGACCCGGACTCTTGCCCTAGATCACTTCTGTTCCTCTACCGCCAGCCCCTCGCAGAAACCTGGAAGGGAGTTCCTGCAGCTGGGCATATGCTAGCTGTTGGCAGGGTGGAAAGAGGAGCCAGAGCAGAGAAGGGGCCCTCCAGCACATCTCCCTCCTGAAGCAAGGCACTCCTCAGCGCGAGTCACCCCATTGGAGTCTCGCCTCTTCTCTTACTCTTCTGTTTCACAGCTCCTACAAAAAATCAAGCAAGTAAACTTCACCCTGTACAAAAGCCGCATCTCTTTTGACACCAACGGCGACATTCGTAAAGGCTACAACATCGTCATGTGGAACTGAAGAGCCTGAGCTGGGCTTTCGATGTGATCGGAACTTTCAGTGCGAACCCTGACAGGCTGAGCATCGACCAGGGCAAAATCCTGTGGCACACAAAAGATCGCCAGGTACTGTTCTACATCCAGATCTTACCTATTGCTTACTGCCAGCTACACCGCCAACACCGCCAGTTCTGAGGTACTTCCCCATAGCAGACAAAAATGAGGGCAGGTGGAGGTGTTATGGGGGAGCGAGCCGCGTTCTAAGCATCAGATTTCATCCTTCCAAAAAGCAAGCAGAGTCAAAACGGCCCCTGGGTCCTACTTTTATCTTTAAAAGGTCTCACTTCTCACCACCTCTGCGGTGACCTCTTGGCTCCTGCCCTGCCCTGCCTGTCCTGAAAGCCAGCAGCGAGCTGCCTGAATGCTGCAGGCCTGGGCCTGGCGCTCAGCAAGCATCCCGCTGCTTGCCCTGCTTGCCTGCCTGACCCTCGCTGCGCTCCCCACAGGCTCCCACCTCAGTCTGCTCCAAGGCCTGTCAGCCCGGGGAGAAGCGGCTGCAGCAGAGCCACCACCAATGCTGCTTCAGCTGCATGGCCTGTCCAGCACGAACCTTCCTGAACAGATCGGGTCAGTGCGCCCCAGAGGGCTGCTCCCTCCCCTCCCTTCCTGCCTGGCTCCCCTGCCTCCTTCTCCTGTCCGCTCCTGGCTTCCGTCTCACCGTTCCCCCAGCCTCTTCCCTTGTGCTCTCTCTTCCTCCCCGTGGTCAGTAAAACTCTCTGATCGGACCTGAACACAGTCGGTCTGACTCCTCCGTTTGCCTACCCGTGGGTATGCAAACCCCGTGCCCTGCGCTTTCCGGGGAGCGCTGCCCACAGGTAGGCGCACGCAGTCAAACAGCCAGCAGAGACAGCGCTGGCAGAGCCCCTTCTCCCGCAGCCACAGGGGACAAGGGACGTCCAGCCCGAGAGTCATTTCCTGCATTGCATCCTCCGGGAGGGAAATCGGACCCGGTGGTTGCCTTTGTGCCCCAGATGGCACTCGGGGCTTCCACACCACGCGGTCACCAGCAGCTGGCACATGGAAATGTCCCCTACCTGGGACAGGCAGCGGGAACCTCTTGTCTCAGAGTCACCGGCCACAATGCCAATGCCCTTGCTGGCAGCTGGTTGCTTGGCAGCCTCGGTCCGCACTTGGGCTGAGGTGGGCAGCAGCAGTCAGCTGTGGGTAACAGCAGGAGTGGGGAGCCCCTAGACGCAGCACTGCTGTCCCACACTCCAGCCTGCGGGAGCCGGGCTGCTGGAGACCCATCCCGGCCTTCACAGGTTACTGTAGACGCGCAGGCCCCTTCCCACCCAGACTCCAAGCGCCCCTGAGCCTCAGCTCAGCCTGCTGAGCTCCTGCAGGCCTCGCGCCTCTCAAGCCAAGCAATGGGCTTCTGGGGAGTCCTCTGGGGGGTCTTTTGGGAAAAAAGCCCCCTCTGCTCTCCAAGGCTCAGAAGCGCCCAAGGGGAAGGAGCAGGATGCGAGGAGCAAGCAGCTCTCGCAGGGAGCCCAGGGGACTGCGAGGGCAGGGCACTCCGCCGCGGCAGATCTCTTACCGCAGCACTGGTGTGCAAGGTGCCTCCACCACCACCTGGGCTCGTGTCCTCCGCAGACCTCTACAGCTGCCAGTCCTGCGGGGTGGACGAGTGGGCCCCGGCGAGGAGCGAAGCTTGCTTCAGCCGCACGGTTGAGTTCCTGTCCTGGTCCGAGCCCATCTCCTGGGTGCTGCTGACCCCCACCATCCTCCTCATGCTGCTCATGGCAGGGCAGGCCGTCCTCTTCGCCCTGAACGCCTCCACGCCAGTGGTGAAATCTGCGGGCGGGAAGATGTGCTTCCTCATGCTGGGCTCTCTGGCCTGTGCCTGCAGCAGCCTCTTCTGCTACTTTGGGGAGCCCACCCGGCACACGTGCCTGCTGCGGTTCCCCCTCTTTGCNAGGTCCCGGCCCCGGCGGAGGCGGGCGGCAGCGGCGCCGAGTCCCTTGCCGAGAAGAAGGCCCCGCGCAGCAGGAAGAGCCCGGCCCCGCCNCTGGGCTCTCTGGCCTGTGCCTGCAGCAGCCTCTTCTGCTACTTTGGGGAGCCCACCCGGCACACGTGCCTGCTGCGGTTCCCCCTCTTTGCCATCGGCTTCGCTGTCTTCCTCTCGTGCGTGGCGACGCGCTCCTTCCAGATCATCTGCATCTTCAAGCTGAACGCGCGCTGGCTGGCCCTCTACGAGGCCTGGCAGCGGCGCAGGGGGCCGGTGCTCTTCGTGGCCGCCAGCACGGCGGCCCAGGCGGGGCTGTGCCTGGCCGCGGAGGCCGCCGGCCCCTCGGTGCCATGGAGGGACTACGGCGCGTCGGCTGGGCGGGTGCTGCTGGAGCGCGCCCAGAGCGCCGCGGCGAGCCGGGCCTCCGCGGCCGCCACCGCCTACACCGTGCTGCTCAGCGCCTGCTGCTTCCCCTCGGCTACGCGGGCAGGGCCCTGCCCGCCAGCTACAACGAGGCCAAGCGCCGCACCTGCACGCTGCTCCCGCATCTCGCCTGCTCCGCCGCCGTCCTCTGCACGCAGGGCGCGCCGCCGGGCGGCTGCTTCCTCCCGAGGGCCGTCGCCATCGCGCTGCGGCCGCGCCTCAACACGCCCGAGCACGTCCAGATGGCGATCCAGCGCTACACGCNCGGGCAGCGGCAGAGGGGCGGCGGTGCCGGTGGAGTGCCCCACGTGCCACAAAACCTTCCTCAGCAAATACTACCTGAAAGTGCACAACAGGTAGGCGCTCCGGCCTCTCCTGCGCCTCGCCACCTCGGCGCCCCCGGCACGGGGTTGCTTTGAGCGGGGGGGTTCGCGCGCCCGGAACGCTTCCAGCGGCCACAGCGACGGCCCTGGGCTCCTGCTCGCAGGGGCTGGAACCGGGCGGACGGCGAACCGTCTCCTGGGCTTCCGGAGCGCGCGCGGGCCGCGGGGCAGCGAGCCCGGCCGGGGGCGAGCACAGCGAGGAGCCTCGGGCCGACCCCGAGAGCACCACGGGCACCCGCCGGAATCGTGGGAGCTGCAGCCTCGCGAGCCGTAGTCCTGCAAAATCGAGGTTTCGCAGAGCGCAGCGGGCACCAGCAGCCTCCCCGCGCTCCGACGGGACCAGCAAAGCTGAAATAAGGGGCGGCTTTTGGGCGGCCAGGAACGTTGGCGCTGGGGGAGGGGGCAGAAGCTGCCCGGCCCTTCCCTCTCCCTTGCTCGCGTCCTCGCCGGGCGGTTACGCGTCTCTGCTGTCGAACTGGCAGTGACGGACGTTCCGCGTTCACGTTCCCCCTAGGAAACACACCGGAGAAAAGCCGTTTGAATGCTCCAAATGCGGCAAGTGTTATTTCAGGAAAGAGAATCTTCTGGAACACGAAGCCAGAAATTGCATGAACCGATCGGAGCAGGTACGCCCGGGAAGCTGCCACGGGCAGCCTGGGCAGCGGGCGCTGCTTTGCAGGAAGGCAAGTGGAGCCTTTTTCCAGCCACAGCCCACGTCGTGCTCGGCGACCAAACAAAAGCCCCTCATCCCCACCACGCGGCATGCGTACCACGGCTGGGGCCACCCCGAGCCCCTCTCATGAGGAGGAGGGCGGCGGCTTTTGCCTGATTTGCCAGACCGCTCTCATTTTCTCTGTTTTTTTCAAGCACACGAGGATCCTCTTTGTACCGGAAGAGATCCAGATCGCAGCGGGTGTGGGTTAAACGTTGTGACTGGGTCCCAGCACCCAAGTGCCAAGCGCTGGTCTGAGCAGCGGGCTTCGTGGCGGACGCTTGGCTCCGCGGCGGCCAACGCCTGCCCCGTCCCTTGCAGGTTTTCACGTGTTCTGTCTGCCAGGAGGCATTCAAGAGGCGAATGGAGCTGCGGCTGCACATGGTGTCGCATACCGGGGAGATGCCCTACAAGGTCAGAAGCGGCTGCTGGATGCTGGCTCAGAGGGAGAGGGGCCAAGCCTTTCTGTTTCGGCGCGGCCCAGCCCCGCCCGACAGGGAAGCCGAGCGCGGCAGCTCCCTTCCCCGCTCTGCAGCAGCCCGCTGAGGGCCATTCCCCATCTCTGAGCTGGAATGTGCTCCAGGGAGGCACTGGAGGCAGGCGCTTTCTGTGGCCTTATCAGGGATTTGCGTTCCGCGTCAGAGCGGCGCTCCCCTGCACGCCGGCCCCTGCCCGCTGTGCCGGTGTGCCGCTGGTCCTCTCCTCGTGCAGAAACCGCCGTTGGGGGGCGGCTGGAAGCTGACCCTCCTCTCCTTTCCTCCAGTGCTCCTCCTGCGCCCAGCAGTTCATGCAGAAGAAGGACCTGCAGAGCCACATGATAAAGCTGCACGGCGCCCCAAAGCCCCACGCGGTAAGCGGGGTGGGTGGGCGGCTTTTGAGAGGGGATTGTCCGCAGGCCAGAACCGGCCCGAGAACGGCGCCTGTCGACGTCTCTGGCTCTGTTCGGCGAGGCAGGGAGCTACAGAGCTGCTGGTTTTTGGCTGACGGACCCAGGTGCTGATGACACTTCGCCTTTGTCAGGCTGTCTCGTCTCATTAGGTGCCTTGGAGCTGGGGTGCTACCGCCCCCGGCTGCTGGGAGGGCCCCAAAGCTGCAGTGGCAGGCGGAGGGATGGGTCTCGGGCGGCGAGCGGGTCTGCTGCAGGCGTACGCCGCGAAGATGCCTGGGTGAGCTGCCTAACCCCGCGCTCTCCTGTGGCCTTGCAGTGCTCGACCTGCTCCAAGTGCTTTCTGTCTCGGACAGAGCTGCGCCTGCACGAGGCCTTCAAGCACCGGGGAGAGAAGCTGTTTGTGTGCGAGGAGTGCGGGCACAGGGCCTCGAGTCGCAACGGCCTGCAGATGCACATCAAGGCCAAGCACAGGTACGGCGTGACCCACGTCCCCCCGACGCCACCCTGGCTCTCCTGGCTGCGCGTCATCTGGCGAGAGGCCAGCCCGCATTCTGCTTTTCTTTCTTCTGCAGGGAGCGCAGGCTGTCAGCACTTCCTCTGAGTGCACGGCTGTAGTAAAGTGGGTGATGAGCGAAGCTCACCAGCCCAGCTAATTCATGTTCTTTAAGTGGCAAGCGTGCGGCAGCTCGCCACACTTGTCCTTAGCGTTCTGTTTCCGGGGCTGGTTATAACACCTGAGGGGCGGGAGGCTCCGGCTTGGGAACCTGTGGCTGCGGAATAGCGTTCGTGGGCCTCCAGAATGCTTCAGTTTGGGACGGGTTGAAGTAGGATTTAATTACGAGACCTTTGGGCGAGCAGCGACAGCTCACCTGAGGGGCTGAAGCTCGCAACAGCAGGGTGAGGGTGACGTTTCCCCCGCCTGCAGGAACGAGCGGCCCTACGTTTGCGAGTTCTGCCACCATGCCTTCACACAGAAAGCCAACCTCAACATGCACCTGCGCACGCACACGGGCGAGAAGCCCTTCCAGTGCCACCTCTGCGGCAAGACCTTCAGGACGCAAGGTATGCCCCGGCGTGCGGCTGTGGCTGGTGGTGCAGAGTGCTGCGCTCCGGCATCCAGGACCTCCAGAAAGGAGCCCTGCTGCCAAAGGCGCCTTCTNGAGAAGCCCTTCCAGTGCCACCTCTGCGGCAAGACCTTCAGGACGCAAGGTATGCCCCGGCGTGCGGCTGTGGCTGGTGGTGCAGAGTGCTGCGCTCCGGCATCCAGGACCTCCAGAAAGGAGCCCTGCTGCCAAAGGTGCCTTCTGCCGGCCTCCCTGGGGAGCAAAGCCACGCTCTCGTGAGTGTGTGCTGACCCCGAGGAAGGCACATTCCCGTTACCTCCGTTACCCTCACAGCACAAGAGGGGAAGAAATGGATAACTTCCCCAGTGACAGTCGGCCTGCACCAGCAGGCGGCTGCTTGTGCCGCTTCTAATCCTTTGTAACCAGCCCGGCACAGACCAACCGCACCGCGCATGCGCCATCTTCGCTGCGGCACATCCCGAGCCCTGGGATGGGGGGCACGCGCCGCACCGCTGACCCTGTGCCTCTCCCCTTCTCTCCCGCAAATGGCAGCGAGCCTGGACAAGCACAACCGGACGCACACTGGGGAGCGCCCCTTCAGCTGCGAGTTCTGCGATCAGCGCTTCACGGAGAAGGGGCCCCTCCTGAGGCACATCGCCAGCCGGCACCAGGAGGGGAGGCCCCACTTCTGCCAGATCTGCGGGAAAACGTTCAAAGGTAACGACCAGGGCTGCGAGCTTTCGCACGGCTCTTTAGAAACTGCCGTCCTTCCCGAGGGGCGGGTTAGCGCCCCTGCGAGCGCGTACGGCCACCGACGGGCTCTTGCTTCCCTTCTCAGCTGTTGAACAGCTGCGCGTCCACGTCCGCCGGCACAAGGGTGTGAGGAAGTTCGAGTGCACCGAGTGCGGCTACAAGTTCACGCGGCAGGTGAGGCCTTCCCGGGCTCCAGGGACCCCCGCGGAGCGTGCCGCGCCAGGGGAGCCGTCCCTCTCCAGGCCATTCTTCGAGCCTCTTCCTTTTGCAGGCTCACTTGAGGCGCCACATGGAGATTCATGACCGGGTGGAGAACTACAACCCCCGGCAGCGGAAGCTGCGGAACCTCATCATCGAGGACGAGAAGGCCGTGGTGGTGGCGCTGCAGCCGCCCGCGGAGCTGGAGGCAGGCTCGGCCGAGGTGATCGTGGAGTCCCTGTCCCGCGGCCCCCTGCCCGAGGAGATCCCCGTGCAGAGACTCTGCTCGAACGAGAACTTCTCTACGGCAGATGTGATCGAACAGTCGCTAATTATAACGACGACGATTCCCGAAGACTGTGAAACGTAGCGTGACCACCCGTGCTCGCCCTTCCTGTCAAACACAATAAAGCACCAGGCTGGAGCCGCTCTGCCACGCTTGTTCTTTCCGAGTCGTGCATTCACCCCTTCCCCTCCTTCCCTGCGAAGCCCCCACCCCAGGCTGCAGGGAAGTGAAGTTACGATGAAGCTATAATTGGGTCTCAAATGAAGAAACAAACGCGAAGCTGCTCAGAATGGCTACTTAAATAAACATACCTGTGAGGCGGGATGCGACTGGCGGCTCCGTGTGCGTCACGCTGTGAGTGCTTCTTAATGAGCTCTCGTTGTGGCCCCGGGGACAGCTGGCGCTCGCCTCCCCCTTCCTCCAGCCTCTTGCCGTGCACTGCCAGTTCTGCCTGTGAGTCTGAAAGCTCGCGATTAAAGCTTGCCTTCCCCCAGAGAGCGCGGCTCTGCCCCTTTCCTTAAGCATCTGTGGAAAGGATTTTCTCCGTTAAATTTGTGCCTTATTCCTACTTTGTTTTGTCGAGTTTCTGCTAATTGCTGTTTCTTTGCCCTAGCAAAGGCGGCCATGACCTGTGTCTTCTCAGCACTGACCTAATTTAACCATTACTTTACTTGAAACATGTTACCTCGAGGAGCTGGACCATGCCCTCAGCTCTTCCTTATAGGCGTGGGGATTGGCATTTGAAACGCCGTGATCCAGGGCTGCCATGGCACTGAGAACCGTTGCCTGATTATTCCCAGGGTGGGGAAGGTCACCGAGTGTACCCACGTGCCCTGCCATCACGGCTGCGCTCCCTCCCCTTTCCCTCTTGCCCTCCCTGCAAAGGCAGAAAGTCTCTGGTTTAAATGGACCTCGGGCCTAGAACGAGAAGCGTCGCAGTAAAAACCTACTCAGTAATCTTCCCCTCAAAGACGACAAGATATTCACGTAACATGTTTTATTTAACTTGACTGCTGCAAGTAAATTTAAAAACAAACTATGAGAATAAAAATACATTATCTGTAAATGTAAAATGCCTTTGTTTCAAAGGACGGTATTTAAACTGTACGCAGATTCGGACACGATGAATTTTACAAAAAATAAATACGGATCCATAACTGTTCAGCCGGTTGGGGAATCTGGGGGTGGCAGGTCCAGCAGCGAGCACTACAGTATAAGATGGAGTGCGCGTACTATTTATAGTTCAGCATAAATACTTCGGTTTGCAACGCAGGTTCAGCTGCGCGGCGCACGCCCTCTCTCCCCGGGTGCGACACGGCCGCACTGCTTTGGCCTCGCAGGTCGGTGCAGCGGGACACGGCCATGGCTCCCAGAGGCGAAGGAGCCGCTCCAAGTCACGGGCCCCCACCTAGCTCCTCTGCCAAAGCGGGGCCCCGCTGCGCCCCAGCCTGCAGCAGCGCCAGTGAGGGTTTGAAACCGAGAGGCTGCCGCGGCCGGGCAAGGCCCCTCAGTGATCCGGCGCGCAGCAGTTTCAAGGCACTGTCGGAGTTCCAAGCTTGGGAACAGCCCAGGTTTCATGAGCGGCTTTCCCGAGCTCCACAGCCGAGGAGCGTGGCGTAAAATAGCATTCAAGGCAAAACTCATTCGTTCAAAGCTGTGAAGACGCCAGCGTTGTGGAGGCGGGGCTGTGATGCTACTCAAGCCAAGGGCAATCCAGAAGGCGTGCCATCAAGTACACAGGCTCTCCCATCTCCGAACTGTGTTTAAATTCAGGGTTTTTTTTCCTATCGGTTAAAAATGAAAGGTGGAGAAAGCGAGCGCGTGCAGCCACACTTCAGCCTTGTCACACTTGGCTGTTCTCCTGAAGGCACGACGCCCGCCTTTGGGTGAGCCGTACTGCAGCTCTGGCTGTTCGCTTGTTCAAGAAACATTCCAGGAGTAAACTGCTCGCAGCTTCTCTTCAGCCGAGGCAGGCAGAGGAAAGAGCCCAAGCTAGCTAGGTCACTTGGGCGAGTATAAAGGCAAATCTTACACAGGCAAAGCAACCCAGCAAACCCCAAACAAAAAGAAGAAAGAAAACCCGCTAAAATAACTACCTTCCACTCCGCAACACTCTGGTGAACTCCAACACCTACGCCAAAACGCCTCAGCGACACTTTCCAAGCGCCCAAATCCTGAGAGCTCCTGCAAACCGGAGGCGTGACAGGCACGAGCCCCCTCCGAAGGTCCCGCTGCAAAGGGAACTCGCTTCTCCCCTTCCCCTTAAAGGGGGGCGCGCTGGGGAGATCAGAAATGAAAAAATCTGGCTGGGAGAACGCAACTGAAAGACAAACAAGGGTGCTTCTTGGGTGCTCTTCTAGGACGGGCTGGAAAACAAACACCTGCAAAGCTTTAAATGCTGCAACTTGAAAAAACCCCACCAGAGGAGAGGAAGAACTGAAGTTCAGACAAAGGGAAAAGTGAAGCTTCCCAAGCCAGCGCTGCCGAGATCCCTGCTATGGGACGTCTGTTCCTTCTGAGGGCGTGAACGGGAGCTGACAACCACGGCAGCCGCGCAGGAAGGGCCGTGGTCTCGTATTAACCTCTCACGCCAAGAGACCCCCAGCTCCCGTGGGGAGTGTTCCCCCTCTAACCATGCAGAGGAAGACGTGCACAGGAGGGCTGTCCTCCTCCGAGACACAGCACAGAGGTGGGGGTCCACACTAGCGCCCTACCAGACAGATCCCTTCTGAGAAAGAAACTGAAAAAAGGAGTTTGGTGGCAAATGAAGCGTTACGGGGTGAAGGAGCTCCCAGTGAAAGGCATCTGACCAAAAGCAGTAAGCCGCGACGCTGCGGTGACATTCACTGCGATCACTTTCCTCAGGGTTCACCTCTCGGGTCTCCTCTGCGGGCAGTGCGGCGCCTTCTCCCGCCCCCAAGAAGGGCTGAGGGCTGCCGCCGCGGAGGTCTCGCTGGCTGCGGTTCTGCAACAGCATATCAAACATTCAGAGTTTCCACTCTCTCTACAATCAGTACGCTTTGGTTTCCAGGCACCGGTTTGCCTCTGCCTTCTCTCAAAGCAACACTGGTCCTGGATACCGAACTCGCATTGAGCCAGGGCGACAGCACCTTCCCCTGCTAGCGAAGCTCATTAAGGTTCTGGTTGTGAAGGTTTTGGCGCTGCCTGTTCAAGTTGATGGTGTTGTCCAGTGTGATGCCGTCGTCCTCCTGCGTGGTTTCGGGCATGAACTGCCGGAATATGCTGACGCTGCCGTGCCAGAAGATGGGCTCGGGGAGCCGGCCCACCACGCTCCACGTTCGCGTCTCAGGATCGTAGGCTTCCAGGACGTCCGAGAGCTCAAACGTGTTATCATAGCCACCGGAGACGTAGAGCTTCCCGCCGAGCACGGCCACGCTGCCCCCAACGTGAACCTGCAATTTAAAAGTAAATACACACAATTAGACAGGAGCGTTTTGCACAATTAGGCAGACGATAAAGGTGTCGGGTACCATCCTGCCGGGGCTCAGTGCCCACCCGCTGCCGACCCTGGCTCTGCACCGGCGCTGCCTGAACACCAGGAAGAGACAAGAGTTTTGGAGCCTCGCTCCGCTCTTGTGCGCTGGGCTGAACACCCGCTGCGCAATCACAGTCCAGGATTTTTCTTCCAGGTGACTGTGATACGCTGACACGCACTCCGTGTGCGAGGCATTAGAATCTGAAGAGCACCTTGTTTCCAAAGGGAAATCAAGCCAATTTTTAACACAGGTGGGCATCCAGTAGGTCGGTACGTGTCCCACCTGAAGCATGGCAGGGATTTTGTCCCATTCGTTCTTCGCTGGATTGTAAACATCCACTTCAGCCGAGTCGTCTCTGTGGGAGATAACACAAAATTACTCTTGTGTGTTCTAAAAACCTCCTGTGTCATGAAGCCCCCCGTTCAACAGCCTGAGATGCCGCCGTGAGCACTTCTGCTCCAATCCCGCTACACCTACCGGAGGCCAAAGGGTTCCTGTACGAAGGCGCAGGTCTCAACGCAGGCCCTAGCCTCCGGCGTGGGCTTTTCCCACATTCAGACCCAGGAAACGCCCAGACCTCTCTGCTGCACCCCCACGCATGAAGCAGGCTGGCACAGACACTGCGCAAGTGCCACGTGTTAGTGCAGCAGCACTTCTCATTCTCAGCGCCAGCGACCTACACCCAAAGGGCCCGAAAGCCCCTTCTGAGCTTCTCTAGAGGCAAAGCAACGCTCTCGATACTTTGTAGTATACCCTCGGTTTTAGGACGCTGCCCGGAGGGGAAGGCAGACGGGACGACCAGGGACAGAGCAGGCAGACCGCACGTGCTGTTTTCCGCCTCCCTAACCCGGTCGCTCCACCCGGGGCGGTGGGGGGAGCTGCCCCAGACAGCGAGCCCCACTCGGAGCCCTGCATGCAGCTTCGCCACTGCTGGGTCGGAAATCGCTGCACAATCTCGAGGGCTTTCTCAAATCTAGTCTTCGACACCTGCATCTACGGCAGGTGTGTTCCCAGACTAACTTTCTGCAAGCCTGCATTTCACAGAGTGATCTGGCTTTGGTGCCAAGCACGTCAGGGTCTGCAAGGAAAATGACTGCTGTTCTGGAGAGGCTTAAACCTCCATGCGCTTCAAAGTAACGGCATCCCTACCACTTGAGGTTTTCACCAATGCCAAATTTAGACGGGCTGGAGGACGGCGAGAGCAGAGCTGTGACAGGGCAGCGTAATCCCCCAAGGCTTCTCCCACCCGCTCCGCTTGCGAAGGCGACAGCGACAGGTGAGGGACGCCTGCAACGCAGGAATGCACGCCGCTGACACAAGAATGCAAAGAGGACAAGGCCAGGGCAGCCGGAGAAGTGCTGTCAGTCGCTCCCAGACAGCACTGTTACGGACGGGTTCAAAAGGCTGCAAGGAATGTTTTATTGCCTTTGCATCTATGGCGACATCGCGCACTGCCATGCATCGTGCGGGTGACAAGGCATCGCCATCGATTGCTGACGTGAATCTGAGGAGGGGAGGGAGTGAAAACAAACGAGAAACCTCACCTACAACAGCAGTGTCTGTTTAGCAAACCATTACATCAAAATCCGCCTGCTACACCCACGGCAAAGCTGCAGCACGTGCCAAGGGACGCTGTGGTTACGCTCTGGCCGAGCATGCCAGAGCTACGTCTCTGAAGACCTGAGCCTCACTGCCGTGCCGTTATTTATAGTTATAAAACCTGTCCCACTAGAGGGGATTGTCAGCCAGAAGCTTAATCTGAGCTATTTGAAACTAACCAAAAAATGGGTTTGCGACTTTTATTTGTAACCTGTTCTTCTGTCCTCACGGGTTACTTTACAGCTTTACGCGGAGCAGCAGCCCACGTGCAGCACGTGAAAAACCCGACCCCGGTAATCTCCTCTCCAACTCCTGCAGATGTGCAAGCGATCAGAAATCCTCAGGTGTCAATCACCAGCATTTTAAAATGGGTAAGAAAAAGAGAAACCTGCAGAATGGGCTAGTGACAAGCAGCCGCATAGCTACAACGCCCCTGCCAGTATTTCCTGAAAGCCAGGTGACTCAAGCTGCCGCCTGCAAACACCTGCCAGGATGCAAGACACTCGGCTGAACCCAGAGGAATCAAATAAAAGGTCCTGGGTAGAAGTCGCTGCTTTATGCAAAGACAAGAGGAGATTAAAAAAAGGAAAGCGTCTGGAAGCCATCAGAGAAGTCAATGTTTGCTCAAAGCCAACACCCCAAGACGAAACGCTTCAGCCCTAGCATGCCTTTCGGTTTATTTTTAATTAAGTGGATAACCGAGGCATTTGCACCACCAGGACAGCTTCAGATGGGTAATTAAGTCCCAATTTGGAAAGGTGCTTAAAAATAGCAACCAATCATTTCATCTTCAGTCCTCTTATCACCGCTGAGACGGGGGATGTCCTCTCCTGCGCTACAGTTTAACGTTTTCTTGGAGCTTACTCACCTATTTATAGCAACGAGGGGGCTTGAACCAGAAGCCAAGAAAACTGAGAAGTCTATTTCCAAGCAGCGCTGCTGACTTCAGACAGATTTATGCCTGGCTATTCCCCAGCCTGTGGGCTGATGTGGACATTTTTACACAATTTTAAGTGTAGTTCTTTGAGGTCTAGCTATGACAGAAGTAAAGGAAAGAGGCGTGGCAGTTCACAGACGCTGCTGCACTGTCGGAGGAGGACCTGCTGCGCTCTCCCAGGGTAGTGGTCTCCTACAATCCCTCACAAAATCCACGCGCCTTCCCAGGGAAACCCCGGGCTTGCCCAGTGGGGATACGGGGAGGGGGGATATCGCTCCCGCTGCTCACCTTACAAAGTACATGAGGCCGTTGAGAGTGACCGTCTTTGGGGCGAAAGACCAGGGAGGCAGGTGGCCGCAGTTCACGAGGGACCAGAGGTCGCTGTCGGGGTCGTAGCACTGCATAACCATGGACTCCTTGCCAGCCAGGGAGCCTATGGCGAACAGCTTGCCACGGCACGAGGTGGTGGAGCAGTTGTCCATGGGGTACAGCATGGGCTGCAGAGCCTCCCAGCTGTCCAGCGAGTGGTCGTAGCGCTCTGTGCTGTCGGAGGCGATCACGTACAGCAGCCCGTCCAGGACCGTAGAGCTGTGGTATTCTCTGGCTTTCAGCATGGGAGACACCTCCGTCCACTCGTTCACACTGGAATTGTACCTCCAGACGCAGTCATACAGCCTCGACCCGTCCGATCCCCCTGCAGCACAGCACGCCATGTTTCAAAGCGCAGTTTCACAAAGGGAACTACTGTGGGGCGATGGAGGGGAGGGCTTGGCTCAGGACCGTGGTATGCTACGTCTCCCGGTTACACCTTCCCACCACACACGCACACTTTTTGCTTCCCGGGGCCGTACAGCACGAAAATATTTTAGGACCCATGGACCACAGTGCTGTGCACTGCAACGATTTTAACACAGGTTTTGCACTGTTTCTTTCCCAGCAAGCCGGGAAGGATTTCTCCCACGCCGTTCCTAGTCTGTACTCAGCCACGACTCAAAACAAGTCTCCCAGGTTTGACTACCTCCATCCTCCCAAATAACCGTTTTCTTCCCCATTTTGCAACCCCCGCTCCGTTGCAATCCAGAGGCTGCTCTGATGTAGCAGAGACTAACACTCACCAGCGCCCGGCTGCCAGGGCAGCGTTACCGCCGGCAGCACAGAAACCTTCCAACCCCTCCACCCCCCGCTGGCGCTACGACACTGACACTAAGCAGAACGACCAAAGATCCCCGCCGGCAGCAGCCTCGCCGAGGCACGGGGCCCTCAGTGGTATTGGCACCCCCAGACCCGCCTGGGATTGCTCCAGAAAGCAGAGCCTTGTTTTCTGCTCGTGACTAGAGAATGAACAGCGTTCTGTTCGCCGGCGTTGGACCTGCCCTTTCAAGTCTTTGTCAGCGCGTCCTGCACATCCCGGGCAAGCTGTCCTGCAGCGCCTGGTTTCCCAGGCCTTGGTTTCTTAAGGCTGCGGCAGGGCTGCTGCTCCAGCTATGGGGCTGTAGTTCAAAGGAGACATCTACATGCAGATTAACAGCCAAATTTACACATCCATGTCACCTTGACACATGTAATTATAGCCGCAGCGGACTGCGAGGAGGCAAGATACGTGCTGGGGAGGGTACCGTGACTCACAGGCACTCGCTGGCTGAGGAACCCGGGGCTTTCTGACACACCCCTGCCTCGAGCACGCGCTTGGCAGTGATTCATGGGGCTCTGAACCCAAACACCTTCTTTGCAGACAGAAATTCAAAACCCTCTCAAAGTCACTCCTGGCCCCGAGAGCGAGCAGTTAGAAAGCTCCACCAGTGCAAGATCCGTGACTTCTGCCCACGTGCGCAGGAGCGTTAGTCACGACAAAATACTTCTCAGATTGAGACTGGCTGCTAAATACAGCAGTGGCTCCAGGAGTCCCCATGCCTGTCTTCAGGCTGCAGCCATACTGAGCCCGAGCAGAGTTTCAGACTCTCTGCTGCCCCAAGAAAAGGCAAGTCTCGGTGCTAGAACCCACGCGTTTTCAATAGACATCTCAACACTGGTGCTTTTGTGCCTCCGCACGCCTTACCTGTGACGTAGATGTCATTGCCCAGTGCGGCGACGCTGTAGCCCCCACCCAGGTGCTCGGGGAACTCAGCCAGGTAGCGCCAGTGGCCGGTGCGCGGGTTGTAGCAGTCAACTGTGACAAGCTCATCGCAGTCACGGTCGCAGCCACCGACGAGGACGAGGATCTCGGCGAGGCCGGTGGAGGGCCGGGGGCGCATGCGGGCGCAGGGCCCCCGGTCGTGGCGGTCGAGGCGGGCAGCCTGGAAGTCGCGGGCCTCGCGCAGGAGGCGCAGGCAGGGCGGACAGCGGGCCACCAGCGGCTCGCCCTCCACGTGGGCCAGCAGGTAGAAGCGGCGCACGAATGGCAGGCGGACGTGTGCCAGGAGCTGGGGCAGCAGCGGGGCACGGGCGGCGGGGTCGGCGCGCACCCAGCGCAGCGCCAGCTGGAAGGCAGCCTCCTCCTTGGGGATGCAGAGCCCGTCGTCCCGCAGGTAGGAGAGGAGGCGCGGCAGCGGCAGCCGCTCCAGCTGGGCGCCCAGCTCGCCCACGTGCCGCAGGACGAAGCGGTGGGCGGCGGCTGCCAGTGCCGGGCAGGCGAAAGCCTCGGCGAAGTCCTGCATGTCCAGGGCGTTGGCAGGCTCCAGCTGGCGCGCCAGCCAGGCGCCGCAGGCCTCCTTGACGGCAGGAAACTGCAGCAGGTCGGCAGCGCGCAGCAGGCGCTCTGCGATGTCGGGGCCCAGCCCGCCCACCCGGCCGGTGTAGGCAAAGTCGAGGAGGCGCGCCAGGCACTCGGGCTCCACGCCGTGCAGCCGCACTCGCTCTGCCCGCGCCTCCCGCAACGCCCCGCCGAACATGGCGCGGAAGTAGCCTGAGGCGGCGGCCAGGACAGCGCGGTGTGCCCCAAACTCCCGGCCGCCCGCCACCACTGTCACGTCCAACAGGCTCCGCTCCGCTCGCAGCGCGCTCAGCCCCCGCAGCAGCGACACCGCGTGCGCAGGCTCCCCCGCTGCTGCCGTCCCACTGCCGCTGCTGCCTGTGCTTGCCGCCATGCTGTACCTGTGGGAGAGCACACACTGTGTTAACCCTAAGAGCAGTGTGTAGGAGGACAGACAAAAATTAAAAAAAAAAAAAATAAACCAACAACAAAGAAATAGGTGAGTGAACACAGAGAAAAAAAAGTCCTCTGGCCGTGAAGCGAGATAAACTAAACAGCCCTTGAAAACATGTTCCCGCAGCGGCAGTTACACAACGTGCTGGCGCTGCCAGCAGCCTTCCCTGCTTAGTCTAATTATACTTTTAAGAAGCCCGTGTTGGAGTTTCCCAGGATTAAGGCAGCCTCACAAGAGCTGGGAAGTGCTTTGTAAACCCGATTCGCTTTGCGGCCGTTGCGCCTGAGCCCCACGGCGCCTCGTCCCTCGGACGAGGTGCCCGGCAGGAGCAGCCCCCGCCGCTATTCGGGGACAGCGGGGTCCTCGCCCCAAGCCAGGCCCCGAGGGGCTGTTCCCGGGAGGCACCGTCTGTGCGCCCCGGCTCTGTGGTGCCGCCGGTTATGGAGGGCAGCACTCGGCTACGGAAATGCCGAGACCTCCAGCGTTTCGGGCAAAAGCGCTGCGGCCGGTGTGCTGCCAGGCTTCCCCGCCCCTGCTCGCATCCAGCCAGCTCGCGAACCGCTTCCACTCAACCAAACACCGCAGGGGCAAACCGAGCTCTTCCTCGCTAAACGCGGGGCGTTTCCAGCGTTTCTGGACGCACCGGCCGGGCGCGGAGCTGGGCTCCCCCGCGCAGGGCCCCCACAGACCGCGGGGGGCCGAGGGCGCGGGGCCGAGCGGCGCTCGGGGGCCTGAGCCGGCGGTCACGGGAGACGGAGAGGGGCGGGCGCGAGCAGGGAGCCCGCGGCGGGCGACACCGGAGCCGGGCTGACCGACCGGGCCGCGCCACCCA
>VZSC01017423.1:221109-249951 GCA_013398225.1 Steatornis caripensis | reverse complement strand
GCGGCCGCCGCCGACCCCCTGCCGTTCCCCCGCAGGACTTCTCCCCCGGCTCCCGGCGGCAGCGGACCGTGGAAGACTTCAACAAGTTCTGCACCTTCGTCCTGGCCTACGCCGGCTACATCCCGTACCCGCAGGAGGTGAGGGGCGCCGGGCGCCGGCACCAGCGTCTGCTGGGCTCTCTGTACAACGGGCCGTGCGGGGAGGTTACGGCGCCGCGCCTCTCCCCGAGACAGAAGGGGGAACCGCAGCAGCGGGGGGGCTGGAGGTGACGGAGGGCGGCCGCTCTTGGGGCGGGGTGAGAGAACGCGGATCCTGGAATCACTCCCCCAGCCCTTCCGGGGACAGCGCGTGGGGAGAGCGGGAGCTTGGTGAGCTTGGCTGCGCGAGGCAGCGCGAGGCAGCGCCTCAGGGGAAAGGGCGCAGTGCCTCAGTGCCACACGCGAGTCAGCTCCAAATTAATGCTTTTATCTGCTTTGTCGACGTTTTCCAGGAAACGCCGCTGAGGAACAGCCCCAGCCCTCCCAACAGCACCGGAGGCACAATTGACAGCGATAGCTGGGATCCCCGGTTCAATGATGTCCCCTCTTCTGTTTCCCTGCCTGCCAAGAACAGAAAGAACTTCAGTCAGCTTAAGCGAGCGAAACCGTACGGTTCCCTGTTCCAGCGGGCAAAACCCGGCAACTTCCTGCCAGAGCGAAAGCAAATCGACAAGATCAGGAAGAAGAAAAAGCTGAAGAGGAGGGAAACGGAGGTGTCTGCAGAGGAGGACTATGAGGAGAAGCTGCTGGAGCTGGAGGCAGAGGACTCTTATGTAGAGACGCCGATGAGCCCCTCGTCTGAGGGCGACCCTCAGTCTGCAACAGAGCACTGCTCGGTGTGGGACTCTGACACGCCTTCCACGGTCTCCTACCCTGCCGTGACGGCCGAGCAGACGGTGGAGATCCAGAGCGTAGGCAAGCGAACAGTCATTCGGCAAGGCAAGCAGGTGGTCTTTCGGGATGAGGACGGCACCGGCGACGACGAGGACATCATGGTGGATTCGGGTAGGTGGCCTGGTTGTCAGAAAACGATTAGCCAGGTGCAAGCGGTGGTGCCATTGTCAATCTCTTTGGTACTTGTAGCGTGAGGATAGGCCAAGGGGCGCTGCCTGGGCACTACTAAGTAGTGCTGGGGTTCTCAAGGGGAAGTGGGGGGTTCGTTGGCTGCTTTCGCAATAAACTGAGTGAAAAGCTGCGACTCTGTAGAAGCAGCCGGTTCCCCTCTCCTGGCTTACAGCCTCTCTTGTACTGCTGAGTCTCTTCCCATGCAAGAGAGACCTGGAAAAATCAGCAAAGTGCCTGTCTTTGAAACCCAGGTCATTAATTTAGCGTGAAAGGAGAGTAAATTCCCGACACGGTGGAGAGGCCTTGGCAGTTAAAAACGTAGCTTGTTGTTTCTCTTTGCAGATGACGACTCGTGGGATCTAGTCACTTGCTTCTGCATGAAGCCTTTTGCCGGGCGGCCGATGATCGAGTGTAACGAGTGCCACACCTGGATCCACCTCTCCTGCGCCAAAATCCGCAAGTCCAATGTCCCAGAGGTCTACATATGCCAGAAGTGCCGGGACTCCAAGTTTGACATTCGCCGTTCGAACCGCTCCCGGACGGGCTCGCGCAGGCGCTTTCTGGACTAGGGGAAGCAGGCGCGTGCTGGTGCGCTGCTTGGGCGGGCGGGCGAGCTGCGGATGCCGGCTGGAAGGCCGGGGAGAGCCCCCCCGAACTGCTGCTGCTCAGGCTGA
This sequence comes from Steatornis caripensis, assembly GCA_013398225.1. NCBI lineage: Eukaryota > Metazoa > Chordata > Aves > Caprimulgiformes > Steatornithidae > Steatornis > Steatornis caripensis. The sequence continues at coordinate 248,174 of VZSC01017423.1, read as the reverse complement.
AGGGCTGCCTGGCCAGCCTGCGCTCACAGGGACGAGGAATCACCGAGTCGTGGGCAGCCAGGGCTGGAAGAGGCCGACTGGTCAAAACTGCTGCTAGATCCCGATCGGCTCAAGGACAGACTAAGCTCTCTGGGTTCGGTGGGGTTTTGTCCGGTTACGACTATGGATTGGGTGATGTCTGGGGAATGTAGAATACCTTTGCCACGTATGTTTTCTCATCCCATCGGGAAACTGCAAACCTTCTCTGTGCTAGGGAACTCCTTCTCCTCCAATGAGGCAGGAGGAGGGAATCTGTGTGAAGAGTCTGAAAAGTAAATGGCCACATGTTTTAGTTTTAATGTAATACTATACCTGCCCATTTGTCCATATATACCGATTTAGATATTCTGAGGCTCTGTAGGAGCGAGCGTCAATGTGTACCGACCTCTGAGCGATCTGCCTCCTCTTCTTTGGGCCTGGGCAGTAGGAGAGTTCTGTGGTTTGGCATCGTTCAAGTGACAGCGGGACTTCTTCGTGCGCCGAGTGACTGGCGCCTCTAAAGGAAGAGAGCAGCCCTTTTTCTGGACAGGCAGCGCTGGGGATGAGCGACATCGGCTTTCCTCCTAGAAGGTCTCTTCTTACGGTGATATTTCGTGACTTTGTTTTGCATGATCGGCGCAATTGTGTGTGTGGGGGCATACCATTTGCTCCATTTCCCGGCCCTTTGTTAAACTCTAAGGTGCTGTTTCAAGAAGACGATGACTCTCCCTTTTCTCAGCCCAGAATTCAAACGTGGACTGTAAAAGGGGCTGTAGTAAACTTAGAACCTGGCAGGTCTGGTTTGGGATTTGATCATTGCCATCCGAGTGCTAAAGCTGAGTTGACTTTTGTTTTAGCTGTGTTTCTTGAGACTGGATTTGTAATCAAAAAACCGGAATCTTTAACCTATTGGTTGCAAATCATACAGATAAAAGCAAATGCAGGCTGTGCAGCTAGCAAGATGAAGTGCAGCGAAGATCCATCTGGTGCGGGGGAGGACAGGAGAGCTCAAGGCCCCTGCCGATGCTGCAGTCCCTCGACAGGACTTCCTGGGCCTCAGCCCGAGGGAAATCTGTTCAGGAACGTGACAGGGAGCCGAGGCTCCTATGCGAGGTGTTGTTCCTTGTTGACCAAACAAAGCGAGCCATACGTATCCCACGAACGTGGCTTGCATTTCGAGGTGTTTCTCTGAAGTTATGCCTCATGAGCAACGTGCGCTCTATCTGGCGAGACCGAGGCAAGGGGAGTCACTGGCTTGTACCACAGCTGAAGCGAGACTAGTCGTACTGGTAGGAATGTGTCCGTGTTAGTCCTGCAGGTGCACCATGTTAGACCACCGCCTTACCCGAGTACTGGCTCATCAGGGGATGCGTCCTGGTGATGACCACGGGTCTTTCCAGTACACAGAGCCAGGTACCCTCCTCAGACGTCTGACGGGGCTGCCACAGCTTCAGGAGACAGCCCAGCACTGCAGCGCCATGCGGCCCCACCGTGTGGGACGTGGGGTGCGAGGGGTCTGCCGGCCCAGCTCAGGACCATGGAGCTGCAAGACCTGCAGCAGTTCTTCAGTCCTGCTTCTTTGTAACAATCCTGTTCTACCAAGCTGCAACAACTGACTCCGGTTCTGAAAACCAGCTCCAGCTTCTGTAAAATCTTAAGACTGCGACCGTGGTATGCTGCCTTCCAGAAGCTACGTGCAACCACCGAGGAGTTTGCCAAAGACTTGCCCCGGATGGCTGCCTGACTGTTCTTTGCAGCCACAAAAATAACCAAAGTTCTCAAATGCTGCCATTTCACTCTGCGAACAGAAAGGCTGTGGAAGATCCTGGTCGCGAGCTGTGTAAGGGTTGGACCTGCTCTGAAAATTGGTACCTCCGTGTTTACAGCGTGTCTGCAATTCAACTGGACCTCTGTGGAACGCGTTCCTGAAGGTTTTATGGTAGAAATGGCGAACCTGCCAAGCGAACTGCCTCTTTTTCACAGAGGTTCGATACTAATCAATGTGACTGACTCCTGTTCTGTTACCTTCTCAGATTTATCCCAATAGATGGTGTCTGACAAGTCCAGCACGTTACAATATCAGCAGAGAGAAAAGTAACATCTCCATTCTTTTAGTTCGTCACTTTCAGCCATGTATAACTATAGTTTAATTCAGAACTTTATTTTTTCATTAAAACTGTTTTAATGAGTCATGTTTTTTTCTTAAATGTGAAACGAGTGAACAATGATTTTGTTTTATTCTGAACTCAGGAGTCTGCTGTTATGATTTACTGGCATGAAAACAGTTGTGCCAGGTGGCAGCAAGACCTGGCGCTTCAAGTGCTCGTCCCTAAACGACACACAAAGTCAGGTATGGGTAGGAAGTGCTGCAGACATACCTTTGGTGTGCTGACAGGTATCCCCACCTCTGTTTGTAGCAGCTGCTCCTTGCCCAGCCTGTGCTTTAAGGTACAGGGCAGTGGAGCCCCGCTGCTGGTGCTGGGACAAGCATGGGGCAGGGCAGAGTGATGGGATGCTGGCAATGAGGAGCCCAGAGCGGATGAAGGCAGCCGGGACGCTGCGCTGGGCTCGCTGACAGGGACCTGCCAAGAGGTGGGAGGGCTGGCGCAACGCCAGGGGAGAGGGCTTGGGTCAGGACACCTACGGTGTCAGCAAGCGCCTGAAGGCAGGCTTGGTGTGTAGAAGCGGGCGCGGGGCAGGGCCAATCATGCTAGGTGAGACTGCTGGCCAAGGTGTCTGGCCCCTGCCTGGCCCGCTTGCCTGAGAGCCAGGTCCCTGCAGGACCATGCACTGCAGCCTCAGAAACAGACCTTGGGCTGAGCTGCGTCGGCCTTGCGAAGACCGGCCTGCTCAGCCAGCCCCAAAGCGAAACCCCTTCAGACCCTCCCGGAGCTGTGCTGAAGGAGGGCTCCTGCCCCACCGCAGGGGGGCACAGAGGACCCCAGACCACCAAAGGGATGCTGGTGCTGTGGTGCCACCCTTGGCTCCTGTACCTGCCACCACCCCGAAGGCGCTGCTGCTCAGCCAGCTGTGTTCAAAGCAGCAGCCTTAACACCGTGGCAAACTTAGAAAGATGGCTCAATGCTTTGGAAACGGCACCAGGTCATATTAGAAGCTACGCTCTGGTTGCTTACGGCATCTATTTTAATTCTATTTGTAATTTTGTATTATAAGGAGCGATAAACAGAAGTCCCAGAGGGGTTGTAGCTGTAAAATGGCAGTTTCTCATAGAGCAGAAATGGTGGTGTTGAAAGTAGTGGTTTCTCAAGGTGGGGCTATTCTTACAGTCTCTTCAAAACTTTGTACTGAGTGATAGAAAATAAGGAAGAGAGGAGGAGGTGGGCTGGAGGAAGTATCCAGCGGGAGAGACTGACCCAATACCTGGCTCCAAGGGAGGAGACAGACAGGACAGGCGGCGCCTCCACCGTGCAGATGCAATTCAGCAATGCTTGACCATTACAAACACTGCAGGGAAGCAAAAGTGGAGCTCACGCATGAACTACGGCAGAGAAGAACCTGCTGCAGCAGCCTCATGGATGGGGAAGGGCACTTGCAGTACTTGAAAGGAGGGGGAAGGCAAGAGTGAATCCTCGATGGGCTGATCTGGCAGGAAAAAACAAGCTATACACTTTTTATGGTGTTTAGCCAGGGAACGGGGCAAGGCCTGCATCAGTATTAATCATGAGACATTTCACTCTAACGAGAGGCGCAAATTCAGATGTTCAAAGTTAAAGTTCATCTGACCCTGGCACAAACTTCTTCGCAATTAGGCAAAGATAATTCCAAGGTGCTGGGAGAAGACAGCACAGAGGGGGAAGGCAGGAGAACCCAGTCAGCTCTCTAGCGAGAACACAGCTGTGATTAAAAGGAAAGCTCCTCCTTGACTCCAAGACCTGGCCAGGCAGCCGAGCCGTCTTCAGGTACGAACACTGAGTTGCATGGGACGAGGTTTAGACGGTTTTTACAGCAGAACTGGTGCCTGGAGCTCTGGCTCCTTGGAGCCTTTCACTGGCCGAGCTGCCCTGGTACACTGCTGTCAAAGGCGACGTGCGCGAAGACAAGGGAAGACTTTAAATAATAAATCCTAAAGCTGTATCTCCACCTCAAGAATTTCCAGTTTAAAGGCTCTGGCTGAAAAGACTAGCACGTGTTCCCAGATCCTCACTGAGGTATTTTAATCATTTGCTGGGTCAATTAGAGACAGACGTGTCACCTCACGTTTCTACGGCATTTTAAAGCTTGCACCCGAAGATGCTACCCTGTTACAGGTTTTAACCGCTGGATTAGGAGCACTGCGCTCTGCCTCTCAGAAATGTTATTTTTCAAGCATAGCAATACCATGGGACATCCTGAAGTACCGAAGCAGTTTTTAGAATCACATCACCGTTTCTCTACGTTTTGACGCAGACAACATGCAAGAAACCACTTTCACGACAGCAGAAACTGCGTCTCAGGAAGTTCTCAGAAACGAGGCAAATTGTTTTATCATGCAAACTTTTTTCACGAGAACATTCCTCGGTGTCACTGCTCTGCTGGATATGGGGCTACGCTAAGATTCTTTGTAATTGGCAGTAAATGCACTGTCACTATTTGCAACTTGCTTAGGCAAAACGTAGTTCTCAGCACTCTTGGGAGCATTTGCCACGACCTAGCCACTGCCGCCTGGCTCTCCCTCTTGGCCATACACTGCACGCAGTGACAAGACGTGAAAAAGGAATTTCTGCCCAGTTCAGCTAGCTGCACATACCAGCGATCGCAAGAGGTCAATAAGCAGGATGTGGCAGAGGGTGCATTACATCTACAAACTTGCAACCCTTGCTTTTCAGGAGTTTATGTTCAAGAGCGTCCTACAGATGCAAAGGGAATGTGGGCTACTTTTCAGCTGAATATAATTTATTGCACATTTTCCATTTGATTTCAGATCAACAGAACACCGGTCGTAAGCAAAATAACACCCCGCACCAGGAGCTGGGCACAACTGAAGAGTCTTGTTTTGTTTTTAACAAAAACAAGTGAACACCCCCGTTAATCGTATGAACTCAGTTTTCCAGAGTGGGGGAGCACCTCTTTCAGACTGCTCAAGTAAGTCTGCTTTTGGAAATCTGATTCTCCTGTTAGAACGCCTTGAGCAGAGAACCACAGTTTCACAGAAAGAGGGGCCAGGTACATGCCAGGAAACGATTTAGGGTGGCAGTTGTCAAGAACAACAATGCACTGCCAAGATACGTGTTTGCTTCCCTTCTGTCTCTCACATGCAAGCAGCGAAGGCTGTTCTAGGCCTCACCAAGGGCAGAACTGTGACTGAGGAACAGCCATGATTATTCCTTTTCTCTATGAAAAAGCCTCAGCAGTGTTGACATACACAGCGTGTAGTAGATACTACGAGGCTGCCGTTTCCATCTGCTGTGTCACCAGAACAGGACTGCCCTTTTTGCTGGTAAGTCACCGGCATGGCTTCTATGCAAGATTAATCCAATGAATTTATGTCATAACTGATCTTTTTTAGAAAGAGCAGCTGAATTTTACATTTTCAGCTCTTTACCCATTTGGCATCTCTCCTCACTTTGGTCTGATTTGTATAAACTACGTTCATCTTTTTCCTAGGAATAAATCAGATGGGAAGACATAACTGCAGCATCAGAATCAAATGAAATTAATTGCTGTCCCTCTCCTCTTTTCCTGAAAACCTTGGTAGCACGTGGTTCTAGGTGGCGGAAAATTTAACAAGACTATGATACCCCAGGTCCTGCATAGCGGTGGTTGAAATGAGCAGCTGGATGGATTTATGCTGAGGAGGTCCACGTAACTACAAAAGGCAAAGAACTTCACTTCAAACATACTTGTTCTTAACAAATGCATTGCAGATGCAGATTTGAGAGAGAAAACAATCTCTGTCCTCTTTCCAACAACAGGATTTACACAGAGGCCTTCCAGGAGGTGGCCAGAGAATGTAACTTCCCCTCAGGAGCAGAAAAAGGCATGTTACCTACCCCAGGAAGTATGTGGAGAAGCGAGAACAACTCTTCTTCCCTGCTCAGCGCAAGAAGGTATACGTGAGACCGCACAAACAGACTGTGGCCAAATCGCAGCGGGAAAGACTTGGCTACACGATGGATGGTGCTCAGTGCCCGCTCGCACGACCTCAGCAGAAAGCACTGCACATTCAGAGTCACGTTGCTTTATTGGTTACTGAGCCATAATTCAGAGAAGTATTGCCTTGGAGCCACCTGTATAGAAGCAGGTTCTCTTTTTGTCTCCTGACATCACTGGTAGGACACCACCTGCTATACGGATAGTAAAAATAAAAAAGTCTCTGTTCAAACTTGTAGCGTCCGGGGGAAGGTTCTGTAGTTTCCGTTGACCCAGGTACCGTAACAGATGCACACAGCCTCACCAGGTTAGCCATCTGCATCGATTCTGTGAGCTGTCGGATGAGAACAATAAACAGGTACACACCACTTCTGGCAGACGGGACACGTCCTAGCTTGAACTGACCACTGCACCAGGGAGGGACGGGAACATTTCTGGCTGCTAATTGAACACGATTCATATACACCTCCAACGGACTCGTGGAAGCTTTGTAAGTTTGCTATGCTGCTTAAATCGGGCCAGGGAGCTGGTCTGGAGTGAACATGAGGTTTGTGCCCTTTGGCCAACTCCCCAGACCTACAGGGCACCAGTAAAACTTGTCACTAGCAGGCATCAGTTTCACAAAATTATTCTGGCAGGGAAAATGTTTTGGCGGATAGATAAATGGGGATGAGGCAGAAACCTGGCTCAGGCCTCCACATAGCCTCCATACATTCAATTCAGTCCTCAAAGGGCAATCCCATGATGTGAATTGCCCGGCAGGAACACCAGCAGCTGTAGGAGGCCTCTGCTTCTAACTCCAGTCAGACATATATGGTTAGATGGCATAAACAGCTGCGGAGGTGCTGCTGAGCCCTTTTAGGTCATACTCCAGAGGTATATCATGGTCAGTCCATTTCAGTAACCCCAGTTCCGTGTGCTTCGCCACACCGAGCTGAAGCAATCCTTTACTGGTTCCCAAAGGAAGAAGGAGGGTGGTCCTTGCTACTTACATTGCTTTGGTATCCTAAGGGCCTCATTGTCAGCTGACATCACTTGGTGCAGAACTCCTCGGAACTGATAAAGCACTTTCAAACTCTTCTCCTCACCCACACAGGGGTCATAGAAACCTGGCAGCCCAGCCTTGAACCAGAGAAGGACAGACTGAGCATCAGGGAAAGCTCTTCAACTGACCAAAACCATTTACTAGTGCCAGAACGAGGTGTCATTAAAAAAAACCCAGTTTTGTTGCTGATGAGATGAGACAAGAAGCTAAGGAATCGCCTCCCAAGGGCCAAGCTCTAACTGCAGAAAAGAGCGAGTCAGGAGGGCAGGAAGTTTCTGGTGCACAGCCCCAGAGTCTGTAACACGTACTGTCCCACACTGCAAATACAGACGCTGGCACTGGAAATGCCCAGAGAAACAGAAGTTCCTGGAGGTTCATAACACTTGGTATGCAAATGGCTTCCGTAAATTGATCTAGAGTCACTGGCTTCAAGCACACTGGAGAAATCCCCTGGTAGGAGTTCAATCAACATCCCAAGTCACACATTTTAGCTTTTGAGTCTGGGCTTCGACAGAACTGCTACGTACCTTGGATGCCTCTGTAAGGATGAGCTTAGAGTCTTTCACCAAGCACTGCAGGGGCACAGTCACATCTATTACTTTCACCTTCTCATTCTTCCGGCTGTTGTCATTAACAAACTTCCCATACCAGGCGTTCACTACAATCAAACCTGCGTTTCACATGAAATAACAGATGTGATGAAAGGCTTCCCAGTGACAGCTAGGTGGACACTGACGAAAATACCATCCCAGCATTTTCTCTTGCTTGCAACGATATTTACATTTTCCCTGCCTGGACCCACACTTCTCAAGACAGAACAATCTGGGTTTTTTGTTAGCAATCTTCAGCACTAGTGTTGAAGATACGCAAAAAGAAAACAAAGGATACTACTCAAACTCTGCAGAAAGTTAGCGAGATGTGGCCTTGAGAGAAGGAACAGCATGATAGCATAAATGAGCCAAAGGAGAAAATACCAAGATAAGTACAAGGGCACCAAGCCGCTGATGAAGCCAAAGAGAAAAATCACTAGAACTAGGAGCGAACCACCCTAGTTAGCATAGTAAAAAACCCCACCCTCAGTAGGGAAAGTCCCCTACCAACAAAAGCCCCTTCCTCACAGAACAAGCACAGTTTAAAAATAAGGTACGGTGACTTTAAGCAAAAACGAGACATTGTAAGAACCAATGGGAACGAGAGCGACTCAGCATAATTGTGAAAGTACTGACAACAGTTACTTGGGATGTATAAAATGTCTACCGTGTGTTAGCCGAGGCGTACCAGCTTTGTGGACGCACCACCTAGCACCCGTCTCTGCACAGACACAAAATAGAACAAGTATCTCGACTCGCTGTGTGAATCAGCTATCGGTGTGCACACCGGGTAAAGCAGCCCATCTTTGGGACAGCACTAGGACAGGATGACGTGACTTCAGTGCCACACTGACGTGACAGTCCAAGTGGATGTCAGGGCACTTTGGAATGTTCTCTTGGAAATCGCTAGAAAGCATCAGAATTCTGATTTCTGTTTCGATACAGGAGCAAACTGTGTAAGCTAGAGACCAGTGAAACCTAAACTTCAGACTATAACTTTTGCACGTATTTCTACACACACCTCTCTCTTGTGAAGAGGTGAATCCAGACTACTGTCTTCGGCCTGTTGATCCACCTCACAGCATGTCACAAGACAATGTTCAGTGGATCCCTACCAAGCTCGGGCACCAGCAGACAAATCATAAGGGAACTTCCCCACTACATGTGCAACAGGAATTATGCTGTGCTTCTTTAGGGATGTCAATGAAGAAACGATACCTTGCATTTCTCCCCTCGACCACCCAGCCTCTGTATTGTTCCTTCCTCTCTCCAAATTTATGGAACAAGTAAATGGTGTTGTAATCTTTACCCATTCTGGCTTCCTCCGCTTCAATTATCCTCCGGACAGACTCTTGCATTAACCGGACCTGTCACAACACAAGGGGCAGAGCGAACACCAAGCGGTGTCAGAAGAGAAGAGCCCAGAGTGAAAACACCTTCCTTTAACTAAGGGGGATTAGTTACGGCGAAGACTTACCGCAGCTTCAGCCTCTTGCTTCTTCTGCAGGATGTCGCTGGCTGTACTCTCCCTTTGCTTCTCCAGCTCTCTGGCATAAGTAAGTCAACATCGCATCAGGGCTACACAGGGGACGGGATTCAGCCACAAAGTGGCAGATGTCTACTTACCCACCCCAATTACAACTGACCCACAACCGCATACAAACGAGCTCGGTTATAAGGTTCTTCCCCACCCTTCAAGATATTTTTGTAGGCTTCCCAGAATTCGGTTGTACTGATGACAGAGCGAACTACAGTGCCTTGGCTGGATATCCCAGCCTTTGCACCAGGCTCCCAGAAGCATTTGAGTGGGACTTCCCAGCTCTGAATTTAAAACGGTCTGGCTAGCTCACCTCTCCTTTTGTGCCCTGAGGTAGGGTTTGATGACTAGCCTATGCATGGCGAAGTAGATAACTAGAGGTCCCACGGTGGCGTAGAATACCGCACTGGGAAGCAGCTGATCTGTTAAGTGGACAGGGAAGAAGTAGGTCTGGCTGGCCCTATTCAGCCTGGAACAGAAAAAGAACAGGGTGACAGGTAAGAGGAAACGAAGAGTTTAGTGTGCTTGATTAAGTACACTTAGCAGCAGTGTATGCTGCCGAACAACTGCTGACCCAAAGGAGAGATGAATGCTGAACTCAAAAAGGTGAAAATCTGATAAACCGAAACAAGACAGCAGTAATACAAACAGCTGACACCACCCAGAGCCACTTTTATGTAGCAGACATCTCTTGTGATAGTACCTGGCCATTCTAAAGTGTTTTTTTAACCTTAGGAGAATTTATTTGGTCATTAATTTCACCAGGGAAAGGGAGCAATGTCATCATCAAGAGAAAAGAACATGCTTTTAGAGAAGGTCTATGTTCACCACACCAGCATGTGCCTTCAAGGGAGGAGTACATTACTATTTTTCTGACGCTTACGGTATTTGTTTTAGAAAACACTCGTTGTCTTTGCATCATTACAGCAGACTCGGCACCCTGGCACGTCCTCTGCTGGCACCAACTAAAAGTGCACCCCAGTATATGAACCCTTAAAGGGTTCTCCCCCTCTGCGGGAACTGCATCTTATGAATAGTACAATCACCTGTGTAAGTTAATGGTAATTCACTAATTCAAGTATACACTTGTGTACAGTGTTACAAAAACGGAATGCAATTAAATCCATTTCTACTAATATTTTCAGACATCTTCCATCCACTTACCACAATGCTCCAAACCTTACTTTAAGCTGTATTTTCAGAATATTTTGATGCACACACACACACACACTAGTCCTGAAAGAGGTCGCTCAGGCTCAGAGTAACAGCGCAGAAGGCCCACACTGCTTCTGGTGGGCACCGCCTGCATTACAGGTGAGGGCAGCTGCAACCTTTCACAGCAACACATCAATATACCTGTGTTGCCCTAAGACTGGGACTTTCCCACCTGAATATTGGAAATAGAATAATGCAGGTTACGGTCAGCCTCTGCAATCTAGAGTTGCAATCTTGAACTGACTTGATTTTCAAAGACACTCCTTGGGGAACACCAACACTGACGGTGGCTCCTAAAATGCTGTGCCTGGAAATCTTCCTCTCTGCTCCATACTCCACTATGGTCCCAAAGAAACCCGCCCTAGAACGACAGAACCAAAAACTGGTTAAGACAGGGAAGACTCCTGAATTTCTCCTTACTGAATCCTGTAATTCCCCAACAAGTAAAACATGGAAATACATCTGTGTGCAGCAAATGTTGGCTACTGGAAGATTCACGCTGTATCTACAAGGCAAGATTAGCCTTCTCAGCTTGTAAAGTAGTAAAAACACTACAAGAACTTCTGGCTTTCTTATTGGTGACGATCTAGAGATATCACACACAAGTATTTCAAGTTCCACTTACCCGAAGAGGCACACAGAGCTAAGCCTCCAAGACATTCACTTCAGCATTTACCAGTTTTAATTAATGAAAAGCAGATTCCCAACAGACCACAGAAGCATTTGACTCGCGTGGAACCTGGAGGCCTACAATAGCAGCAGAGGACAGACTCTTCAGGCCGCGAGCAATACAAATTTCCTCTTGCACACTTACTTGACAGAACCTTTCACTCGTGTTTGATCCTCATCCTGAAACTTATGCTGATAACTGACCATCATGAAAGAATGGGGGATTCCCAGCTGAAATACAAGAGGCACAAATGTATGAAAACACTGCTGGCCCTCGGCCACCACTGAATGTTCCACAAAATTTCCTTTCTTATCCTTTAACTGGCACAGCAAACATAGCAATGCTTGTCACTCACTCATCACAGCCTGCAATCTCTGCAGTCTGTGTTGTGCATCCTGACCCTCATCTGAGCTGAGCCACATTAGATATGACAATGTACAATGGTGGGTGCAACAAGTTGTGCTCTGCCAAATGCAGCTGGTTACCTACGTTACGTGTTTCTATGAGACAGTACCAACTGCTCCGTTACCCTCTAGTCCCAAGCCAAAACACTGCTGGGACGGAAAAGCTGAGGCACTTCTCTCCCATGGGGTGGCATCTTTGTCTCCTGTGTACAGCAACAGGACTCTCACCTGTAACGCCATGGTGAAATGGCTGGTTTTTGTATCCCGGACAATACTAGTGTTCATGGCCGACTGGATGCCCCACCGCCACTGTAAGTATCCCATCGTGTTCTTGTCGAGGTTGCGGGCTACGACCGTGGTGAGGCCTGGGCGGATCCCACGGGACGAAAACTGCAGGGCACAGTTTGTAGTGACGAAACTAGGAGAAATAAGGAAAGCCTCTTCAGGGACAAAACACAGGCTCCCAGATGGCCTCAAATTCCTCCTTTCCCAGGAGCCTTGCTCAATATGCACAGATTATCCTGCAAAGACCATGACATCTGAGAGCTTCAGGAAAAACCCAAAAGTGACGTAGACTCTACTGACCGCAGCGGCGCCCAGAAGAGCAGGGTCTGTGCCACAACACCGCAGCCAACGTGGCAGGCTACCCTCCAGCCTTTGCCCCAGGAAGATAAAGTCCTGGTCTTCTGTAGAGGCAGCACACTCGCTGCTAGAAGATAGCAGCCCTGCTATTTAAAAATCCTTAAGCGTCAGCCCCCAAAAACAGCATTAAAGGACTCCACAGGGAACAAGATCCCTGTATAAGCTCTGAAGAATGGCATATTTACTAAATTAGAAAATATAGAAAGAAGAAAGTCTACACTGGCAGCTACTACGGTCTAACACACATCTTCAATCACAGCCCTTACCTTGTACTCTCCTTTGCACCTTGAGACTTCTATTCATTTCTAAACAGACACCACACTAGTGACAAATTTGGCGTTATTTCCCTAAAATATGACACATTATCTCCCCTTTTGCCGTCAGAAACTCTGTCTCACACATGGAAGCCCCAGAACACCTCCCCAATTTTTTGTTCTGCTCCCAGAGCAAACTCCTGTTGCTCTGATTGTGACATCGTGCCTCAAATATCGTGAATTCATGACAAGATCAAATACAAACCTAAGGATGTGGAACACAGACCTTCCTTAAACTACAAGTATGAAAATGAAGACACCAACACACAAAAAGAATACAAGCGTTTTGATCAGTACTAAAGCATGACTTTAAGTCTAAACAAGAAATATCTTATTTTGTAGAACAGAAAACAAATCCAGAATTAACACTGAAGAGAGTTCAAGCCATTTAGTTCCTTGGTGTGGAACACCAAACCTTAGACCATTTTTCTAATATTTACCATCTTGGTGTAAGATTTCGGAATATCTTCAGACCAAAGAGAGGTCCCTGAAGGTCTCCTGCTCCAAACTCCAACTGTTTAAATGCACAATGCCAAATTGTTAGAAGACTTCTTTTACGACAGTGACAAAGTACTTCACAAGCGTCATTTACATCACAGACATTTCACACCCCTCAGTAACATTTACCACACATTTCAGCATCCTCTCTTTTCTGCTAGCTTTGCATTCAGAATAAGAGGTGACTCACTGAGCAGGGTCCTCATGGGCAAATCAAAGCCAGTTTCGTAGCGCTACTGGCTGCTACTACTAGCACCTGGTCTGGTTGCTCCAGTGAGAACAGCCCCACAACGGCAAACAACAAGGCTTGGCTCCTGCCCTCTGAGGATGAGGGTCCTTCTCAGGACAGGCTCACAGTAATGTTGCCGGCAGTTCTGCTGCTGCACCATCTCAGCGTCTGCAAAACGCACCTGCTGCTTCATCCACTAGTCTGGGGGACTTCCAGGGCTGCTATCCAATGTTTATTTGGTGCTGTTCAGTCTTGTTAATGCAAGCAGTTCTGAAGACCTGACACTTTTCATGACAAAACCTGCAAAAGCAGCTCCTACTACATCTGCATCTCCCGAGTACGTTTATTACATGGGTTTCTAACAACTTTTTTAGTCAACTTCAGTCAACTGTTTTAGACAATCTCCACAAGCTCTTGTATTACCAATATTACAAAATCCTGATGCAAATCAAGTGCTTCCAGTCTATGAATTCCCAAACTAGAGGAAAACTCCCGTTTCTCACAAGCTGAGGACACAGGTTAGCAGGAGCTAGTGTGCAAAAAGGCAGGTGCAGAATGCAGCCACAGCAGCCATGCCATGAGCATCTCAAAGCCACCGGTATAGTGAGGCACAGTTTGCAGGTGGCAAAATGGGACCTTCCAGCTACTCAGATCACATCTGCCTACAAGTCAAACCATTTCCCCACCCCACAATTTCTTCCCTTGTGAGCAGAGCAGTTTTTGAAACGAAGGCAAACTATCACGCTGCCCTAAGACACATGCTCGCAGCCTCCCGAAGACACCCGAGAGCCTTCTGACAGTGAAATTAGAAAGGCCCTGGAGACAACAGCTAAAAATTCTGTCAGCTTAAGCGAAGTCCAAAATGCACAGCCAAATGGGAAGGGGAACCAACTAAGAATAAACAAGGTTTGGTCTTCCCTTTTTCTCAAATTCCTTTGAGAATTCCTTTTTCTGCATGCTACAGAACGTAGAAAATGAGAGATGAAACAGAGCTAATGTTCCCTAAGGAAAATAAACACTCGATAACTAATCCAAGCAGCTTGAAACAGACCGGACATAAAAACGCGTAACAGCTAGCACTCTTACCTCTCCCCAGCCCTTGGCAGATGTCACTCGTCTCAGAGCAAGATTAATCGATCCACCTCCATTCCCGTTCTGGGTGGAAAGGTTACCAGATAGTATTGCTGTGTCTGTGGCAGTCAGCGGTGCCTGAAAAATCAATATATATACCAATTACTTCGATCCCGATTCACACATTTAACGCATGTTCTGCAAGGACATAATCATGACTGCAGAGACTGAAAGCACAGAGAGACAGGTAACACGCCAATTGGCTCTTGTCATGCCCTAAGCCCAGGTGTTTCAACCAGACATGGCCATGCTTCCTGCAAATTTTGGAGTCAAAGATCAAGCACAGCAAAAAGTGAGATAATTCTTGCAGGGCTAGACATTTGTGACACCTTTAATGGACCACGCTGAAGTCCTGACTCTGAGCAGCAAACTCTTCTAGTCTCACTAGCAGACTACACTTCAACTCTCTGGAACAGAGGAAACAATCCCCCCTTCTTTTCCTTACTCACATCCCCAAAACCGGGTACTGCTACTCCACCACGCTCAGTGAGAACCAGATACCTGTTTTCAATCGCGAAGGAGCCTCCATGCTAGCAGGAAGACAGGACTGGTGCAGCCTACACCAGCCACACAAACGCATGCTCTACCGTCAACATGCAGTCCTGCTGGAACGGAGCTTCCTCCACCTCCTCCTCCCACCCACGCTGGCAATTGTGTCCTTCCATGAACGAAGACGAGAACCCCCTGAGCAGCGTTTCACTGTCTGTTGCTTTGCACTGTAGTGCCTCATTAGCCCCGCTCCACGCCACCAGCCGTGTCTGCCCTCCTTACCTCAATGGACTGGGATATGTGCATCTTGTTTATCTCAATCTGGGGAAAGCTGCTCCCGGGCACGTCTTCGTATTCTTCATCGTAGCGATCAAAGAGGTCAGTGGCATCTATTCCAACACTAATTGTTCCCTAAGGAATGACAAGCGAAACAAGTACTTAGCATTAACAAACGTCCACATAAAAAGGCCAAATGGCTAAAGCACCCTTGTATACCATTACTTCTTTTTGCATTTTTTTCTTGTTCTGCAATTATCTTTTCCATCCTAAAATGCATTCCTTACACATTCAAGACAAATAAAAGTGAATGATTACAATATTCTAGAACAGCAACATAAATCGTAAAATAAACTGGATAAAAGACAGTTTTTCAGCAGGAACACAACTTGCAATACTAGCAGGTGACTTTCCTATTGTGACACATAACAGAAGTAGGTAGAACACTCTTACACAGCAGGTTTCTTCTTCCCCCACAACTGATTCTGTTCCATCAGTATTTTAAAGTTGAAATAATATATTTTAGAAATTTATTTTCTTCAACGGAACTTGGCCAGAAATCCTCTAAATGCTTTCTTCTTCTGAGTCATCTGAAACAACTTAGTTTTGAGCTGCATTATTCACTTCCAATTGACCTCGTTAATAAAAATTTTTGTTTTCTTTTTGCTTGTAATCAGAAGAAAAGCTTGACAAAGACTTTTAGCAAGTGGTAAACATTTCCTTTCTCAGACCACAGAAAAGCTTATTCCTACAAAAAACTAGGCCACAGCTAAATAGTCTGGCTACCTGCTGCTGTGCTCACTCAGACTAACTGCAAGAGTGGGTTTATTTGAAAAGTGCCCGATTAAATCCTTGTCTGGGTCACATAAATTCAAGAGGCTTTGGAAACCTCCCCTATAGACCCATCAAACAGCATTCCAGCTCATATAAAATGTACCAGTTGCAATAAAAAAACCCCAAACCCCTCTGTGCACTAGCACAGAATGAACTCTGAGCAATTTGTATAAAGAAACTCAATAGCGGGGTAGGTACAAAAATCACTCACACAGAGTCTAAGTATGGACGGAATAAATTCTTATTTCAATGCGAGTGAGCATTTTTCCTCAGTCGCTCCACTCTAATCAAATGCTGAACCATAAACACAAGAACTGCAGTGTCTGACGGGACCCAAAACTTCTCTCTGGTTTGGCTCCCGACTACTTATTTGCTGTGGAGATCCCCGACCTCTTCCCAATGTTTATTTTCTGATTTCTCACGCAGCAAAAATTGGATAAATACTTTGACACAGGAAGGTGTTATTACTCCCAGGAGAACTCTGGAACAGGGGCTGTGCCCCGACTGTTTACAGATGACTCTTGGCAGGCTGGCGAATTTCAAAGCGATTATGCCCATCGTTCTGTTTGCGGCAGCACCAACAACAAGCTCCTGCCCTTCATGCAGAGGGCTACTTTTCAGGAACCATCTGCAAAGTCACCTTCAAGGGATCTGTTCTCCAAAAGCTACAGCTTCTTCAGTTACAGCCCTCTCCTACGTCATGCTGTTCGTTGAAACGAGGCCAAAATAAGAGCGAAGCAAGGCAAAACCGCCAAGGAAGCAGTGCAGCCCTGCGCTGCTGCTCCAGCCCTCTGGAAAGACGCGGAGCAGAACAGCCAGAGAGAAACAGAAAGTGCCAACTCCACTCAATGAAATCCCAGCAAACTTTGTCGGCTGCTCCAGGGCGGCCAACCAAACCTGTCTAAACACCGGCGAGCATCTATTTTAACAAGAGAGGACGACTTCCATTTTTCCCTGATGCTCTGCAATTCAAGGAAGTGTAAAACCCAAGATCTTTCGTAACAGAGGCAGGATGGAAAGAAAGATTTTCATTGTGCACCATGTTCAGTGCAGGACCTTTGTCAGACTGCAACTTTTTAAACAAGGGATATCAAGCTAAGTGTAGCAAGCATACTGAATCCGAATGGCAAAAAGACAGAAAATTGTGTATTTTCAACTCAGACCAGAACACAAGCAGCAGTAAAGATTTCTCAAGAATTTGCACTAAAAAAACACCCTAAAAAACTTCTTACTGTACTATGTCTATTCGTACTGCAATGCTTGTACTCTTTGGAAAGATGCACCAAGGTCCACGCACACTCCTGAAATTCCTCGCACCTCTTTTATTTCAATCATACTCAAAACCTTACAATTTTCCTTTTCACATCTACGAATTTTAAGATGAATATCCTCCCCAACGAAAAACAGGAAAACACCTGAAACCACCCATGAAAATCCGCAAGACTCGTTCAGAGCTCCTCAGCAGATCTTGCACGCAGCTGCCTTTCGCTGAAGTGAGTGGTGGACTCCATCCGTGCAGCCATTTTACCTCCCGCCAAGCAGGTGAAGTCACCCTCAGAGGTCTATAAATCCTGGCAAGGAAACTGGCTCAGGTGCAAGCACAGGAAAAGCAGCAGATGGTAAAGTTAAAAATATTCCCAGAGAACGACAGCACCCTCTATGCCACCGGATAATAGAGGGGACCGCTGCTGCTCGCAGCTCCCCGCCAGCCACCTGCTCAGACCATTGGAAATGAAAAAGCCCTCCCAAAAGAAAGAGCCGCAGGGAAAAAGCTGTAAAGCTCCACTCAGAAGTCGGCGGTGCACGCACGCAACATGCTGCAAAGCGCACCAGCTCAGCAGGGCAGGAAGCTGGGGAGCGGCACTACAGAACCATCAGAGCTGCTATCTGGTACAATCTTTTAAAATCACTGCTATCTGCCATCCTGCGAGTACGAAAGAGACTTTACTGATGGAATTAAGGGGTGTGCCAGAGAAGAATGTACTCCCTCCTCGCCTTTTTTCTTAGGCATTTACCTTCTGGCAGGTGACATATGGAAGCTGTGCAAGACGAAGCCTTGAGGGACCTGCACTGCTTAGATGTTGACCTTTTGCAGCAGGAAAATAATGGGATTTAATTTCTCCTAACAGGAAGCAGTTCTTCTCAAATCAAGTAATGAACTTTTCAACCCTTCTGCACATCTTTGAAAGC
Source organism: Steatornis caripensis (assembly GCA_013398225.1). NCBI lineage: Eukaryota > Metazoa > Chordata > Aves > Caprimulgiformes > Steatornithidae > Steatornis > Steatornis caripensis. The sequence continues at coordinate 230,002 of VZSC01017423.1, read as the reverse complement.
AAAAACAAAGCTCTAAAAGCAAATAATAGACTCTATTTGAAACCTGCCAAATTGCCTACATCTGGTTATTGCTCAACATTTCTGGTTAAAATGCTTTATTTTGCTGGAACCGTTTTCTAGAACTGACAAAATGTTGGAAATTTTAAAATAACTTGTGTTCGTGTATGAAACGATCACAGCTGCGCTACCTAATTCCACAGGAACACTGCCTGGAGAGACATTTCTATAGGCTGCCAATCGGCAATTGCTGTAAACACCCAGATGGCTAATTTTATCACGGGACACAGAGGCTGAGGCTCAGAACGCAGCTCTGCTTTTTACTGCTCACAGCCACGGCGAGGCGCCCAGATAAAATGTCAAATTCCTAAAGTCAGAGAAGCATGAGGAGGGGATAAGCATGCCCCTCTCTGAGAATCCCCTTCTGACCTGGGTCACCCTCATCTCCAGCAGAGACAGGTCAGCTTGCCTGTTTTGTGGCATCCAGAAATCCCCTCCTGCCTGGAATAACACTGTCAGCAGATACTCACATAACACTTATGCTTATTCACCCTTCCAGTACAAACAAGTTCCTAGTATCTGTGCACTAGCCACAACAGCCTGGTGACCCGTACTCGGTTTGCTTTGCTAAGACCAGCGCAGATCCAAAGCCTGTGCCAAGGTGAGCATCTCAAAACATGACAGGCCCTCTCAGATGGGCATTTTTCTGATACAGGCCTAAACATTACGGTACTCACACTTCCGTCCACTCAGAAAACGCTGTGATTTTAAACTGCTGGCCATGAAACACCAGCAACCTTCAAAACCAACAGTAATAGTAATTCATCAACTGGTACTTTGTTTCTCAGTTATGCTGCAACACTTCTGAAGTCCATGCATGAACACAACGACACAGGAGACCTCTTTTTCAAAGCCACCAAAAAAGTACAAACCCCTGTGCCTCAGGATGCAGAATCTGTGTTGGCTGCTAGCCTCCAGTGAGAGCCCTGGGGATACCCAGTTTTCCACCAAGAATAGAAGCATTTATAAATAAAACAAAAAATTGATGTCTCATTACAGTTTATTTTTTCAAGATGGAGAAAGTTTGCCTACATAACTGTCTGCACGGTTACCTTGGGGTAGATAGAGGAAAATTAAGGCTCCCCACCATGGACCATTTCTGTACTGCATAAAAGAAATGGATTTCCAACACATTTCAACAAATAAGTACAAAATGGTTTCTGGTAGTTTAAGCCAAAAAACCCAGGAAAAATATAGATACAGGTAAACTAAAGTATGAATACATTCAGTGACTGTAGATGCAGCTCTTTGATAAAATTATTCGCTGCATGAGAACCAAGATTTTTGTGATTCAACAAGCTTTGAAACCTCACTCAGTGTCAATCCTGACAAAACCTACCTTTGCCTAGCGTCCTTATCAAGCCAAGAGCCAGCCATCAGCATTCTAAACTATCTGAGCATTCCAGTGGCAGCAGGTGACAGAGGAAGCAGCTGTCGATTGTCACTTCCGCCTCTCCCAACCCTCTGCCAACCCAACGCTACCACGAGAACACCATCCTCAACACGGTATTGCTGAATCACCTCTGAACAGCCAAGATCCAGCTGCGAGGTGGGTCACTTGGTGTCAGTTTATGGCTGCTTGAACAGACTGCGAGACGGGAATGGAGTACTCGGTGATGCTCATCCTGAGAGCGCGATCAAGCTTTCCTAAAACAGGCACCAACTGTGAAACTGGCAAGACCCCAGTCCTCCTCAGGTTGATTTTGCTCACTGTGCTGCAGCCGGAAGAGTTCTGCTGCCCAGCTGGTTTGGTAGCTGTCTCCCATTTTTCGTTGGTTTCAAAGCCGCATTTGAGTATCTTCCAGCATTGTTGTGACACTACAGCAGTGTCAAAGGGAAAACTATCAGGTAACTGCAGGGAGTTCAATTTTATTTGGAATACTTGGAAAGAAATAATAAACATTTCAGTATTAGGTCTGTTTTCCTGAAATTGCTCAAAGAGCTATTTTGCTCCTACATGTTGTAACAAAATAAACCAAAAAGAACTTTCAATAGAGGATTACTGTTCAAAGAATTAGCTGTTTTCCCTACACTGTCCAGAGAAACTGCATATTCAAAAAAGGAAAAGGAACTCACTGAGTGTAGATAGAGCAAACAGCCTCTCATCTAGGCTCACCACACCTTGCATATTTGTGGTAATTTATGGATTCACTCTTAAGACTAGAATGAAGTATCTGCTTACCTTTGGATTAGTTCGCTGCTGCAGTCTTCTCTCTTCCCTCTCTCTCTGCAAACGCTCGAATTCTTCCCTGATTTCAGCTGGAGTTCTCTTCCTCTCAACAACCTGCTCAAAAAGAAATTAAAAGATTACCAGAAAGAGGATGTTCAGGGTATTGCACTGCTGATGGGACGGAGGTTCACTGACCCGGTCTGCTCTAACACGTTGCCCCTGCTGCCGCTGTAAGCCACTCTGCATGAATTTCAATACTGAGAGTTTGGAAGCAAACACCTGAGCTAGACCACATGGCAGGCGTGAGAGAAAGCCCCACGCTTTGAGAAAAGGGAAAAGGCAAGTAGCTTTCAAACTACAAGCACAACATACTGCAGCGCAGCTGTTCCCAAGAGCTATCCATTAACTTCTCTACTAGGTGTAGACACAAAAACAAAAACATTGAAAGCTTCTGGCCTGAGGTCACCTGATTAAGCCAGAATTTTGTGATTTTTAGGCTATGCTGATTCACATCTGTTCATGTTCCATGTCTCAGGAAATGAGGGTTTTAAACAGGTATGGCTCTAGATATACACAGAAAAAGTATGGGATCGGGCTTTTCAAAAGATCAAGTCTGCCACAAGCAGCTCAAAATCGCGTGTTACATGCTGCCACTGCTCCACACTTCTTGCCACTAACTCCAAGCTTGACCGTGGTACTGACCTGACCCAATACAATATGATTCTGCAGCAAGCAGCATAGTGCAATCCACTAAGACTGGCAGAGGCTAGCAAGGGGACCTAACAACAGGAAAGCCAGGAATGGACAAGTTGTCTTTCAAAGCCCATAAAAACCAAACCAACAAAAAAACCCAACCCTAGAAAGCACAGAAAGAAAAACTAATTTCAAACTCAGATGTTAGCTGATGCTGAAAAAAACCTTGCAGATGAAAAAGATGAGACTAGACGGACAATAACGATGCATTTGTCTCAGACAAAGATGTTGCCTGTCACAGTAATATCCTATTAGGGAACTCTGAATGTCAGGTTTGTTGTTCTCTTGTCAAGTGAAAAACCTAAGTATTCTTTGAAAATCCATCACGATGTTTCACCAGAGAGAGAGAGACAGACAGACAGAAATAACTGAACAAGGATGCCTTTAAACAAACAGGCATTTATTACCATCAAGGTGTCAGTGCAGCTCGATAAAACAAGAATGTCAGATAAAGGTGGGTTTAGCCAATTTCACTGGCCATGAGGTGCTAAATTTCTCTCACCTCCCATCCTTCCATTTCCAGTCCTCTCCTCCCATATATGTCATAGATGGCTCTGGTCTGTGGATCACTAAGCACTGTAAGTTAAAATCAAAAGAGAGGAGAGAACTCAGTTTTTGGTCTTCTCCTCAGATTTCAGACCGACACACCAGTGTTACTTGGAATTCAAGCACAGATCCTGGAAACACGTTCTGCAGTTGCATCAAATTTTCACATTAACTCCTTCAACCTTTTCACATGCTATATTAACAGGACACACCGGCTTTTCACCCCCAAAATCTTTTTTTTCTTACTTCTAAAATCAAAAAGTGAAAAGAGCACAAGAGACACACGCAGACTAACTGAATACACAGCGGTGTTTTTTAATATTGCTTTCTTTGACTGAAGGGTGACATAAGCTCACTACAATCAATGGGATTATTAAGCAATTCAGCGATAGCAGTCCCTGGAAACTTTCTGAGGAGGAAGGACACTTACCTGTGCCCGGCTTTCAAAGCTCTTCAGTGCTTTGCTCCCTGTCTTTCATCTTCCTTACCATCCCTGTCCACCGACCCTTTCCCACCCAGTCCAAACACGTGGGACATGCCAAGCACCAACACAGCAATTCCCATGAGGCAGTTCACGCCTTGTCAAACATCAACCACCGGGTAACTGCAAAAATGCACGTAGAGTATGACGCTCCCCGAGAAGTCACCCAATGCAATTGAGAAAATAAAACACACCAGGAGATTGCAGAACAGTTACTTTGGAAAAAGACTGCACGGAGAATTAAGAATAATCTCTAAAACGTAAGGCATATTTAAATGCATAATCTCTCATACCACACCCTTCCTTAAAAAAAAAAAAATTAAACAATCATCAGTATTTTTCCCACAGGGTTCCAAGACAAGCTTTATCATTATCGTGTATTTCTTTTGGCTGTGGTGGAACTGATGAATCTTTAGGGAGCTGGGCATGTATACTAAGGCAAAAAGAGGCTTATACTAGTGACCGAGCTTTGATCTGAACTACTGGAAGATTACTGAACTTGCTAAATGTCACAGGCAGATATTTTTTATAATATTTCATAAAAATAAATCTTTCGTTGTGGGGTATTAAGAGATGGAAGAGGAAGGGGGGAAATAAGACAGGAGGTGAAGTGACTTATTTTCCAGATGTCAAAATTTCTGCTTGTAAGCTATTACGCTCACATTTGGCAGTAAACGAGCAACATCTTACATATACATCGCAATACAGAGCCAAGCAAAGCCACGGAATTCAAAGGAAAAGCTGACTCTAATCTAAGACCTGCCCACCACATTAAAATGAAATTATTGAAGCATCCTGAGTTTTCATTCCCCCGTCAGTACTGTAAGACCTTCACTGTCCTCCCCAGGCAAAAGCTTCCAGATGTCCTAATGCCTAACTAGGGACAATGTAAAAGACTTCACCCATCTTGAATTCCAAATGGAAGAAACAAACGCTCACCATTCAGAAAACATGAGAGAAAAAAAAAAATTTATCTCCTCTAGAGGTTTAATAGAGGAATATTTATTCATAATTTTGCTTTGGTCTCTCTTTAGGCTACGGGAACGGGCATCTAGTTTGCTGCACCAGTTTTTTAATGCAGAAGAGCTTCTCATCCATTTGCATTCCAGGTGCCTCTTACCACACTTGCAAAATGCTGCAAGTCAATTCCAACAAAACACTTCCTTGTGCCTCAGTTCCACTGTGTATTACCTATGGTGACACCAGGGTTTCAGTAAATGTTGTCTTAGTTCAGAATATTTTTAAAGGGCTTTGGCATCCTCGGATGAGAAAAAACCTCTTAACTGCTATGAATCCATCGTCCTTATCTCAGTCCTAGAATATGAAAGGGCTTGCTGAAAAACAATGGAGACTGCAAACAGAATAGAGATTCAGGATGCATCAGTTCAAAACCAAAATCCGAAATTGTCTTTCTGTTCGAAGCTTTTCAGTCTTGAGTCTCTCAGGGGAGAGTCTTTTCTGAAGTAAGGGGGAAGGTGAAAAGATTATTTACAACATGCAGGAAATAAGACGGAGACTCCACATCTTGAACATTGCAGAATTTATACTGCATTGCTCCTCTGCTTTACGGGACAGAAGCAGGAAACAAAGCATGGCTAAGTATCAGCAAATTTAATTACTACTTTGTAATAACAGGTCTTCTTCAAAACGCGCAAAGACACAGCCCTCCTTCTAGAAAACTCCTGAAAACAGTTCCTGCAAACTTCAGACTTCCACTGACCTTCATAAGCTTGGTGAACAAGGTTAAACAGCCGCTCAGCTTGCGTTTTGAGCTCTGGGTCTCTGTGCTTGTCTGGATGGTACAGCATACACAGCCGGCGGTAGGCAGCTTTTAGCTCTTCCTGAGAGGCCTGCGAAAAGCAGTACAAATGAGTTAAGTACAACCAATGCTATTTATAAAGGACCATCCTCAAGACGGGCGCTAGAAGGGAAGTCCATCAGCTATCACCTTACACTACTTTCACTCACGTAAAATCAAGAACGGACTTTTGTTTCATTACGTAAGTTACTGAAATGTTTGGTTATGCACACCAGTATTTTCCACACTATTCCTAGTGCAACGAGTGACAACAACAGCTCATCAGTGTAAACCTAGGTATAGAAAGTGAAAAAAAACCCCACCCAAACAATCTGTGTTCACACATCATTTTTATTAGGCAACTACTGTCTCCTCAATTCAATGCAGAAAAGCAAAGTAAAAATAAAGTCATCTCAGGATAAAATCACTTAAATCCAGAGATGTACACCAAATTTGACTCGTATTTCTATCCCAGATCCTCAAGCAGACACTGTAACTATCAAAAAGCACTGACTTCCCACAGCAGCGAAGGTACGAAACGCGAACCGACAGTTTCACACTCATCCCTTCAGGGCTAGCACCTCCCTTCCTTACAGCAAGGGCTCTCTGTCCTGCTGCAAGAAAGGAGGGCGCACCGCGTCCCCTCAGAAACAGGATCACCTGCCGCGGATGGATAACCAGGAGAACAGTGGGTCACTAAATGTATCAAGGGCAAAAAAAAGCCCCGTTCTTTACCACAGCCACTCTGGAATTTCAGAAGACGGCACCTGGCCTCATTCCAAAGACTTGCGGTGGAAACAGATTTTGGATGGCTCTTTCAGACTCAATGGAATAAAAATCACACTCCTTCCACTACCACTTCTCAGGAGACAGCCTCACAGCAATACTATTTTTTGACTCTCAAGTCCTGGTAGCTTCCCCTTTCTCACCTCGTTCCTGCAACAGTCCTACTGCAGCAGCTGTCTACTCCTTGGAGGCTGGTTAGCACCTGCTTAGAAGCCCAGTTGCCAAAATCAACCAGAACTTCCCCAAAAGACACAGGTAGCGCTTGTGGCTTCACAGAGCTACCAATCGGCCCATTACAAAACTGTCCAGGCAAGAATCGGTTCCCGGGGCGCAGGAAGCAGGACACCTCTTCTCTGCACCAGGAGAAACAGGCAGAGAGAAATAACCGAAACAATACGACGGGTACTTGCTGGCCTCCCTCAAGCAAACGCCATCCCTTTTGCTGTAGCTGGGGGTTCGATGGACGGGAACACTACATCAGCAAGCAAGAAAAATGACTTTCATAACAGAATTTAAAGACACAGATTCCACTTACTCTTACTGCTTCTCAGTGACTGAAGCTTTCACAGTTTCCAAGCTTTCACCGTGGAAATAAAGGCCCTAAAATTTTGTTTCTTAAAGTAACATTTTTTTCTCCAACTTGTGGTAAGCAGAGTCTGGGTTTTCATCAAAGAAATGCATGATTTGTGTACCAAAGCTAGAAACCGGTTCAATTTTGAGGACAGCTTAGAATAGACATTTTCTCTATGCATTTGCATTATTTCATGTTAATGTTTCTAAATGATACAGCAAAAGGGGACCTGCCAAATTTGCTGGCCCCGAGACAGTAAAGGTCGCTACAGACTAGCTCTTGTCTTTTTACTGCCGTATGCTTTCTCGGACATCGAATTTAAACTCAACCGAGAATGCAGGGGAACACATGGGTCTAAAATGGCATTCTTTAATCAAATTAATGATAAATGGTTTAATGTGCTATTGATTATATCATAGAAATGAGCAGTTTCATTTTTCATAAATGCCACGTTCAATAAAATGTTAGATTGGGCCTTTCATCATCATCGAATAGCTCGGGTCATTGGTTCAATATTTCATGGGCAATAGCCTCTTAGAAACCGCTAAAGAAATACTGACATCTTTTCAAATTGCCATGAAACGCGTAAGACAGTCATAATAACGCCTAAGTTACGTTTTTATTACCAAAATTCCAGGCAAGATTAAAAGGCGCCTCCTCCCTCTGTTTGGGGTTTAAATGGCTTCATTTAACATCTCAAACATGGCACCACATTTTCACTGGAATGAAATCCATAAAAGATTAAACATTTATATACTCACACTGGAAAATGGCTTCTCGTTAGGCTTACTCGCCTCACTGGGGCTGCAAAGTTCACTGGTTAACTATTATTTTAAGCGCAGCTGCCACACCACATGAAGCTGGCTCAGCACACAGAAGCATGAGTTCGCTGCATTCCACTGCTAGGTGGGATAGCAGCACTTAATTTGAATTTAATTAGCCAGGAGTAATTAATAAAGCAACTACTGCTTGCAGGTGGAAGTACTTCCTCGAAGCCCATTTTAACTTGGTGTCCAGCTCCCTGCTGTACCAGCCCTGGATTTTCTGGTCTCCAGCGAGGCGCTGAAAGCCTAGCTAAGTTAACTATTAAGCCTCTGCTGTTAATCTCACGAGCAGTCGCAACCCTCGTGTGGATCCTACCTCTTTCTTTTAACCTCTACATCCGCATGCCGCTGGTGTTTGGGAGTGGACAAAAGCTGTTGAGCGACCTAACAGCACGGCCCACTGGTTTTCAACAAGACTCGAGCTTGAGTTGCGCAGAAATTTTTCTAGAAAGAGCAGGCTTTACCGCACAGCATCAGAGCGCTGTGCAAACACAGCGAGCGTCACTCATTTTTTCCTTCGGAAACACAGAAGACGTCCACAAACGAGACGCAGGAGCCTCCCACCGAGGCCACAAGTACTCACATCAACTCCAAAGAGAATTTTTTCAAAGCTATCGGACTGAATCGCTTCTAAGCCTTGCACTCCTGTTACACGCAGCAGCCGCAGTTCTGTACAAGCCTCCTTGGGCTCAAACTGTTAACATCTAGGCCGACGCGCGTGGGTGGCAAAGCCTGTTCTGAAGCACGTAGGCGTACACAGGGAGAACGCCTGCAGCGTTTCTACACATCGCTACCGCACTGGACGACCCAGGCGACAGCACGGCCTGCGCGCGCGGACCTTTGGGGACCGGCCTGCGCGACGCTGCGGAGAGAAGGCGGCACGCTTCGCCAGTTCCAAGCCGCGGGT
>VZSC01017423.1:201446-219657 GCA_013398225.1 Steatornis caripensis | reverse complement strand
GCGCGCGCGCTGGGCCGGCGCCACGCGAGGGCGATTTCCGAGCCGGTTTGCGAGCAGAGGCTCCTCGTTTCCACAGTGGCTCCTGGCCCTGCCGAGGCTGCCTTGCAGAGGCTGCCTGAGAAACGCTGCAGCCCGTTACGACGCTATAGCGCGAGGTCGAGGCTCAGCGCGTCGAGCCCGCTGGCGCGGAGTGGCTAGCAGGGAGCAAACCGTGGCTAGGCCGGTCTCGTTTGGCACCGGTATGAATCTGGAGCAGTTTTCTTCGGGTCAGTAGTGCTGCCTCGGCTTTTCACCGCAGAGCAGAGAACATGGCCCTAGAGCCACGCTGCGTTGCCCTCCGAGGAGCAGGCAGCCTTGCTGGGGGGGTTGGTCACGCGAGGGTACTCGCTGAGTCTTGCCCGGTAGCAGAATGGAAGGAAATACCCCGAAAGTGTGGGGAGCAGACAGACTTTTTAGCAGAAGGGCTTCCTGGTCCGTGCTTTAACCTGTGCCTTGTCACAAAGCATGCTGGCAGACAGACCGGGTGTTAGTGGGAGTTATTGTGGTGATAACTCCCAGGCTGCCCAGGGAGGTTGTGGAGTCTCCTTCTCTGGAGATATTCAAAACCCGCCTGGACGCATTCCTGTGCAACCTGCTTTAGCAGGGGGGTTGGACTAGATGATCACTAGAGGTCCCTTCCAACCCCTACCATTCCATGATTCTGTGATAAGGCAGCCAGAAGGAAAAAGAAGGCCTTTCCTGCTTGTGGCTGGATGGTCCTCAGTGACTGGATCTGCTGTTTGTGTAGGGGAGTGATTTCAGAGTGCTGCTGTCCTCAAAGAGGAGCTTCTGAAAGACTGCTCATTAACACCAGTACGATCTAGCGTAAAGCTGCTTTACCATTCCAAAGCTCAGCTAATCTCTTTGGGGTTTTATGTTCCCATAACTTTTGTTTGAAGACAGGAATGTTTTAATATTTAATGAGTCTCTTTCTGATCCAGCGGTAGTTAACAAGGAAGTATTGGTCGTGTTACAGAAGTTCTTCTGCACTCTAGCAAGTGAGATGCAGTGCTTGGAAGAAGAGGTCCACAAAGGTTCAGTTTCTGAGAAACCACGCAGAAATGGGTCTGTTTTACAGGGAATCACCTGGCAGCATGCTTTTCCTGAATGAACCCACCTGCTAGACTCATTTTTCCCACGTGGTTTAGGAGTCGTTGAGTCTGTGCAAAAACGCAAAGAAGACTTGAGTTCTGAGGATGTCAGTTGCTGTGGCAACGCTATTTCCCATGGATTTTGGTCCTGCCGTAATTGTGGTCTTTTTCTAATGTGATCTGGGAGTTGTGCGGTCCTCGGGGATGTAGCAGCAGAGTTACTGGGAATCCTTCCCCTTACCAGATTGATCTCTCACTTTCCTGAAAGACACAGCTGCTCGTTGCCAGCTCTGGCCGCTGTTTCGCATGCATCACAGATGATTCAGGGGAATTTTTTGGGAAGAGTCCACAAATGTCACATCTTGGCAGGGAAATATAGGAAGAGAGAAATACGACTTTAGGGAGCTAAATATGAACTGTGCTTTCTAAACGTGTAGAGCTAGCTCTTTAAAACCCTAGGTTATAACAGAGGAAATGTAACATCTATGGCAAAATGCAATTTGGGAGGTGGGGGGCGCGGGGAAGAAAGGAAAAAAGATAAGTACTGACTTATGTTTTACTGACTGGCCAAGTTTTGGTTTGGGGTGCGCTGCTCCTCTTGTCCGCATTGCTACTCACAGATTCCTCACACTGCACAAGAAAGCATCGTGAGAGAAGCAGAGGCCAAGAATCGGATCCCAGGTTTAGCCGGCCCATGTGCTGTCAGACACATGACACTGTGGCTTCTGCTCCAGTGTGTGCAGCGTGCTCCTTCTGTAAACTGTGAGCAGCCTTACTAGTGTCCTGGTACAGCTCTGGCATTTTCCGGAGGTTGCAATCTACTGGTACATCTCCTCCTCAGGTGTAATTCGTTAGGTTTCTTCTCAGAGTGGACTGTATGACCCATGGAAATACAAGAAGCTCTCATTGTTACTTGGTCTTTTGCCAAGCTTTAATGCCATAGGTTGTTTATAGGCTATGTGCTCTGTTTAAGAGATTGAGCCCGCACCCAGAAAGGGAGTTGAGTGTAACGATCCTGAACGTAGCCCTTCTTAGCTGAAGGGGTCCAGTTCGTGAAGTCAGATTAAGTGCTTGTTCTGGGTAGTGGAATGTGCTTGAGAGGGATTCCGGAAGGGTCCCTCAGACTTAGGCACCAGTGAACAGTGCTGTGTGGCGCAAGAGAGAGCAGCACACTGCGAGTGTCCCTGTCTGGAAAGTTGGGTTTGGAGCCAAAAGTTATTTTTTTTAAGCTAAGGGAAACATCCGAGCTTGTTTATCTCTGAGATGCTGGTGACTCCTCTACAAGGTGCCGAGGTGTTCCAGGATTGATTCGCTTCTGCTGCTTTAGAGCCAGAGATACCTTCCATCTGCAGAATCATTCATCTAAGCTAGTGGGCTGAATGGAACCATCTTCTTCAGTCTGGTGAGAGCAGCAAGGGACTGTGAGGAGGCCTTGTTTAGCGGATTTTCTTAGTAACTGGAATCATGTAGTCATCGCTGGAAAACTGCCCCCACACAAAGTGTTTTTGCTAATACTAACTTTAGTTCCATCTCGGCTCAATGGAGGGAAAAACTAGAAAGTGCCATAAATTCAGCCGAGCTTGTCAAAGCTGTCAAATTACGACCTGATAAAGCTCCTGCCTTCTAATGATTACAGCCATCAGCCATAGAGGAAATATACGCCGATGGGGCTTTCGAGCGACGGCACCAGGGTTTGGCATTGTTAGACTTTTAATGTAGTGTCATCTGGGGGCTCTTTGGCTTCAGTGGAGGGTGAAGCTCTGAGCAGAGTTATTTCTTTGAAAAAGAAAAAAAAAACAAAAACAAAAAACCGAAGGGCGTAGACTAGCATGCTACCCCTCTCTTATCAGCCAGATTAATGCTGACTACTAAATTTTAGTAAAGGTCGTCTTTGGTCCCATTTGTTAGTATTAGGAGTCCATAGAGATAATGTCTTTTCACGTATAAAAGATGCTATTGATTTTCTGTTACTGTTGTCCTGAAATGTGCACAGTGTGTCCATGGAGCAGTGACAATCCTCCATCACTAGCTTTATGGGGAAAGAACGGTTATTGAATCTCTTCCCATAAAACATAATCTCTTTCTCTCTTCCAGAATTTGCCAGCCCCTGTGGGAGTCCCTGGTGTTATCTCTTTGAGAAAATTGATTTTTTTTGTCTCCGCTTTGTACACTTGTGTTTAGTTTTATTTTTAATTTGGCTCATGTGACATGAAATGAAGGCTTCCCTAACATTAAGCGTGCTTTCTCAGTGTTGTATTGCTTCTTTTTCATATAGATGGACACTTTCAGAGTGTTTTAAAATAAAATAAAGATATTTGCTTGGCACAAGTCTCTCCTGTTGTTGCTGGGAATTTTGTTACTCTGGGTGAGTCATTGCCCTGCTCTTTCTTTCCAGGCAGGTCTGAGATACTGACAGCTTTTCAGCTGCTTACAGGTAAATTCGGGGTAAGTTTCTAGGGTCAACGCAGGCTCATGGATTTTGGATGAGTGACGCCATAGCAGAGAACACAGCTTGCAGTACTGTCTGCTCAAGGAGCAGTGGTCTCTGAACTTAAACAGTGGCAAAAATACTCTGTCAAATTTGTCCATTCCTCTGTGTAGCAAATGACTGACGATGGGACTTTTTCCTTTCAGGGAGGAAACGGCAACATGAATTCATAGATGATGAGTAGGATGCCAAAGCCAGAGATGACAGTGCTCTTGAAGAAATGCTGGGTAGAACAAAAAGGTAAAAGAAACAGCTAATTGAGTGCGTTTTGGAGCCTGTGGGACTTCATGTGGTACCTTCCCTTGTGTGAGGCAAATGGCACACCCCCTCACACCGTAGCTGAGTTCTCTGGATTCCCTCCTCCTCCATCTTGCATGAAGTCCCAGTGATGCCTCTCACTCCTGACCTACTCTTTCTATGCTTAGGTCTTCCCCAAGGCTGCATTGTTCGTTTCCTAAAACGCCGGCAAGACTCATACTTTTGAGTGTGTCCTTGCATGCACGCACTTGCAGGTCCAGCAGCAGTCTCGTCCCGACCTGTAGCTCACGCTGCCGCGTTAGCCTGGCAATCATACTGGGTTGTCTGCTGCCATGTTTTGTGATGAGAACAAAAAGAGAAATAAGAGAGGAACTCAACCGGTTAATTTGCAGCCAGTGCCACTCTCCTGAGGTGACGGTTCAGTGCAGCCGTTGGCCTGTACCATCTTCTGGCTTAAACCTGGGCAGATACACATGGGTAAAATGTTTGAATTGCGTTGCAAACAATTTGCCTCCGCGAGGACTAAATTACTTTCTGCTGCTCTGGTGCTTTTTACTGCATTTTGTGTTAATGCTGTTGAGATGCCCCAAGGAATCACTTCTTATTGGCTCCTTCATTCTGAGAAATTATCTCTGTAACTGAGGCATGATAGTCCACTTGGGGACTTTGGGAAGTAAGAGGCAGATTTAATCACACCTGCAGAGAGCCGTGCAGTCGAAAGGCCTTCATTACACTCATCCAATGGCAGCAGAAGTGGCTGAAGCAACTGACAAGAAGCAAGAAAATCTTTGTTAGTAGCGTAGCTCTCCTTGGGATATTTTCATGCTTCTTTATGGACGACTGACCTTAATCCCCCGAAAGTCAAAAGCAAACATTCTCCTTGAAAGTGGTCCAGGTTTGTAGTAATTATCTGTGTTGCCCCCTGCCTCTCAGGTATTCCTGGCAGCAGGTGTGTGGGACAGAAGGGTGTTTCTGTGGCAAGCAGAAGAGGAGCAGAATGAGGTGTGAATGGTTGATATGTAGAAATAACAGTTCTGTTCTGCTGGAAGTGTCATCTTCAAAACAACAATCAGGGAGGAATTTGCTATAGTTTAGGTGTTGGTGCCTGTTGTAATTTTTATGTGTTTAAACTGTTTCTAATCAAGACGTGGTCCGCTATACAGAGTGTTGTGCAGGGCAGGGTTAAGGCTTTTTAATGCACTAACACCACAGCCGTTCCTAAAGGTCATTAGTGCAGTTTTGATGGTGTCAGAAATTATTTCTTCAGGCTGAATCGTACTGCTAGGAAGTCTTCTGAAAGATCCATCCCTTCCATATGCGTACCGGGTGTCTGGGAGGGGAGACCCTGGCTTTCTGTTGGCCTTCAGCAGCTCTTCATTTCCCACTAATGTGTGTTTCCTGCAGCAGTGTAGCTTAAACCAGTGCTCTTGGTCTTTGGATCCTTTCAGCCAAGTGCATAAAGAGCCTGTCATAGGGACAGAGCACTGCATTAGGGCGTCGCTTTCATCTGTCAGAAGCTGTCTTCAGAACACGTAGAGCTTGCCAGAAAGCCGACCTTTTACACTTTGAAGATGAGAAACACAGAATCTTAGAATGGTCTGGGTTGGAAGGGACCTTAAAGACCATCTCATTCCAACCCCCGTGCCGTGGGCAGGGACACCGTTCCCTAGACCGGGGTGCTCAAAGCCCCCTCCAGCCTGGCCTTGAACACTCCCAGGGAGGGGCGTCCACGGTTTCCCTGGGCAACCTGTGCCAGGGTCTCACCGTCCTCATCGTGAAGAATTTCTTCTTAATATCCAATCTAAATCTGCCCTCTTTCAGTTTAAAACAGTTACCCCTATCACGACATACCATTATAAAAAGTCCCTCCCTAGCTCTCTTGTAGGCCCCTCAGGTACTGGAGATACCATTTTCCGTGGACAGCCCTCTGGATTTTTGCGGTGTTGGTGACTGGATGCCGGGAACCATTATTCCCTACCGGCTCTTCTATCTCCAGAATCAGCCTCCAGCAGAACAGTTATCTGAGAAGTCAATGGCTTCTCCTACTATGTCAGTGAGAACATTATTTGGGCTCAATTGTACAGTTTAATTTTGCCTATATTTAGTAAAGTACTTTCCCATTGTTGCCACGATAAGGAGCTGCTCTGGATGCCACAGGGTGTCCTAAAATCCTTGTTACGTTTAGGCCACATGATGTCACAGGGAAGGGGCAACACCAGATTCAGCTCTTGGTGAAAAAGTCTCATTTGTCCTGTGTCATTTGGGCAATGTACCTATGTTTGAAATATCTTGTAAGTATCATATGAAATACACACTGGGTTTTTGGAGGGGTCGACTTGCGTAAGGTACCATATAGTTAAAATACATGATGATATAATTTTTAATGTAATAACACCGGAGTTGAGAATTCAGGCATACTTAAAATAGTAACTAGCAAATTTCTGTTGTTGTCAATCCACATTTTGGGAGATCTGACAGTTTTGTTCGTTCTTTTTCTGTGTATGTGTGTGTTAAGACTGTTGGTGTACTATTCAGCTGTTTCGATAAACTCGGATGTAGATCCTTTGTGCTCTTTGAGTTTCAAAACTCTTCACCATCAATCTGGAAAGCTTTAAGTCTGCTAAAATTGGAGTGCAGTGAGTGTTGGCAAGGAGCTGTGTCCTTATGGCTGTGCCAGTTCCCCAGAGCCAGGGCTTCTAGCCATTCCCTGTTCCTCCCGCTCGCTGTTTGGGGCCCTGGAGCATGGCCAGCATGGCTCGGTGGTGGACTGCAGCACCCTGCGAGTCCAGCATCACAGCAGGCTGGGTGAAGCGGAGAGTTGGTTTTCCGTATTTGTTGCGGTTTCGACAAAGAGCACTATATGCGTGTTATTTTACTACTCATGCCACTAAGCATTTGCTCGGGCAAGATGCGTGGTGCTGTTGCTTTAAGGTGGCTAGCGGCCACTAGCTGTGCTCAGCATCAGCTCTGCCAGCCCCAGCATCGCGGCACGTGCTGTCAGCTCAGCAGTGACTGGAAAGCTCAGATAGGACCAGGTTTGGCATCAGTATAATCACTTCTGCGGGCGTTGTGCTTCGGATGTTGCCAGCTCCTCGCTGTTTCTTCTTTCTTCCAGCACGCGGTTTTTCATACGACCCTGAGGACAGACAGTTGCCTACTAGACTAGCTTGTATTTTTTTTTTTTAGCTCAGCCTTGTCAGCATTCAGGTTTTCAGTTGCAGGGGAGCACCAGGAAATGTGTGTCCTGTTTTGCTTGCTGTCCTGCAAACGCTTTGGCTTGCTGGAGTCAGTGAGAGATGGCAGCAGTGGGAGTCTGCGTGCTGTTAGTCATGCAGGTGACACGGTCTGATAGACAAAGCTCTCAAGCTGGTAAAGGAGGATGCTTATCTAAGAGTCACATCCAGTCGTTCAGGGTTGTGTAGCCTCACCTCACCACTTGATGCAGATTCTCTTACTCAAGCACAGAGGGAGTCTTTCAAAGAGCCTAAGATTACGTTCGTGTTTAGCCTACGTCTTGCCAGCATACAAGAAAGGAAGGTGAATCACTCACTTGTGTACTTTGATCTTAAGGTTCAGTATTATTCCTTTTCTGTAAGTGGTTTGTCAGACAAAATTTCTTAGTCATTGTGTTTGAAGATCTTGCCCTCGATGTCAGAGGCAAGGCAGTTGGAGGAGATGCAGTTAGAATTCCTCCATCTTTGAAATATTTGATTTGGCGTAGAATATTCCATGGACCCATCAGTGCATTTCAGTAAGACCGTATCATGTGTCAGTGGCTGTTACTACTGTTGTTACTAGAAGGTAGAGCTCCAAGGTTCTCAGGTTCTGTTTGTGGGTGGTTTTGTTTTGTTTTGGCTTGGTTTTTTTCTCCCCGACAAATTGTGGACATTTTTGAGCAGCAGATTAGGTCCACAGATGAGCCACAGACAACCTTTCACTGCAACTTTGGGTGACTTGCTTTCAAGAAACTCGTTACGGACCATACAAGTTCGCATAAACTGTGGGTATCACTACGGAGAACATAAGTTGGAATTTTGATTCTGTGGCCGTTACGATGAGTATATTAATATCTGCCACATGATTTCTCTGCTTCCAACCATGCTGCTATTATGTAAAAATTTGCCCTTTTTGAGTAAAAGCTGGCAACTGACTGGCATAAAATAAACAAGGTATTTTTAGAGACAGACAATGTAGCTTTTCCCATAGTGGATGGCGGATAGCTACGATTAACACACCACTCGCTATGTAGGGTTAGTGTGGCTAATGAGCTGTTTGTAATAGTTTAGTAGATAAGGGCTTATGTAGAGTCAGTGCACAAGGAGGAAAATACTAAGAAGTCCCCATCACGATCTGGGATATTTTTCTTTGAATGTCATCACACCAGTTACTCCTGGTGAAGGACGAACAGTGTTTTCAGCATTTCTTAATCATCGTCGCCCACAGCAAACTTACTTCTATTGAAAGTACCTGCCTGACCACTGCGAACAAAAACCCCGCCGGGAGAAAAACTGTCATCGATTGAGGTACAGTGGCTCCCAGAGTCTAGTTCAGTAAGCACGAGGTTGTTGTGTGCCTTGGTTTCCCAAAGAAGTGAATGCTTTGGGATTAATTAAACTCTTCTCGGTCTGTACAGCAGCGTAACCTTTCCTTTATGCGTTTTAGGGCTTGCGCCATGTAATAAGTCAAATATGCTATCTGTGTGACTCCAAGGTAAAGACTTAGGGTAAAATTACCTACAGTCTTGAAGCGAGAGAGATGTGCGGTGCTTGTCAGCATGTCGTGTGGCCCAAAGCCCTGACTGCTCAGCTGCGGAGGTGTTCAGCTGCAGTTCCTAGGCTCTCTGCAAAGGAGACAGCTTGGTCTTTCTCAGTCCGTCTTGAAGTCTTTGGTGGTGAAGTGGCTTCTACCTGCTGCTTTCAACAGACCTTCCACCGTGTGCAGTTTGCGTAGGTTGTTTCCAAATAACAGCTACCTGCTACTAAAATCACGTTGGTTTCGTTGTCTAAGCCCCTCCTGGTAGATAAGCAAGCCACACAGCCTGCTCTGGGCTGTTTGCGTGGCGTTAGTACTGCACCGTGGCTGCCGTCATTAGAGGAATGGGCTCAGACGTGTGGTTTGCACTGTCTTCTAAAAGAGAGGCCGATCTGACATGTGTGCTGCTGTCAGCAGGCTGAGACTCCCGGGCCACACGATCCACGTACAAGAGGGGAGACCGCTTACAAGAGAGGATGGGCGGTTTGAATCAGGTGTCTGAAAACGCTTCCGTTTGGAACGGGCCTGAGGTGCTGTGCTCATTTTAAGGAGGTACCTTTGTGTGGCCAGTGTACGCCTCAGAGCGGTCACCTTCCTAACCACTGTAACTGCTGTCTGACCCAGCTGGAACTTGAAGCGGCTCCTTCTCACCCTGTGCTAGTTTTTC
Organism: Steatornis caripensis; assembly: GCA_013398225.1. NCBI lineage: Eukaryota > Metazoa > Chordata > Aves > Caprimulgiformes > Steatornithidae > Steatornis > Steatornis caripensis. The sequence continues at coordinate 210,362 of VZSC01017423.1, read as the reverse complement.
CTGGGTATCCAGTCACCTGACTAGTGATACTGAATTTAAACTTTTCAGACGTAAGAGGTTTAAATCTCAGTGTGAGAGGTGTAAAGCGCGTGTTCGTGCATTGCTGTCACGAAGAACCTTAGTGTTTCGGCACCTCCCTTAATGAGAGAGACTGTACCCTGTGTCCGGAAGGGAGCAGGACCAAGCTCTGCGTGGTTCCATGGGCAAGGAGCTTCCCAGTAACGATGACATACACAGAGGTCTTTTGCCTCTTGCATCTTAAATGGTGCAAGAAAGGAAGCAGTGTTTTCTGAGCAAACAAATAGCCAGATGAGGTGGGAAATACTTTATTTCCAAAATTCCGGGATTATTATAAACAATAAGACATTTGTTAAAAGCAAGCCTGTACGTTCTTTCTGATTTCATACCTGAAGCTTGATCGTTAGTCTGCATAACTGGAAGTCTCTGTGCTGACACGATCGTGTCGCATAACACTGAGCGTGGTAGTGAGCCGATTCCCTTACTGGCGCTTACACCTTTGTATCATTACCGCAAAATGTAATTGTTTGGATTGTGATGGGTGCTTGAGGCAGAGGCGTAATTTCATCCCCTGAACTTTCACCTTCACTGTAAGGGCTCGGTGCCGAGTACACTACAAGTAAATGCAGTCCTTAGGTTATACGCCTGATCAGCACTGAAATACGTAGGCAGACCTCGTGGATCCATTTCTGAAACGTGCTCTTTGGGCTTGTCATCCAGGTGACTGCCCACTTCCACCGATCCCATACTAATTTCTGCAACTGAGATCTGTTTAGTTTTTATACTTCTAGTTGGTTTTGATCACTGGGTAATCCTACAGAAGGATTAACTTCTAGTTTTAATATTATTATAAATCTACTTAATTTTTTTTAAGCATGAACAGGTGGTGTAAAAATTGACATTGTGCAACACTAGGTCACAGGTTTTACTGTTTAATCGGAGATGGAAGTTGAAAGACATCATTCCAAGTATAAAAGCTAATTCCACTATGAATAGCTCTCTTACCAGCTAAAAAAGTAATTTTACGCTTAATTCTTTTCTTTAGGAGCGCTTGCTGATTTTGAATGCGTCTCCCACTCTAAGGAGTCAGTGGAAGTTATTTTAAGCTCCATTTTGTGGTTACTCTAGGTGAGTTGGTAGTACATACCTAATCCTTGGGCGGTGCTGCGGTGTTGCTCAGTGTTGCGTGGTGAGGACTTCTCAGCACCATGAGAATGGCAAAGTTGGGGTCATTTGGAGAAAATTTTAAAGTGTATGTGACAGGCTGTTTGTAGACGTGAGCACGGATAAAGCGAAGGTTGTGGGCTTTATGTAAATATTCAGATGAGGTTATGCCATTGTCTTCCTTTAGCCAGCTGTTCTATCACCCAGCGACCCCTCCACACCCGGGGAAGGGACTCGGGAAAAGGAAAGGAGACCCGTGGGTTGAAATAGACTTAATAAAATAATAGTAACAAATTAATACCAATGCCAGTACTAATATAAAAGGCCCACAGTTACACTCAGCCCATGCAGTGGCCGCGAGCCGCGCGCTCGCAGCAGTGAATGCCAGATGCCAGCCCCTGTGAGCAGCACAGCTCCAGCGACAGCGCGACGGTCACAGCCAAGGGGAGAGCAGGCCCTGGGAGCAGAAGGACAGGTGAGGCCCTCCAGGGACGGCTGCCATGGTGGAAGGAGAGAAGGCCGTTCCCAACAAACCTTCCAGTTTACACTGAGCGTGATGTTATGGCATGGATACTGCTGTTGGCCTGCCTGGGTCGCTGCCCTGGCTTTCCCCCCTCCCAGCTTTTGCACCTGGCCAACTCCAGACTGCTGAAGGCCTTGATCACTGTGGAAACCCGCACACCATGGCCGGCCACGAACTAAACACATCTTTATCTTTGTGTATCTTATCAGCTTTGTTCCCATCACATCAGGTGCTGCAGTCTTCTCAAAAACACAGCTTTCCTGAATAGAAAATTGATTCTATCCCAGTGAAACCAGGACGGCTAACTTGTGTTTTTGGAAGATGTTGTGCATTGTTGCCCTGGCAGAAATAACCCTTTAGATAAATGTTAAATCTAGGCTGACGCTGTCAAAAAAAGAGAACGCATATCATTTAACACCAGAAGTGTCACTTCATAAGGACCTTTTTCAATTTATAGTTCAATAAAAAGTGTAATCTGTGTAGGGGTAGTCTGTCCTTGCCTACAGTTGTGCAGTTCTGACAGGACTCCTGGTTTTGCCTTCATGGTGTCCCAGGCTGAAATACTTCGTATCTAACACTCTGGATCCTATAAATAATTGACATGCCTGTCTTAGCAACTGAAGATCAGCAGCAAATTGTGGTGGTGTTGAATAATAGGGTGGTTCTGTGTTCTTTGCTCCTTTACATCTCACTTTTCACTCTGCTGCTGAGAGCGTAGGAACTGATTTACTCCACTTCAGGAAAAAGTCTTACTGTTCCAGTCCTTCGGGGGGCAGGAGGTTCAGGGGACAGTCAGGAACTCGCAAATGAAACCATCGAAGTGAAGACCAGCTACTTCTGCATGTTCTGTGCATATACTGTTTGTTTATATTTCTCATTCTGTGCAACTCTTGTGGGTCATATGGGAAAGAATTGTTTTAATGGTTAGGCAAATCTAGAAAGGAAACTCTGCTCTATAGTGAAAAGTAACGAGAAAATATTAAAGCAATCACTTTTGTTTGTAAGAACTACTGCGTATCCTTGATGACAGAGAAGAAAGGTTTTGTGTAATAAGGCGTCGAACAGGGCCACAAGAGATACATGGAGCAGCCCACTGCCATAGTGCCACTGTCAGCAAGTCACCATTGATTCTGGTTTGGGATACTGAAATTGTACTTCCATTTGGTTTATCTATTCATAAATAATGATCAAAAAAGTCAGGGAAGTTCTTTCTCATTGTGAATTTATAGCATGGCAGAACCCAGTCATGGTGGAGTCCTTTAAAGATGTGAGATAATGATTTCCGCAATAATGCTTTTAAATTGAAAGCGTGAGTGCTCTATCGTTTGTTAATGATGCTTCCATGTTACGCATGCACAGAATAAACCACAGGAGCGTGTGAATGGAGGCTTGGTTTGGTAACTCCAGGACAGGCTTCTGGGCAAGGATGGTGCTGTCCTCAGGAGTTCCTTGGGAGCAGACTGACTCACTTCAATTTGACTTTGCCTCTGGCTTCCAGTTCTTGAATCCATGTGGCTTTGAGCACCTCGTGCCTCTGTTACCATCATCAGTTTCTCTTGCTTTGGTTCTGCTTTTGTCTTTCTGTTGTTGTCGTCTTCCATTACTCTTTCATTATTCTTCCATTTTCAGTGCCTGAGGCTGACATTTTCCTACTTTGGTGACTCAAGTTTGGCTCCTAGATCCGTATTTATTCGGTTAATACAGACAGCAGTCCCATTTCAGAGGAGTTAATGTCCTGGAAAAGATACTTCTTTAAAAGTAGGAACAGAAATTTAGGAGCATACCTTTAGGGATCCCTTTAGGGATCTTAGGCTTAAACATATTCTCCTGTTATTATTTGCTTCACCTAGCGCTAGAGATCTGATACCAAACTAACCTGAAGATTACGCTATCTTGTACATGTGGAGGGGAAAATAAGAATTATGGAAACGGCCTTTTCCTCAAGCATCACTGGTTTCTGTATGGGTTTCTGCACACGCTGTGGACTGGGATTCCCTGAGCTGGCGCTGCCACCTTTGTCAAGCAGCGTTTCCTGACCAGTCCTGAGCTGGGAGCGGTTCATCCGCTGCTCAGAAGAGAGCCAGTTGTGCGCCAGCACTGTGCACGATAGCTTTGCGGCGCTCCTCGTTCGTAGGATTTTCACTTTCTTCTTGTTTCTTAGGTAATAAATGGAGTTTTGCATACTAGCAGGGGAGAGGGGTTAGGATGTGGAGGAAAAACATTCCCAGTGAGCAGCAGCTAGGCTATACAGCTTGTTACAGGATGACAGCTTAAAAAAAAAAAAAAATAAAAAAAATCCTTCCATGTACCTCATTGAAGACTGCACTAAAATTATAACTGAGGCTACCATGGATGACAGTCATATTACCTCCTCAAACTAAGTAACTTGATTGTCTTGCTGCAACAGAAAGCAGTGTCCTGAGTATACTGTAGGAAATTCTTTACTAAATCTAGCTCAGCATTTATGAGCATTGTAGATATTATTTGATTTTGCCAGAACTACATAAATGGGGGTGAAAAATTGTTAATGCAACTTGACTACCAGAGTAAATCACAGCCTAATTATTCTTTTTTCTGGCTAAAATTAGAATTTGATATAATGGTCAATATACACGTCCGTTAATTTTTGAGACATAATTTCAAATAGCTAATCCAAATGAATTGGAGAAAGTTGCTGCAGAATTGAAAAAATAAATTATCTGAATTTTATGGTGACTTACTGGTAAATCCCCTTAGTTGGAAGCTTTAATTTACCTCATATTTCAGGTTTTTCTCCTCTAACTGGCTTATGGGTGTATATTAGAGCAAAATAATTGTTATTTTCTTAGTGCTGCCAGGGTGCTTAGAGCATGAACCAAAGCAAAGACAGAACCTGGCCTGTTCTCCTAGGGAAATACAGGCCTAAGGACTGCACAGGAAGAGCGGGGCCTGTGGCAGAGGCAGCGTGCTGCTGTGCACGGCATGGCAGGTGTTCTCCCCTGGCATTGCTGGCTGCAGCAAAATGCTGGAGCTTGGCAGCCATGTAAGTCAGTTCTGAAGCTGTTTGATGTTGTACTGGAATAAATGGGGCTCCAGTGTTGCAATCCCCCCGGCAGCCACTTGTTTCCCTCCTGGAGTTGGTGCCAGTGTAGGGGAACAACACGTTTTTGCCCTTGTTCTTGGTTGAACAGGTAAATTCTGTGCTTAGTGTTGAGGCTACTGGCTTAAATATCCACAAAAACTTTATGAGGCTTTGCACAGCAAAAACGTCTTTCCTCCAGGGTCTATTAAAATGGCTTAGGCTCTGGAGTTGTGGTTCGGTTTAGTCTGGTGTAAATTCCCTATAGCCAACAGAGTTTTACTAGAGATTATTTGACTGTGGTGTTTGTATTTCTGAGAGAATAAAAAGGGCTCAGAACTGCAGAAGGAACAGGGAAAAGAATGCGTCCAAACCCCAGAAAATGGGGGAAGATGGAGCTGGGCCTCCTGCTAGGGTAGTATGCGGTCTCATCCGTTCTGAGTATAACCCAATGTCTTTAGTTCCTGGTAATGTATATTCTTCTTCAACTTCCACACATCATTTTGGGCAAGCTATTTGGATGGCGAAGCCCTGAACAGAGATTACTTCTCTGGAGAACCTTTCTGAAGAAATGAGTGTTTTGGGATATTTACCTGGTTTTGACGAACTTGGGAATCGGCAATTGTACTTCACAAATGCAGTGAGGTATTGTGAAGTAACGGTGGCTTTATACATATGCGTTGACTTGGTTAAGTCTTGAGTTTATTCCTGGAAGAAACTACTTTTGATTGTGTAAGCGGAGAGAGGAAAGGGCAAAACCATTGCATTTTTTCCATTGCGAGGTGGGTTTTTTTAAGCATCTCTAGTCATGCTTTTAAGAGTATTTTCGTAAAAACACTTGGCATTCCTTGCTTCTAAATCATGGAGTAACTGCAAACAATTCAAAAGAATCGGGGTTCCAGCATTGTCATTATAGCTCTTAAAACTGTCTGAATTGGTTTGCTTGTTGATGCTTGCCATACAGCAACGGTGGATGTGTAATTTGCTGAATATCCCATACAGGATATTTGAATATATTCCTTACAGTTTTACTCCTGCATATAACTTAGCATGCCAAATCATCACATTAACCCAGTTAACCAAGCCAGACCCACATCTGCCACGGAAGACAATGACGATCTTTTTTTAGAGAGCTTTGTATTTCACCTCCCTATTAACAAAAAAAATACCCAAATGCTATACATCAGAATAGCAGCAGCTTTTATCAGTGTGGTGTTAAAAATTATTCATGATTCAGGCTGCAAACTCCTGGCACATCTACTTTCTTGCTGCTTACCAGCTGGAGGTACCTCTCTGTGTGTGCCCCTAGAAAGGTAAGACCGAGTCGGCTTATCCTGTACCATACACGCACAGGCTGTTTTGTGGTTCGGTACCTCTCTGCCTTAATATGATTAGACCTTTGATTTTTAAACAGTGGGGAGCAGGGAAACTTGAAAAATACCAGCAGCACTTCAATTCAAATGGCTTCTTTCTTATTTTATTGCACAAGGAATTAAATGAAAATATTTGGGACTTTGCTGGCATGTTTGAAAAATCCATGTTCAAACGGCATCCGTAACATTACATAGATCGTATTGCCGTAATAACCTATATGCTACTGTTAAAATTACGTATGATTTCAGGTATACAAGATTCAGTTTATTAGAGGTTTTTCTCCTTGTAGAAAAGCTTATATTGAGGAAGAGAATGAGTTCATCAGCCATATGTAGCAGAGTTCATGCACTACTTCAGTAACGCCTTAAAAATGCCTTGTTTGTCCTCATGCACACAATTTCTCTTCACCTTTATGGACCACAAAGGATCTAGAAAGCCAGACAGTGCTCCTGAAGACACTTTGTAGCGCAGGCTGCATGCTACTCTAGAGCCAAGGTAGGTCAAGTGAGTTCTGGAAGCAGAGCTATTACCAACCACTTCAGTGGAAGTTCCTCCTTCCCCAGACTGCAGTGGCTGAGTGAATGCCGTGGGTGTCCCAAACAACCTTGTCGATCAGACCACACAGGCCTCTTTACTCTAATGAGCCATAGAAGCACATCAGGAACTACTGGAGCTTTGGCGAAAAGAAAGCGATGGACACCCTTGTGCACACGTGTAGCTGATTTTTGCATTTAATTATGTTTCTGGGTGATCTCAAGGTCTAACCCCATGTGGAGTACCTTATGTTATTTGTTCTCAAGAGTATGGAAGTGAACAATGCAGCGAGGGCTGTGACCTAAATCAGGGCTTGTGCTTCTCTCCATGAAAAGAACAGAAAAACTGACCACGGCAGCAGTGGCTGTCGGCGTACTTGGGTTCCTGCTTGTGTTTCGGCCACAAGCGCTGGTGTCTGCAAAACCGAATTCAAACAGCACTCTGATGTTGTTGTATTTGGTAGCGGAGTGAGAATCTCTGTAACTCATTGGAGCTGTGTTAGCCCCACCACTTGTTTCCCTCCTTTTCGTTACGCAGTCTGGCCTCAACGAACAGGTGGAAGCTTGAGGCCCTTCTGCACAGCAGCCTGACGTTAATCTTGGGCGGGTGACCGGCATGCTGGGAGATAAGGTGGTTCAGAGGAGAGAGGCAGTGGGTAGGACTGGCGCTCTGCAGGCACTGCAGGCTGCGTGCTTCTTGGCTAATCCAGGCGCCCATTTCTTGCTGAAGAAGAGATGTCACGGCAGGCCTGTCCCTAGGGGACAGATGCTGGCACCCGCCGCTCCGTGTGGAGTGCTGGGCATGAGTTCAACGTGGGCTACCCTCTGCCTCTTACTAAAAGAGGTTGCCAGACTTGCATCAGGATGTGGACTTCCATCTCTTAAGTGCAGGGGAGTACCTGTTTTAATCTAGGATTCTGGTTTTGCCATAATGCCAGCTGTGAGGAGCACCAACTGTATGGCTACCTCTTGTCTCTGCTAAGGGTACAGATCACCTTGGAAGAATACCCAAGGAGAGGCATAAATTCCCTAGAACTCACCGAGAAAATGCTAGCTCTTTGCCAGTGTGGCAGCTAGAGAAGTTTCCAGCATATCTTGAGCAGCTGAAGGAAACAATTCTCTTAGCTGATCCTGTAGCTGCATTAGTATCTGTGTGTGTGTGTACAGGACAGCATACTAGATAGCTTTATGACCGTCGGGAGTGAGCCTGTCATCCTAGAGCCTCTTCATCAATGTGCCTTTCACGCTCCGTGTGATTAGCAGCTGCTGAAAATGGGAAAAAGGAATTTTCCCTTCTTTTGTTGTAGAAGACCCGTCACACCATGCTCCTCTTCATTCGTGGCTTGGAAATGGCTTTGGTCCTTGGCAAAACCAGGGAGCTAACAGGTCTTTTTAAAGAAGTTTCTCTCTCATGGGGATCCAAGGGAAAATATCCTTCTTGCGTGTTTGGTCACATGCATCAAAGGAAACAACTGCTGCAGTCTTCACTGGCGTTGTGCGGGCATTAGACATGGTCCAGTTACACGGCGTGCTGCTTGGGAAGGCAGAAGCGCCGGTACCCTCCAAGCTGTGACGGGAGACGACTTGGCCGGGCAAAGGAGCTGTTGTTCTTCCGAGGCGCTTCCCGTTTTTGAGAGGACCGAGCAATTTCCCTGGTTTCTCGGGAGACTGCAGTAAAAGCTTCCGGAAGGTGCCGTGGGGCGGGTACTGTCAGGGATCTGTACAGCTGTACGCCGGCACCCTTACTCTCATGGAATGCGTGCGTGCTCGTCACAAACTTGTTCCCTGACGATCTGCAGGACTCCCTCAAACTTTTTACATCTCGTTGGCAACGGTAACTGGGTTCTCTTTGCCGATCGCAAGTCCTCACCATACCGACCGCATACCGGGCCGGGAACGGCTGCTGCTCCCCGAGCATCGTGCTGTCCACCCCACGGGCTGGGCCCTGCTGAGCTCTCGCTTCCCAGCAGTCTTGCAGAAAGGGGGACGTAACCGCTGCAGCCCCGGTGCTGCTGTTGGGGGCGGCTAAATTTAAACCTCTGCAGTTCTGCCGCGTGGGGCAGAGCGTCGGGCCGGGCGTGCAGCGCTGGCGCCAGCAGGAGCTGCTGAAACGCCGCTGTGCTTCCGGACACCCCCTGTCTTTTTGAAAGCCGTGTCCCGAACGTGCCTCGTCTCGGGGTTCGGTGTGCTCGCGGGAGAGACAACCCGGGGCTTCCTCGCCCGCCTCCCGCGGGGCCGGGTGACCG
>VZSC01017423.1:178425-198228 GCA_013398225.1 Steatornis caripensis | reverse complement strand
CGTCGCCTGCGCCGGCTCCGGACGCCCGCCGGCGGCTCCACGGACGGGGGCACCGCGCCGGGACGGTCGCCACCCCAACTTCTGTTTCAGCCTCGCGGGAGCGCGGGCGGCCGAGGCGCTCAGCCGCGGCGTCGCTTGGCGTGGCGTTGCGCAGCACAGCCGGTACCCGGTGTCGGGGCCTCCATTTTATAGGGGAGGGAGGTTGAGGGTTTGTATCCCGCAAGTAGCCGCTTGCGTAACCAAAACTGGGTAAATTTCAGCAAAGCCTCTAGAATTCATCGGGTTGTAGTTGGGCGCCTCAGATATCCGCATTTAATCTGGCTAATGCGGATTTTCCCTGCGTCCGCTGTAGCCAACGTACTTCCTCGCTTCTAACTCGCTTGCCCTCTTTAGCGGGAAACGCTTCTCAGGCCGCCAGGGTTGTTATCCCACCTCTTCATCTGCATTTTTGCTCCGAGTGCTCTAGGAATACCTCTTTTTTTGGTTGTTTCTTGTAATTTAGTAGCTGTAGAGCCGCCTCAGGCCTGGCCGCCTTTGGTTAGCTTTTTGCCTGCGCCTTGTCCCGGCATGATGAAGGCTGCATGCTCTACAAAAACGTAAATTTTAAGTAGTAGCAGTGACGATGAGTGTTGTCATCTTCATCTTTTATTAATCTCTTTGACGCTCCCAAATTCATTAGTTCTATCTTTCCTGTGGTCTGGAAAACACTGGGCTGCGTCCTTTTCTCATTTACATTGAAGTAAACCATGAACTCCACTGAAGTAACAAAACGCCGACTGGTTAACATGAGCATGAGAAGAGAGTTACGTCTATCTGGAGTTTAGAGCTCAAATCGTAACGTTTCAGTTCTTTGGTGGATGGAGGTGTCGTCACTGAAGCACGCTCGGGCTTGATTCTCTGTTCAGCCTTCCTGTGCTAACGTGTGATGACATTTTTTCTACGTAACGCTCAGGTTTCCACATACTCGATGAGGCCACGGCTTTCCAGGGCCGTGCAGATCAGCGCTCCTTGACTTGAAAGGAAATCTGGCCTTTGCGCTTGTTCTTTAATGCGACTTTTCTCATGTCTCATATTGGTAACTAGTTTTTATGGGCTGTTGCAGTGTGTTCTTGCTGAGGAGATGTGTCTGCAGCAGCATTCGCTTCTGTAATGTAGTGCTGTGCACAAGCTGCTAGAGAAACGGCGCTTGTGCCCAGCCTTTAAAGGTGCCTGCGTGATGCTGTAGTCCAGCGTTCCGCTTGGCCGGTCGGTGGCTGGGTCTCTGCGCCGTCCCCATGTCGAGCATGGGCGGCGTCGCTGCGGTGGGAGCGGAGAGTCGCCGGCGGCTTGCCTCAGCACCAGCACCCGTGGTGTTCTCGTAGTAAGCACACAGAGCAGCTCCCCGCGCCGACCTACTTCTGTGGTGTATTTCCAAGGAGGCAAAATATAAACTATTCATTCTTTAAGCTTAAACTCCGCCTGTCAGAAACTCAAATGAGAATAGTTTTAAAGTGTGATTCAAGACAAGCGTTTCACCAGCAGTACAGGTGCTGGAGGAGAGAACGCGCGTCGCTTTGGGTGTTTGTTACTTTAAAAAAATGAATTTAAATGGCAGCCAGCAGGGTAGTTGTGTGGAGAAGCACTGCTCTTATTGGGGAGCAACCTGCTCCATCCGTGCAAAGCGCTGCAGTAGAAACGAGCCTTGTGAACAGCTCTGCAGACCTGCCTGGTCCTTGAGCAGGGTTCCCTGTCGAGCTTCAGCTGGGGCTTCTTGTGCTCAGCCAGCAGCAGAAAAACCTCGGCGGTAGGTGAGGGTTCGAAATGCGGCTGGCGTCCCTGTTCCCTAGCTGCAGGAGAGATTTCCACGCCTTGGAAAACTTGGGTGAATTCCCTCTTTCCTGGTTTCCTTCTGCAGGATGAAGTCGGGCTTGATGACTGAGCAGCTCTTAGCATCCGTGCAGCAGAGGGTTTGTGGCTTTTGCGGTTTCTGCCACGTTTTGTGAGCCTGAACTGAAACGGGAGGGCTGACCCTTGGAGCTGCCATCTTGGCCGCTGTAATGGGCTCTGGACTCGATTGCGGTGGGGGTTGTCTTTAAATGAAAAAGAGAACTTTTTTTTTTAAAGTTCAAAATAGCAAGATGTGCGTGGAGAACCTTTCTCGTTGTTTCTGTGTTTCCTTGTGGACAGGTGCCGGCGACCGACAGCTTTAGAGTGGTGTCCATGCGTTTAAATGGTGGAGCCGGGCACTTTATTTGTCATGCCCACTGAGCTCGGTTACGTGTAATTGTTGAATTTTGGCCTGTTCAGGCAGGGTGAGTAGGTGGGGAAGGCAGGAGGTGGGCTTTCTCCCCGTAACTCCCACGGGAGCCGAGGACGCTGAGGGAGGATGGGGGCCCGGGTTTTGGCAACCGTTGTGTGTTTGCTGTTGGTACTGACCGAGGAGGAAGTTAGAGCTTCAAATATTATTGAGTGTTGAGCGACTGTTTGGGCAACATTCCTTGTGAAAACAAAACATTCTTGATTTGTTTGTTAAACAGCAAATATTTACTTCCTCTGCGGAAGTGTTGCATAAGGTTTTATTACTTAAACAAACCTGAGCTGATTGTGAGCGTAATGGATTGGATTTTGTGCCACGCGCTCTGTGCTGCTGTCTGTCCTGGCAAACCTGGACTGGCACGGCTTGATGCTCAGCTCGGTCCGCTTGTTGCCCCAGAATCTTCGCTCAATTTCAGCAGCTGGGGTTTGACCAAAATTTCTGTTGTCAGACGTAGAAGCGAGCTGCCTTCTGCTGAAGTTTCTAGACCCGCTCGGAGGGCTGCGAGCCAGCAGGGCAGTTTCAGAGTGTGGACTTGATTGCTCTTCCCAAACAGCAGGAACTACGTCCCTGCGAGGCGCCGATTTTTTTGAGCCCTTTTGGTATTATAACCATTTTATGCGCAAGGTTCCTGATGTAAGGCATGGGGCTTATTTAAAGCTCTAGTTTTTTAATCCAGTTCCACATCTCTTGTTAATGGTTTTCCCACACACTTTGGCTCGGAGGTTTTTTGGCTTATCCATGTGGGTTTCTAAAGCTGCGTGCCTCTGTAGGAAGGTTTCCTGCAGATGTTGTAACTCAGATTTCATTTCCTGTATCGAAACAGTAAAAGGGTTATGTACAAGTAGGGTTAAACCAAATGGGTTTAAATTTTAATGTTGCAAGACTTGGTGCTGACTTTACGTTCCTAGTATTTTTAAATGGTTCTTCTCAAACATGCAGTCTTTTAAGGACCTGCTTAGGAAGGTCTGTGTTACCGGAGGAGGGGGAAGTAGCTGTCCTACCTCTCTGTCCAGGAGCTGGAATGTGGCTATCCTTTTTTAGTGTCCCTTCTGCTTCAATGAACCACATATATCTGCGGGGGGGAGCAAACACAAGAAACCCAAACCTTTTCGTGGAGTGAAATGAGGCTGGCAGAGTGCCTTGTGGTGCCAGTTCATTAAAATGCAGTGCTTCCAGCAGCTTCTTGCATCTTCAGTGTTTCCTGACTTCCTCTTCCACACCTTGCTGTGTCTTTTCCTTTTAGTTTTTTTCCCTCACTTTGTGTCCTCTTTTCATCTTCCGTGCCTCCCTGGCCCCCTCAGCCCTGTGTTGTTTACCCTGTTTTAAACCCTGTGGGTTTTGAAAGACACGTATGCTGCTGGCGCTGGCATCTGTTTTAACCCCAGTTTTTTGAGGTGCAGCACCCACCCTCTTCCTGGGGCGATGCTGAAGGTGCAGCTTCATACCGCGGAGCAGTTACGGCGCTGGGTGAGCAAGAGCGAACTCCTGTTATCACTGGGGGATGGAGAGCTCGGCGTCCTTCACCTGCTCTTGTCGCATCTTTGGTTCCAGGGGTTTTGGTTTGTTTTTCTTTTTTTTTTCCTGCCAGCTCTCCAGGTAGGTTTCCAAACTCAAACTGTTGAGAGTTTTAAAAAAAAAAAAGTAAAAATATCCATGGCTGGTGGCTGCCAGTGTTTAGGCTCAGAGCAAGTAATTTCGCGAGCTTTAGCCAATACTGTGGGACTTCTGGAAAATTTCTTGTAGTGTCGAGAACGTTTGTAGTATTGACAACTGTATAAATGGGTCATTTATTTTTGCCAGGCTTGACTAATAATACTCGTCTCTCCTTAGTTTCATTGCAGTGGAATTTGATGATGTAATTTCAGTGAAAACCAAGGGACGAAGGGGTTGATGACAGGTCTAAAGTGAATGAATTGTTGGCAACAGGGCGCAGTGGTCTAAGCATTCTGTTGCACTTCTCGTAGTTAAAAGCAGCACGGTGAAAGTTGTGCATGAACATGCTGCTGAGCTGCAGGAGGAAGTTGAAGCGGCTGTGCTGTTTTAGCACTCCCAAAGATTGCTTTAGGAGCACCTTTAGCGTGCCTTCTGAATCTCAGCAAATTCTCCTGCCCTGTGCGGTTCCTGGGGTGCTTTAGACCGCCTGCTGAGCTGGGAGAGGAAAAGAGGAGCCTGTGAAAGAAAGTAGCTGTGTTGTTGGTTGGGGGAAGTGGACTCCTAAGTGCTGAGCACGGTGATAAATGCACGGCCTAAGAAATAAATAGCTAATTGTGTAACCCAGACCTTCTCAACCAGTGTGCAGGCTTTCATTAAGATTTGTGTTATCAACTCGTCCCCAAAACGCGCCATTTGCAGTTTTACATAACTGTGTTGTTGAAATGGAATTCACTTATACAATGTCAGGAACCTTTCTGCTGTGTGAAGAGGATAAAATAACTTACACGTAGCACACTGTTGATGGGGAGAACCGGGACGCTAATACCCAGCAGCAGTCTCTTAGCTATATTTGTATTTCTTACAGTTTTAGAATGGTTTGTAGGGCTTGTCATAGCAACAAGGTATTTATCACAAATATTCCAAGAAACTAGGCTGGATTCAGTAACTTACCAGAGGAAAATTATTTCGCTGATAATCCTTGATAGTACTACCCTTCCGACAATTGACTCCTCGCCCTTTTTGGTTTTCCTCGTTCCTCCCGTTGCCCTGCAGGCAGCAGTCACAGCTGCACGCGTGCTGGTTTGGCTGTCGTCCTCTCTTGCTGCCATTTTGTGTTCTTCACCTGTGCCCGAACTGCTTACTCTTTCCTCAGCCCCCAGGCTGCTTCTGGGGCTGCCCGCGACTTTCGTGGTGGTGAAGGGTCGAGAACGCCTTTGCTCGGCCAGTATCCGAGCTGAGTGCTGGCATCCAGCGGAACCCTGCTGGAGAGCTGAACCTTGTTGTCTTATCTCAGCCACCCTCTACTGATATTTAGAAACTGTCTTTCATTGCCAAGAGATTTACAACTGTAATCGTCCAAATATTTCTAGAAAACAGACCAAAAGCTGTTGGGTTTGCTTATATTGCAACTTGTTTACTGATGGAAAATGCCAGGAACGAAGTTTAACTGCGAGAAGTAGCACGCCAGTCCTTCAGAGGTTTGGATCGGGGATAATTCTTTGCATTTCATTCTGCCAGATTCAATTTATCGGTTTTGCCTGTGGGCAGAGGTCAGCAAGCGAAAGAACGTAGGACTGCAAGGGGGCTTCCTACCCCCGCCCACAGCGCAGGAGCCAGCAGAGACAAATCAATACATGGGAAATACGAATATATTAAAAAAATATATACATATATAAAAAAAAAAAATCTTTTGACTGGATCTAGGTATCTTGACTTTTATTTCTGTCTGTGCCTCCATACATCATCTTTAGAAGAGCGGGTTATTGTAAGAGTCGTTTTTTGCAGAGGAGAGGAGTTTCAGAAAAGCCACCAGGGTTGGGAACCACAGCTCCAAAGGGCGGGCCACGGAGTCGGTGCCTTTGCTTTGGGTGTTGGTGTAACCATGACTGAGCTCTCCCATAAGGCACGCGTTCGTTATTTGCCTTGCGAGGAGGGCTGATGGCGTGGGTTGATACCGCGTTACGTCGAAAACCGAGTGACTTCAGGAAGCCGTCACTTACTGTGTTCTTATGCGTGCCGCTTCTGAACCGAGTTTCCTCGGTTCTGCTGCTTGAGCAGCAGCATGGTGAGCGGCACCACTGTTACCTTGGTGCCTTCCCGTTCCATTTAAGTTGCTAATAATTACTTTGTGATTTTTAGCTGTTTGTTTCATATGAAAGTTCCTATTTGTAACATTTAAAACACCTTTTACCTGTCCTGTGGGGTAGTTGAGAAGGTGGCCAACCCTAAGTTATTTCTTCTTAGTAATGGGTTTATAAAACTTGTGTTTGTGATTTTTATAGGCTTGTTGTTGTATTTATTTCCAGTACAGAGCTGTCTGCAAATCAGCAGCTGACCAACCCCCATTCTACCATTTTTGTATTCTCCAATGATACGTTATATTGATAAACTGTGGTAGTGAAATGGTCTACGGATCTGAATCCACCTCCTGGATCACAGAAGATTTAAGAACCAGTTCAAAAAAAAAAAAAGAGGAAGGGAGGGGGTATTGTTTGGAGAGTGGGGGTAGAGCGTAGACTCACTGTGTGACTTGCTGTTGTGTGCTCTAAAGTTTTATGGCCCGTGTTGCATCCCTTGGGAGGATAAAGTGCAAGGAGCGTGAAGAAGCCCATAAAATTACGAAGGGTTTATGTGGTATAATTAATATGGAACTTTCCGTGAACTTTATAATAGTTGTACTTTCTTAATTTTCTGCGAGTTTCTGGTTTGCCACTAAGTAATTTCAAAGATTGCTAATGGAACATAAATTTTGGGTGTTCGTACGGAATATAACAAGGTACACTGTAGGCCGCGGTATTTTAACGTACAGCTTCCTCATTCTAGTTTTCAGATTTGGCTGTGCGTTCCTCGGGAAGTGTTTTTGAGCTGTGGCCAGCTTTGCACTAAAAAAAACCCCCGATGTCGATACAGCTTTACTGGCAAATCCTCCTTGTGCGAGTGCGGCTTTGCTTGTGAAAGCACTTTTTATTGACACTGGATGGGTTTGCAGATCGCAATGTCGTAAGTTGCACCCGTAGCAAAAATGATATGAGGAAGAAAGTTCAGGTACAGATCTGGCCTGGATTTGCACAGTGAAATCAAACAGGTATTGTGAAATTGCAGCTCCTTTTTTAGCTACCGAGGAAATTTTAGTTCTAAATACATGTAAAACGTTCCCTCTGGAGCGTGCTGGTCGCTCTGTAAGTTGGGCGTGGGCGTTGGTTTTGGCTCCTCAGGCCTGATCAGCAGACTCTCCGGTAGGTGAGTGCGTTTGTCAGGATGAGTAGACGTGCCAGGTTTGATTCAAACCAAAGGACAACCACTTTCTGTTTTGCTCCACCTCCCTAAAAATTTACATGTTTCGGTTAGAAATCTGTGAGGAACCCGAGTGGCAAAGCCATAGCTCGCTTGGAGGAACGTGAACCTGGCGTAGGCACTCTGTAGGCGGGGTGACCGATGGTGTGTGGTGCTTGGGGATCTGCTGGCGGCAAGCGCTTTACGAGCAGAGGGCCAGGAGTGACCGGGTCTGCCAGCAGTGTCGGTGCAGCTTGGGGAGCAACCTCCTCTGCTCTGCCCGGCTTCCCCATCTTGTCTGCTTGCCTGGCCTCTGCTTGGGAGCGTGTCGTGAATGGCTCCAGTGGGCAGGGAAGCGAGGTTCAAAGCAAGTGTGTGCGCATCGTCTGCGGCAAAGCACCTTCTTGTTCTTAATCCTTGTAGCCGGTTGGCCGACTTTGTCCTTTTCCAAGGTCAAACCTGTTTTAGAGGTCACTGAAAGTAGGATTCACTTCCCATAAGGTGGCTATCGTGCGTCGCTCTGACCGTGCAGCTAGAGGGCTCTTTAAGGAAAAGCCTGCGAGATGGATGTCTTCCATGTTGGGGATTTTTTGGTATGAAGAAATGTCCTTGCTGGACACAGAGCAGGGGAGCGTTCGGGAGAAGTGGCCTGCTCTAATAACGACAAGGTGTGAGGAGCTAACAACGGGAGTTGGAAGGTCTAGAGTCAGCAAGTTCTGGTAACTTCTACCAAAACAGTTTTAAGGGATCTGTTATCCATAGGCACTTTCTGGATTAATAATACTGATAATTGATGACAGTGGAAGAAAGTTAATAGAACAAGCTGAATAATTAGAGGTCTGCCAGCCCTGCAAAATAATGGAATGAATGCTAGAGGACTTGACTGATATGGAGGTAAGGGGAAGTAATACAATTAATGTCAATTAAAATGTGCCCATGGAAAATAAGCTGATGAGATGTAACGGGGGATGTAGTTTGGCTGATAAAAGCAATAATGTGTGCTGTAAAATACTTTGCTGCCTTAATGAATTGAATGTAGTGCAATGCAATATTTCGAAGGAGAAATGAAAACGGTGTAAAATTAATGTAGGGGATGTTACATAGGTACCAGCTAAAGCGGACGGCAGATCTGAAAATCGAGATGGGAATGGCTGGGGGCTGCCGTCGCGGCGGGGCCCTGCCCGGCTCCATTCTTCGCACCAAGCAGGTTGGAGTCTTTGTGTCACGACACGCGTGTTTGTGAAGCTTTGGGTGGGCGGGGGTGCTGGGAAATAGCGACAGCGAGGGTCGCACATCCAGAGCATTGACTGGGAAAGAGATGTGGCCAGAAAGCCCTGTAGAGGAACAGTCTGAGATACTCAGTGTCAGGCTAGAAATCCTGGAATGGCGTAAAAAAAAAAAAAAAAAATTGAGTGCATGTTCTTCCCGATTTCTTCATCAGTTCAGTAGAGATCAGTACTGCCTGACTGCTCATCACCCGGGAAGAAGTGCGAAAGCGGCGCCCCTGCTGATTTTTAGTCTGACGCAGTCAGTACAGTAAAGTTCCCAATAACTCAGGGAGCGCGCAGGACTTGTAAATTACAGAGCAGCTCACGTTTATCATACCCATCGCTGCGTATCTTGTAAACTCATCTGCTGTGCTTGCACGAGTAGTTGATGTAACAGCATGCGTATTGTTGAACTTGACACATCCCAGAGTACAACCAAGCTTTAAAAATACTGGGCATGTCTAGCTGCGCGTTTGCGCTCTTTGCCCGCTTTCTGCGAGGATTGTGGGGCGGGTCCTCTGGTTTGCTGCGGGCCATGGGAAATGTCTGTGTCATACATAATTGCAGAGGGGTTTTGTCGTGATGCAGGCAGCTGTTCAGTGACGTAAAGTGATCAGGCGTGTAAGAGGAAAAAGGTAATATCCACTTCAGGAAAAAGGTAGTATCCACTTCCAAATGGGAAATGACTATAAATTCATTTTGTAGGGTGAAATGCCAGTGAATACGTGTACTTCTCATGCACTGCTGCGCAGGACCTGTCACGCAAAGCGTCAGAACGGTGGAGCAAGGCAGAGCGGTGGGTTAGAAGCAGAACTGGTGGAACTCCTGTGCTGTGGCTGGGATGTCTCGCCCGGCTGCTCCGATTCCCTTTTCTGCGGGGACTGACGGGGTCCACGAGCGCGCACGGTCCATGGATGATGTGGTTCTTTAGGTGTGTTAGAGGGGTGAGAGGGAGGTATAACCAAGTTAATGTCTTTGGGACTTCTGCAGGCTGTTGTTGGACTTCAGGGGTTTGTTGGGGTCTCTGTTGGTTTTTAAGGGGAATCCACACGCCTTCTACGTTGTTAGCAACAAAAAAATAATAATTTTGTGTTCTTCAGTATTTCTGCTTTTGAGACCCCCGGGTATGGTGAGGCAGGAAGATTTCCATCCCTCTACCTCACTCGCGTGTTGAGGAACTGCATTCACTTTGAGCTGTCCATGGAAGGAGAAGTAACCTGTTTTTATTCAGGTACAGCGCATTTTAGTTTTAAACGAACTAATAGACCTTGAGTTGCATTTCTGCTGCAGCTTGACAAAATTATAGCAGGTACTGGGCTCTGTGCTTATTTACTTGCAAATCCTGTCGAGTGTGAACTTCATTTACGACTTTCCTGGCAGGTCGTACCGCTGTGGTCACAGCTTCTATAACATTTTGTCGCTATTGCTTGTAAAATTTGTCACTGAGGGAAATAATAAGCTAAAATAAACACAGGTGAGTGCGCACGCAGGCTCCTTGTGCGCAAGTCTGTCAAAGCTCTTCTCAAACTTTGCAACCACAGGGAATTAAACTGTATTTATATTTCTGAAATAAAGGTGCAATTTCAACAGAAAGCCGTGTTCTTCTTTGCAATGACAAACTGCCTGCTCTTTGACAAGCGAACTGGTGGGGCTCCAAGTCTTGTCGTAGCTCGGGTCTCCTGGTGGAAACCACCTGTTCTGCTGTGTATACATCACGTGTCTCCTCTTCTTTCTAGATGATCATGGGAACAGCAATGGCAGTCATGTAAAAATCTTTTTACCGAAGAAGCTGCTTGAATGTCTACCAAAATGTTCAAGTTTACCGAAAGAGAGGCACCGCTGGAACACTAATGAGGTAGTTAAATCTCTTATTTATTCTTAAACGTATCAGCTTTCATTTATTCTTACACGCATCAGACTGTTTTTTGGGAGCTTGCCGTGTGAGTTACAGAACACGAATTCCCTGGCTTTGGAACCCGTTGTTTAAATAATGAAGTCCTACTACATGTTGCAAGTGAGCTTTAAACTATACTTGAAGGCAAATGTGGAAGCTGACTGCTAGTACCGTGGGAGTCGATTGCTCGTGTGCGTGTGTACGTCACTTGTCCCAAAGAGTCAAATCTTGTATTGTCTGTCACGTTTCAAAATTGCTTAAAATTAGATAGGTGTTTTGGTACCACGTGAAACAGAACGTTACCTTTCTCTATGTGTAAAGACTTCTGAACAAAAACCCAGCACATGTTCTTTTGTGCCACAGAGGGTCCTGAGAAGTGACTAGCTTACTCCTGCCTGAGAAATCCTGTGAAGAACAGGTTGGGGATGCAAGAATTGGGCATTTCATACTGGAATGCAGTTACCCTGAATGTGCTAGTTTGCCTATCTCCTGTGAACACGTCACGGCTGGGTTTGTTGAAATGGAAGAGAAGTACTTAAAGCGCAGGTGTCTGCTAGGCGGGGGTGAAGTTGAGGAACAATCCAAGTAGGTCTGCGATCCCTTGCTGGTATTGCTTGGGCAGCAAGGCTGCAAGTTAAACTGCAATACCCACAGTATAGTTCTAGTTTTTAGTAGCGCAGTCTTGATAGTACCTTTGCCGAATCTGTGGGAATCGTTTAATAATAGAAGCAATCAGCTTCGAGGAGTTACTGTGAAAGTGCAGTTAGTACCTGCCTGTTGCAAGCTGACTGTTCTTGTCCCTCTAATCGATCGTTTGTAACGTCTAAACGCGTTAACAAAAACTGTACTCAAAGTTTAACAACTGCGAGTGGCAAGCCGAGCACAGAATCAAATACGGATCGGTTAATGTCTGTATTTTTTGGAGCTGGAGTCCTTCTTCCCCGCCCCCCCTCCTTCTTTTGTCTGAAAGTTAAGGTCAAGTATCTATTTTTAACATGCTAAGTACTGTGACAGAATTAATCGGGTCTTTGGGGAGTTGCTGGCATTGGCTCTTTTGTGTGGATGTTTTTGTCTTGGGTCATTTGAATTGAAATGTAAATTGTAGAAAATGTGGGCTGCAATTTATTCTGTGATAGGGTTTACACTAATGGGAACGGGGCATGGAGTAATAGCAGTTCCAGTGGCTCTGAAGGATCATGTGTTGAGAAAGACAGCTCTGCACAGGTTTGTGGCAGCATGATGCTCCTTGTTACTGGAAACAGCTTGTTGGTCTTCAGTCGCTTTTCTCCAGTATTTCTGTTGTCCCTAGTTTAGAGCCTTGGGTGCGTGTTACACACACAGGCTTTCAGCTTTTCTTTTTGAACAATGTTTGGTGTGTCTAGCCTCCCAGGGTACAGAATGTGGCAAACGACGTTAATCGTACAGCCGAAAACCTTTATTATTCATGAGCATGATGCAAACGGCAAAGCGTAGGTGCTTGTGAGGAATATTAGGCTAGAAGAAAACTTGGGAGCGTAGCCTGCCTTCTGAAGGACGTGTCAGCGTTCTGGGGAGGGGGACGGTGAGCAGTTTTGGTGGCGCTTGCGAGCATGTTGCTGGGCTAGGTTTGTCTCATACCTTGAATGTAAATGGATTGCTTGCTAATAATCACAAATCATCAGCTGGTGTGTTAAAAAACCAGCCCACTTCTGTCTTTTTGAATGTCAGGTTTGTCACACTGACTTCTGTGTCTCTTTCCTCCAGAATCTGTCACTGTGGCTGCCGCGCAGTGGGGACAGGGAGCTGGTTCTGTACGTGGGTTATTACTGGCGCTGTCTCTGCCAGTGTACGTGGTGTGGCGGTTATAGTTTCCCCATTGCGTTATTTGAAGGGCAGAGCTTTTCTTGTGGCCGGAGATTTTTGGCCTCGTTGGCTCAGAGAAGGGGGGGGAAAAAAAAGGGGAAAGAAAAAGGCAGACTCTTATGCCTAGATGGAGTCTTGGAAAATTTGTGTTAATTGCGGGGGAGGAGGGAGCTTAGCTTACAGATTTTATTTCCCTCCCCACTCCCAACCTGTAGGTTTAATTCTGTTAACTGTTATAAAACTTGAATTCTTCTTAGGGTATAACTGAATAATAATGTTGGACTACATTTCAGAGCCATTCCTAAGGGAATATATTTTTTCATCTGAGTACGCAGGTGTTGTGTCTGTGCTGATGAAGGCACAGGTTGTAAAATATAGAAGAAAAAGAAGTGTTTTATACAGTGGTACTTCCAGAATCTTTTGTGTTAAAATCTTTGTCTCAAAATCCGTGGTACAGCTTGCGAGGTGGGTCGCCGATAGAGAGGTTTACTAAAAGATATAAAAGAAACAAAATGCGTGAAGCAACTTACAGATCTGAACGCGTCTGTGACATTGCTGTCCCTCCCTCAAACTCGTATGTGTTCAGACAAACTCGATGATGTCTGATCTCGCCGTAGACTTCTCTGGAGTGCAGGATGTGGTGTGGGACGCATCCTGAGGGGCAGCCAGGGCCGGCCCTCCTGACCCACCTGCCACCTGGCTACTTTCCAAAACTCTTAAGCGTTGCTTTTTCTGCTGCTTTGTATGGGGATATTTCAAGGAAAGTTAAGCGTGGCCCTTGCATGCATCTGCAGGCCCTTGAAGTAAAGGGCAAACGCGCTTTCAGCCGCTGGGGCTGGTGGGCAGCGCGAAGGGCGTGCGTGGTGCGCCGGAGCGTAGGCTTGGTCTGCTGAGGAGTCTCTCGTGTCTGCAAATGAGACGCTGCTGCTGCTGAAAGCGGAGGTCAGGGAGCAGCTGGGGTTTGTTCTTTCCTCTACCAGGGCATCGCCATGGGAACGCCGCAAATAACTTTCTTCGAGCGCTTTCGTGTGCGGATTGAGGGTAACGGTCATGCGTTGCTCTGGATTGGGTAACTGGGATAGAGAAACGGTATCCTTTGACAGCCGAATAGGTTGTGGTTGACTTGACACTTTGTAAAATCGTGCTGTGAGCAGCAAGAGAAATGGAGCATTTAAAAATGCTTAGAACACGTTATCGAGATGTTTGCTTTCCGTCAGATTATGCAGTTTTAACTGAAATGTTTGATGGAAATATATTTCCATATCAAGATGTCATCTCCTCTTAAATCAAGTTTATAGTGGTTTTCTATTTCCTAGTGAAGGAAGTGTTCCTTCTAATTCAGTTTTTTAATACCAGGGATACAAAATCATAAGTTTAGCCAAGCAATTTAATTACAGATTTAAATTTTTTGAGATGCCTGTGAAAGCGTGTGTGTGCGTACTTTGCTTGCTCTGGGGGAGGATAGAAAGGGGATTTTCACAGGATTTCTCACGTCAGGACAAATCGGTTAATTGCCAGAAAATTCTGCGGCACTCTGTGCTTGTGAGGGAGTTCCTTGCTCTTGGGTTTTGGGTTTTAGGTTTTAGTTGTCGTTCATTTTGAACTGTTTTAGCGTTTGTGTAGTACAGATCCGCTTCGGGTTTTAGCGAGCGGGTGCAGCAAAGGCTTGCCATGGGACAGGGCTACCGGTAGCTTGCTTGGCATGCTCGTGGTGAGCTCCGAGCGCGGGTTTCTGCAGTGCTGGGTCTAGGGTCCCTTCCGCGGGGAGCGGGGCTGGCGCTCCCCCAGGCACCGCCCTGCAGAGTGGGCGTCTGCGTGTCCCTCCGGCACTCGGCCGAGCTCCCGCTTGACCCGGCGGCCAGCGGCACCCTCAGCCTCGGCTCCTACCGCAGGTGGCACAGGTGGCCGGCTCGTTAACCACTGATCGCTTTGGGCAACAAGAGCTGTTTTCTGTGGGAAATGCATGCTGTCTTTCTGTCCAGTGAGCAGGCTACCTGGGAGCCGGCAGCCTCCCACGCTGCTGTGCACTCGGCGGCACGGGTGGGTGCAGGGGCTCAAGGGTGTCAGAGTAACCTTGCCTATGCGCGGCGCTTGCCAATAGCGGGATTGCAGCTTTGAGCAGAAATGCCTTTCATTAATGGAGTTGGCAGCCGCAGTCATTAATCATGCTTGTAAACACTTAATGACACGATATGAGAAAGAAGAAAAGTTAAACATTGGAAATGTAAAATGCTACCTAGGGCTTTTGTTTCTGACAGTATTCGATATTTATGTTCTCTGTAGGGAGGAGCCCAGAATTTCCACAGTAGAAAAAAACAGTAGTAATTGCTTTGTGTGCTTAGGCTTTTCCTGAGGAGCAAGGCAGAAAGGCCCCGTTCTCCAGTGTGATACCTAGCATCAACTTCTCACAGATTTCAGGCTTAGGTATTGCTTGGTAGTGTGCACATAAGTGCAGTTACAAATCTCTACTTGAGCAGTATTTAGCATGGGAACAAATTCTTTGTCGATGCTGCGTTGGGGGCCGTGGGTCGCGTGCTCACCGACATCTCTGATGGCATATTGCATTTTTGCTTTGCTTGCACGACAGTAACATTCTCCTCTTCTGCTTGATGTAGAGTTATGTCCTGTCTTTTCTCTAAAGCGCAGAGAATTGCCCGAGGGACGTAAGGGGCCCAGACTGATTTGGGAAGCGAGTCTCGAGCGTTTGGGAAACACTAGCAAGGAGTAGGTGGAAGCGATACGTCGTGCTCTGCATGCTGTTCCAGTTCCCCCTCAGAACCCCTAGCACATGGGGGCCAGGCAGCCGGCTACTGGGATGGCTCCTGCCGCCATGGTTTGGTCATCAAACTACCACTCTGGGTGAAGACAGGAGCGGTACGACACGCTACTGCTTTTGGGTTGGTTTGGGGTTTTTTAATGCTTTTAAGTACCTTTTAGAATTAACTCTTAGGCCTGACCTAACTTAACACACCTATTTGTTTTAAGGCTGCCCTGGATGGCATGGTGCGTTGTATCGCTTCCACAGTAGCTGAATGTGTTACAAATTGATGGGGTTGAGCAAGGGTATGGGACCAGCTTTTGTCGTCGCCACGGTCAGAGCGAGGAAGGGGGGCGTCTGTCCAGGTCACGGCCTCCCCTCTGCGATACGCCATTGACGTGGTAAAACACCCTGGAAAAGCAATGGCACTCTGTACAGTTTCCTGAGGACTGTACGGTTGTTCAGTGTATTTTGTTTAATGCTTTCCATTAAGCTGAAGTTAATTCAGGTGTGGTTTGCTGAAGCGCAGTTTCCCAAAGCCGGAGGCTGGCCGTTGTCACGAGCGCTCTGCGGCTGCGGAGCATTTACAAAGCTGGAGCGTCCTCACAGTCTGCATTGGCTCTGTGATCTCTCAAGAGCAATGAGAATATTTAATTTTGACTAATTGCCTGCTGCCCATGTGACCACGGAGTATAAAATAGCACGGTGGCATCGGCAAGTGCTGCCGTTAGAAGTTTTGTTGCTTTGTGTTCTGCCTGACGAGCACTCGCCGGAGGAGTGGTGGGGAAGCGGCCACAGTCCGGCTTGCGCACGCTTCCTACGTCGCATCTCCTCCTGCCACTGTTGGTCTGGTGCACAGTGTTGCCCATCAGTTTGCGCTGAGTTGGGGGCTAAAACAAGTTGACATAAAGGTTTGTGAATGAAAATGCGTGCCTGGTTGAGAGCAAAGCGTTTGCCGAGTGCTGGAACAGCCAGAGCATCTGTAAGACGAAGAGCATCTATATTGAGTCATGTCCCTTGTGGCAGTGGAGGTCGTTCTCTGCTAGCCGTTGTATCTGGGAAAGGCATGTCCCACCTCAGTTTGTCACTAGCTGGTTGGATGCTTGCTCTACCAGCCGTTGGTACTGCGCTTTGCAGAGCGTGTCCGTCCTCATGGCCGATGACAGCAATGTAAGAAACCCTGCTTTCTTTAAAGGAGAAGAAAAAGCCCTGGAAGTGAAATCGAAAGGGAGTAATGTTTACACCCTGCCTAGAGCAGAGTCAGGAGTAAGCTGTTTGTACACCTGCCTGATGCAGTCTAGCACGTGTGGGCGGCTTTTCTCGCTGCGTGTGTGATTATGATTTAAGGCCGATCGGTGAACAAGATGGAAATTTCTGTTTGACAGAAGCACTTCATTATGGGTTTATTTTGTGAAATTAATGAAATTCTGCACTTTGCTTAATGTACAAAGCAGGAAATCTGCTACTGGCTTTGCCTTTGCAGTTTCTCAGTCGTGTTTACATAACTAGTAAATGTTGTGAGCAGGCTCAGTGGTTTAGCGGAATGGAAGGGGTACTGATCCTGGCAATTCTAAACAAAAGCAGTAATACCTGCTATGCTGTTCATGCTCTAGGAGAGAGAGATTCCTCGTGTTCCTCTAGCAAAAGAGAAGTAAAAAAGTTAATTTCCCTAAATGTCAGGACCGATGTGTAATTGTATAACGACAAGTCTTTAGAAGTGGCTGGTTTTGCAGTTCTGTGCAGCTGATGTGTCGGAGTCCTGGGACCAGACTGAATCCTGTAAAACACAGTGAATGGACGAAACGTATTCTTTTGGATAATGTACTGCTCTCCTGTCTGCTTTGTTTTCCAAGTGAATTCGATTGAATGAGTTAAATTTAACTTTTCTACAGTTTGTGATAGCTAAAGAAAAAAATTACTTCCTAATTAGTTTTAGCGTATGATACGCAAAGTACAAAGTGCTGATGGCAGTTAACTCACTGGCTGTTTGACAGTAGTAACCTGTCAGAATACCTCTGAATAATTTTGCAGATTTTGAGACTTTCTAGCAATTAGTTTGGAGTGGACTTGGTCTGGTTTGTTTTGAGCGCTCAGGCTTCCCCGTGAATGTCCTCCTGCTCCCGCACGCAGATGCAGCTGCTTGTGTTGGTGGTGCTCATTTGCGTGCTGCACCGAGTGACAGAGCAGCCAAGGACGGTTCTTGGGTACAGGACGAAACCCCCCAGCAATTTCGGGTGGAAGGGCCCTTCTGGGTTTCTGCCATGTCGGGCGCCTCCAGGTTCCTCTACTGAAAGTTCTCGTGCAGATGACGGTCGTTCAGCAGCAACAAGTGCACATCCAGGCGTCCGCTCTTCTCTGTAAGAGCGGGCTCTTAATCCTTTGTCTGTCGTATACTTAACACAATTTGGGGGGGGCGGGGAGGGAAGTTATCGTAGACTGCTCTAGGATTGCGGGAAAGTAAGGTGGAATATTGTTTCCTCCAATTGATTAACCTGACGTGCTTTTCCTAACCTGCGTCGTCCGTTGGGGCTCGTCCTCTTTAATGGGAGATGGTTACTCTGAAGTACAGTATCAAAAGAGAACGTGGAATCCGGTGTAGGAAGAATAAAAAGTTGGAGTTACCAGTTATGTAAACACTTCTGCAATAGCAAGAGAATCGGCACAGTGCATTAATTCAATTATTATTTAGCTGTTTATCTACAGGACCACCAGCAGCAGAATGGTAGGTACTGTTGCATCACGTACTTGGGTCTCTGGCTTGCCCAGTGCCGAGTAAAATACTCGCTCGTGTGTTAGGCGAGTTGTGCTTTGTACCGCGTTTTAAAGAGAAAATGTTTCAACAAAGTCAATTTACAAAGTCAATTTAAGCGTCTCTCTGCCAGGGACTGGCATATATAAACACAAATGAATTGGTTCACTTGTCAAATGAATGGAAACTGAGGATATTACATTTTCCAAGTGATTGAAATCCCGTCTTCTCGGTCACACGTTCACTACTTCCAAGGGTGGCTGTTTCATTTTGAAGAGAAAAATCAGGGGATTTAGATGAGAAAGGAAAAACTAGATGCGAAGGAAAAATTAGTGCCAATAAAAGCGAAGATTTTATGCAGGGGTGGTACTTAAGAAAAAGGACTGAGAGGCAAAACCGATTTGTTTTCTGCAAAAGGAGTGATCGCTGGGGCACTGGGGGAAGAAAGGGTCCCTGGGGGGGAGTGGGAGAGGGGAGAAAGCTGCTGCAGTAGGGGAGAAATTAAAAAAAAAAAAAGTCTTTCTGTGTTCATTCCTGTGGAGTTGGCGTCTGTACCCAGTTGTTTACAAACATGTATGTGGAGCGTAAACACAGGAGAGGGAGGTGTTTGCTGGTGGGCAGACAGCAGAGCTACCTGAGCAGAACGGCATGAGGTGCTGGGCCCCGTGGGTCTGCCCCGCGTCCCACGGGTAAAATGTGCTTGGAGTTATTTAAAACTCTCCTTTTTGCAAACTTCATGTTACCTGAGAAGTCGGGAGGGAGCCTCAGGCTCGTGCTGGGGGATGCGGCACCCACGGCACGGACCCACAGCGGGGCTGCCTGCGCTGGCAGCCCTGGTCCGGCCACAGGCAGCTGCCCATGGGTCGGCCATGCTCGCTTCCCCATCGCTCGCCTTTGAGGAGTTCTGAGGTGCGGCATCTTGGTGATCATACGAGTCATGTTTATGACTTCGGGGCTTATTTAGCTATCGAGTCGCTGCAGATCTGTGTCCTTGTTGATGAACTATTTCTAAGCGGCTTGGTTTCCAAATCGCTTTCCTCCAAGATGAGGTCGTCCTGCAAATCCGTAGCGTAAATCGTGATTAAAGGACCCAACCTCAGCACACGGGTGAAGTAGCAGCGGAAAAGCTGACTCTTTGGTTCAGTTCACAAAAATTGGAATTGATGAATGTTGGAAATACCAGCAAGAGCTTAGGTTTTACTCCGACATGCGGCCGTAACTTCGGCAGGAGAGTTTGCCAGACGCTGCTGCTGAGGGGGACATTGAAAATAGAGACCTTTAAAAATACAGACCGTCCTGCTTTCTGCAGCGGGTCCCTGACTGCGATACACGTAAAGGAAGAGCGGTGCAGGAAGGTGCCATGTGTTTTCTGGAAAAACATCCAGGCAAATCAGATTGTTGCACTACGCTTCGCCTTGGAATACGGTGATCTTCAATCACCAGCGGCTTCTTTGCCTTGCAAAGACATGGTTTTGTGGGGTAGATTTGTTTCTTGGCTTCAAGCGTGAAGCTGTTTTGGTCCAGATGAAAGACTCCCAAAAGTTAATGCCTTGCCAGGCAGGGGGAGGGATGCCGAGACGAAAAGGGATGCAATGCCCTTGGTGGGTGTCTTTCTCCTGGAGTTATCTGATGTAAATATTACGCGCTCTGCATAAATTTAGTGTAGATAATTGACTGCATCTTGCTTGGAAATGGGTACCAGAGGTTTTTTTATAGCTTCTGTGTAATTGAAATTCCAGGAGGAGAGAGGCCTTTGTCTTGGTAACCACGTTCGAATTACTTTTTTATTGCAGCGTTAAGCCGATGCGTTGTGATGTTAGGAGTTCAGCGTGCCTGTGTCCCTCACTACTGTGTTTCCACAGTTACAACGAATAAAGCAAACTCTTCAAAAAGAGCACGTAACGCTTGTCCTGCCAACAGACCGTCTAGAAGCTGTATCTGCGGCCGTGCTGGTTTCTGCCCTTAGCCCTGACACGCATCGTGTATAGCAAGAAACCAGTGCACCCGTGTGGGAATGGAAGGGCTTGGTGAAGCCGTTCTAGGGAGATGAACCAAAAAAAAAAAAAGGCC
>VZSC01017423.1:122733-171606 GCA_013398225.1 Steatornis caripensis | reverse complement strand
GCAGTTCCTGCCAGCTCTGTTCTGCCTGCCTGCTCGCTCTGCCTTTCCGGGTTCTGCTGGATGGATTTCAGCCCTCGCCTCCACACACCCGCTTGCCGTCAACCTTGCTTTGCGCTGGAAGGGCAGCCGTAGATCTCAGTAGTGTCTTCAGAACTTGGTATTAAGCTAGAGGTGATACGCTGAGCAGCTCTTCCTTTCTGTTTCGTGATTACTGTGAATTTTTAAAGTCCAAAAGGAGGGTTTAGTTGCTGTCCAGTATGAATGTGCGGAAAGGCTTTCTGGCAACGGAAAGGCAATTTTCAATTGCAGTTTTGCGCTTGAATTTTCCAAACTAGGTGCCCATCCCCGACAGCTTATTTCTGATTGAGTCTACATGTTGAAATCAATCTGGAGTGTACCACGTCCTCGCAGTGTTTCAGTCGTTGGCAATGCGAAGCCCATCTAATGCAGCTTACTGACTTCTAACTCTGTTTGGGGGTAACTGTGGGAGACGAGCGCTTCCAAGTGCAGTTGTTTCCCAAGGCTTCTAGGTTTAAAACTTAAAATCATAACTGAAAATCGGCCAAGTG
Source organism: Steatornis caripensis (assembly GCA_013398225.1). Lineage (NCBI taxonomy): Eukaryota > Metazoa > Chordata > Aves > Caprimulgiformes > Steatornithidae > Steatornis > Steatornis caripensis. The sequence continues at coordinate 171,037 of VZSC01017423.1, read as the reverse complement.
CTTGGATTTCCTTGCCGCTCTCTAGATGTGCGTACATCGACGTGGACACAGACCTCTGCATCGACGCGAGTTGCCGTTCTGCCTGAAAGGTGTGCTTTGCGCCAGGACCTAAACCAGCAAGCGTATGGCGAAGGCGTGCTGACAGCGGCGTTTCCACACGGCATACTGGGCGCCTGCTGCGGTGCACCCAACTGCCAGAGTTTGTGCCGCTTTTTCCCTTTGCAGGCCCTGCAGCTGCTCGGGCGATCTGCCGCGGTGCAGCCGGGGCTGCCAGTGCAGGGCCAGCAGCTCAGCGCAGCTGGAGCCCTCCGTCCTGCCCCAACTGCCTCCGGGCAGCCTCCCCGGCCACGGCAGACTGTGGTGGTTTTGCTCTTTGCTTCATCAACGACCTGTTTTCTTCACGACTGAATACTTGTGTGCTCCAGCGACAGGCAGCCGTACGGGATTCCGGGCAAGGGAAGGCACTCACGGCCGAGTAACGAGCGTATGGAAGGAACTGCCCTCGTTAGTGGGGGCAAAAGCAGCCCCTGCTGCGATGGCTCTTGCCTCACTTTAAAGCATCTGAAATGCCAGATCGCTGTCTGCATGCGTGTCTGCGCACTTCACCTAATGCTCATACGTTGGGGGGGGGGGGTTGGTTTGGGGTTTTTTTGTTTTAATCTTACTGATTTGGGAAGCACAAACCTTGATTCCTTCCTACAAAAGTGTCATCTGTTGAGATTAGCTTATTTGGTGTGAGGTGCTGCAGAAGTGAATAGTGCCATATAAATGTTCTTCCTGCACGTCGCACAAGTTAATTGATCTGTACGCTCTGCCAGTCTTGTACGGCGAGGCATGGTAAATTACTGCATAATCTAAAGGATAATCAATAATTCAGACTCGAGATTTTATTCAGCTCTGATTCTACAGTGCTCTTGCAAAAAGTGGGAAGGTGGATGATACCTATGGGATTTCTGTATCCTGGTACCACTCTGTACCTGTAAATCAACTGTGTAAGTAACACAGGAACGTTGTGTTTTAAATGTAAATGTTTAGTGACTTCAGAATAATCAACTCTCTAAAGTCTTCCTCCTCTTAGAAATCAGTGAACTGTCTGGTTTTCATTGCGGTGGCAAAGTGTTGCATATGACCGCTGTAGCTTGTGATAAAAATGCTTTCAAGTATCTGAATTAAAATGTAGCATCACCACGAAAACAGAAGTATTAAAGCGTAAGTGATTCCAAAATAACTTGCTCCTTGCTTGCTACAGGAAGATTTGCAGCGCGTGCCGGCAGGACAGCCCGGTGCGCTCGGAGCAGCCGGCAAAGGCAGCTTGTGCTGCCTGGCCCTGTTGGCGCCGCGGAGGAGGAGGAGGATGAGGAGGAGGAGGATGATTTCCTTTGCGCGCCCCATTTCTAGCTACCCCCAGCTCTGTATGGACGCAGAATCCCCACAGGAGGGTGCTGTGAAGGCATTTAATGTGCAGATTTTGCAGGGAAGATCGGAGTTTTGAGGAAACGGCGATTATACGGAAGCCAAAGCTGCGTTGCTCCGGCAAGGACAGCGCACGAATTGTCCCCGGGAGGGACGCAGGGAGCGGTCTGGCGTGGATGCGTGCTTGCGCAGCGTCCTCGCTGCCCACGCAGGTGGGCTCCCGTGTGAGGGTGCCGGGGCTGTGAGTGACGACCGCAAGAAAGCCGACCCTCTCGGCGCCACAGGGTCGAGCGAGCCGTAACCGGCAAAGCATCCTGGGGCTGTTACCGTGCTGCCCGCTTATGGTGGGCGCCGGGATCCTTCACGATGAGTGTCATCCATGGCCAATGGCTCCCGTGGCCTCTCACCAGTGAGCCTCGGAGCCGCTCGTCTACTTTCCCGTCTGTATATAGAATATTTAATCCGCATAAGCTGCAAAATCCATTTGGTCACAAGCAGAACCTCTAACTTCTATCCCAAAATACTTTGCAGATTGGACCGTTTCATTCAGCGCGATCAGAAAGGCTAGCGAAAAATAACAGAGAAAGCTCTCCTTAGTTCTTAGCTGTAAAACTTCTCTTTGAAATATTTTAGGTAAAATAGGTTATTCCTTTTGTGTAGTGTGTACTTGTGCCAGAATACTTCTGTGTGACGAGGCCGGTTAAGCGGTGTTTCCCCCATGCTGCTTGCTTCAGCTGGGGTCCTGCTTCAGACAGGAAACGGCTGCGAGCGTTTGAAAGAAATCAGAAGAGCCCGCGCCAGGGGAGCTGCGCGCTGTTCGCGTTCGCCTCGCGCTTCCGCTGCGCCCTCCCACCCCGCCCCGCTCCCTTCTGATGCGTTTCTGATGCGTTTCACTTTTTAATAAACTTTTTAGACCAGGGATCGTAACTGAAAGAGAGGCTTATCTCTGGGCCGACCTCTAAAACACGGGGGGGATTAAATCTAATTCCGTTACACAGAATGTGGGTGCTCCGGTTCTTTCTTTTAATGGCAGTGAGATAAACCGGTAGAGCTGTATTGGCATGGGGGTTTTTTAATCTACTAGTCACTAAGTCAGAGTACACCGCTCGGAAACTCGGCGCCTGGGCTCCGTGTGCATTCTGCGTGAGCGCCGCGGGGGTTCGCTCCGGGCCCCGCGGGCTTTGCTGCACGTGCTGGCTCCGTACCAGACGTCAGATGTTTGGAGGGAGGCTGTGTTGGGCAGGAAGGGTGCTCGCTGTTATCCTGCGTTTTTCGGCGCTTGTCCTAACTTGCATCATGTAGCTNCGCCGCGGGGGTTCGCTCCGGGCCCCGCGGGCTTTGCTGCACGTGCTGGCTCCGTACCAGACGTCAGATGTTTGGAGGGAGGCTGTGTTGGGCAGGAAGGGTGCTCGCTGTTATCCTGCGTTTTTCGGCGCTTGTCCTAACTTGCATCACGTAGCTCTTGTGAAGGGACGGATCATCGTGAAGCTTACCTGATGAGCTCCATGGAAGGACGGTGCCCGCAGCAGCGTTGGAGCTTTGCCTCGTTACCAGCAGGATGAAACCGAGCTGTGCTCCCATCCGCGCACGTGCTAAATTGGCTGCAGGTTATCGCAAATAGGCTGGGATTTTGGCTTTGTAGAGAGAGGCTTACCGGAGCAATTTTGGCCTAGCAGTAACCAGCCGTGGCTCTGGTAGGTTTTGGTTCCCAACAGGGTCCGTTTGGGTGCTAGAATTCTTAAACGCCGACCAGCTGTGTCGCTCGCGTCACCTCCGTGCCCTCTAACTGCCGTTACTTCAGACAGTTGCCATTGAATGCGGTCGACAACAGCCTTATGTATTCTATAGGATCTTTTCCTCCTGCCACCTCAAATGAAAAGCAAACAAAAGAGCTTAAGCACGCAACGTGCTAAATAGACTAATAAGCTGTGAAAACATTTTACGGGGAAATCTGGGGCAAGAGCTGTCTGCTGAAGCAAGCCTATTAGACTTGGCAGCAGAAAGGCTTTGGGAGGCGTTCTTTGGGAGAGATAATGGGAAGGTTTTTTCAGACGTGCGTGTATTTTTTCTATGAGTAGTTTTAAGAAATCCCTCCCTCCTTAAATTGATTACCTCTCAGCATCCGAGCGCCTTGGCTTTAAGTACCCGCTAAGCTGCTCCTGTGCTGATCAGACTTTGCCTTTCTGTTAAATGCAAACCAGTTTTTAATCTTCTCATTTAGATGTTTTAATGGAAAGTAAATGTTTAACTTGCTTTGCTGCGGCATCCAAATCTTTAATCCATGGGAGCATTCAGAACAGAGCGGGAGCGTGCTTCTGTTTGAACCGGGCATCGCCGTCCGTCCGAGAGGCATTTGGAGGAGCGGCACTTGCTCGGCGGGAGCTGTGCCTGCTGTTTTCGGCAGCGGCGGAGTACGGGTGGCTGCGCAGCCACACAGCTGCGGTTGGAAGAGGCAAAAAGGCGGCAGCGCGGTGTTGAAGAGGCCGAAGAAGTTGGTTTGCCTCTCCAGGGGCAGGGGGGCGACTCCTGTTGGGAAGTGCCCGGTGCTCACCCACCCGGAGCTGGAGCTGGTACCAAGACTCTCACGTCAGGAGAAGCTGACGGTGGTGTAATTGTTGCCGCTCTGGTCAACGAGAGCTGAAGCAGGGCGCTTGCCTAGAAAACTGAAAAGCACACTGGCGTCGGGCTTGTTCCTGTCACGCAAAAGGGGGTTTCTGCTCTTCTAGAGCCACTTGGTTTATTTATTTATGCTTAAATGGAATTTTATTTTTTTTTAAAAGGTATTTACTGCTCCAGGACACAAATACTGCTGGCAAATTAACGGGCCAAATCCAAAATTTATCAAGGCGGGGAAGCCCAGGGCAGACACGGACAGAAGCCAGCTCGGGTGCAAACGCAGCCGCTCGTGCCCGCTTTGGTGGCAAGGGTGGGAACGACGGCTGGTTTTTATCCCTTCAGACGCATTACCTGCCTCAAATGAAAACTGGGATTTTTTTAAGGCTGGAAGTGCGGTAAGTCCTGGAAGACCAAGAGCGCTGCCGAAGCTTTCACCTGCAGCCCATGCTGTCGGGAAGGAGATGCCGTCCAGGGCAGCTGGATTCAGCGAGGCGCCTCCAAATACTCCGTAAACACAATTTCTGCCATCTTAAAGGTAACTGCATTAACACAGGTTTGTCTGGATAAACAAAGCGCTCTGATTTTCAGGCTCCCGTTGTAAGCTGACAAGCTCCAATTACGTCGGTGCTGGCGGTAGAAATAGCTGCGTGCATCTGGCGAGCCCCGGTCATCGGCACGCCGCGTTACCCTGCGCTCGATTGGGAAAACCGCGAGGATGATTCTCCACCGGTGTTTTGGCTTCTCCCCTCGTGCTCCGTGCTCTCGCCAGCCCGAGCTTGCTGTCGATGGTCCCCGTCCCCGCCGAGCCTGGTGCCTGGGGCACTGGCCTGGGGCTGGAGCATCTGGGCTGGCTTTGTTTCCCACGTCGGTCCACACAGACACAACTCCCCGCTTTGGGTACCCTTGCTAGCTTTGGTTTATTTCTTAAAGGGAATTGGGGGAAAAGTTTGAAAATGGGGGGTTTTGCCAGCTTTTTGTTACGGCCGACGTAGCGGGCAGAAAGCCCTTTTTGACCTGAAGTGAAGTGACGGATCGCTGTAGGCTGCAGCACGCAGGGCAAAACAAACCGGTTCCGTTTGGGCCTTGTCCTACCCCGCTGCCGCAGGAGAGCGGGTGAGGCTGCGGTTATGGTGGGGTGCAGCGCCGGCCCCTCGCCGGCAAGCTTTCTCACGCCGGTTACAGCGTCAGGCAAATTTATTTGATGCGTTTGGATGAAGGCAGGTGACACAAGACCGTCAGTGAAAATGGAGGAGCCCAGGCTCAGGGAGGCTTTTCTCCACATTTCTCTTTGGTTTGTGACAGAGACCCAAAAAGTTGCATTTTTCACAATGGGTAGAAAACAGCAGCATTTCAAGGAAATCTCTTCTGCCGGGCAAAGGCAGCCGCCACGTCCAGCTCCGCTTGCTCCTCCCTGGCTGTGGCAGGGCTGGATGTGCCGTATCTCATTTCCACCGGGAATTCTGGACCGCGATCTGCAGCGTCGATACGCTTCCGAGCTGGTGTTGTGTCACAGGCGGGTGCCGATGGAAAATGCCGTCACGCGGGGCAGCCCAGCAGTGTCTTCAGCGAAGAACTTGCTGTTCTCCACGAGACGAATTACGAGCAGTTTGCACCCATCCGCAGGGAAACGGAGCTGCTCCTTCACTGTGCGCTGGGTTTACAAGTTGGATTTACGGCATATTAACTTAAATATTTAATTTTCTGAGTTCCAGTCGTTCTAATTAAATTCATTTGCAATTCTGCCTGTTTGCCTTTTTCCTTTGACTTCGTTTCCTCTTTGACCAAAATCCTAATATCCCCATCGGTTGCGGGCGCACCGAGATGCCGGGAAGGCACAGGGGGGTCATGGAGAGCAGAGCCGGGAGGATTGCGGTGCTGTTGGGAACGTCGGCGGAAGCGTTTGCATTCCACGTAGCCCGCAGGAGCGGATTGAAACGCTGCATCAGACATACGCATCACCAAAACAATAAAAGTATTGTGAAAGCAGTCAGGTTTAAGTTACCCGCTCGGCATGTTAGAGGCAGCTCCTCCCCCACGCAAGGCCAAGTGACTCCGAATTCGTCCCCTGGGATTTGGCGTTAAAACGCGTTCGCTGCCAGCTGACAAAAGAGTCAAGCTTGGATTTATTACACCGGCACCTGCAGTAAAAAATGACAGATGATGAAAATGTATTTAATTATCATTCAGCGCCACGTCTCTGTCTGCTCCAGCCTCGGCGCTGCAGCTGTTGGCACACGCTTTGTTTTAAAGTCACCGTGCTTATCCGGAGAAGAGCCCGAGCTCCCCGAGTACACGGGCTGGGGGGAGCGGGGAACCAGCGGGCTGCTCCGAGGCACGGCTGAGCAAACGCGGACAGGCCTTGTGCTCGCTCGCCTGCGCTGCCTCATCTGCTGGACTTCCCGGAACCTTCCTGCTCCGTAAGGAAGCGCGCGCTCTCCGAGCCCAAACGAGGAACGCCCCGGAGGCGTTGGGCTGGTTTGGTGCAGGGCAGGCTGCCCGTGCCCGGCTGCATGTGCCTGCCTCCGCCTCGCCATCGCTGTGCCGAGGTGGGGCGCGGGTGGCGGTGACCGTCGCGGTGCACGAGCAAATACAATTAAACAACCCTGCGGCAATAATTGGCTTTGGTCGTTATGGGGAGGGGAGCCTCATCTCAAAGGCGACTGCAGTTTGCAGCAAGGTCAGGGGAGACAAAATGTCGTTGGCGCAGCAGGGGTGCTGATAAGTCGCGTTTCCTAACGATGGTTCCCCTGGCATTAACTTTTTCTGCCGCAGTACGAAGTTGCGCGCAGCACTGGGGAGCTTTAGAGCGTTCCGTGTGTGCAGCACCATGTACACGCGTGTCTGTGTACGCACGGGCGTTTGGCCCGGGGGCGGGGAGGTGGCCCAGGTGCTGCTGCCCAGCCGCTCCCCGGCCCAGCTGCGGTCAATGGGAGCCGACGAGGGGAGCGGGGAACAGCCACGCACCGGCCTGGGCCAGGCTCCCTTTGCCGGAGCAGCCCTGCAGTGCAGACCCCGGCCGTCCCGGGCGCCCACCGCGCGCCATGCGGCTCCGTGGATGCCGGTGAGTGCTCCTGCTCGGGTACGCCTGCGGACTGCCTGCGGTTGTGGCCGTTTTGGTTCAAAAAAAGGCAGTTCAGAGGGCGGGCTGGGGTGTGTGCTGGCTGGTGCCGGGCTGCAGGCTCCAGGGTGCTGGTCGCTGCCGGTGCCCGCGTCGGGAGCGCGAGCACGTGGGGATTGGGGCTGTGCTCCGCAGCTCCTGGGTAGTGGCAGCAGCGCGTCAGTGGAAATTGCCGACGTAGGAAATGCCGGTTTCTGTTACCTGGAGCCGTAGAGATGCATCACGTACGCGAGCGGGTGCGTAATTCCCTGCTGCCGTCCGCAGCCCACGGTGCTTTCCGCAACGCCGTTCAAAGAAACCCACCAACAAGTCGGGGGTTTGGTCGGGGGGTGTTTAAAAGGGAGCTCGTGGGGAAGGGATCCTCCGTCCTCTGGCTTCCTCGTCCCCGTCTTTGCGTCCCTGTGGCTCCGCAGGGGCGGGGGCTGCTCTGGCCCCCGAGGGCTGAGGACGTGGGGTCTCCGAGGAGCCGTGTCCTCCCCGCCGTCGCCCCTCGCAGGAGGAGAGGTTGCCGGTTGGGCTTTGTCGTCGCTTGCGTGCTGCCTGCGCTGGCCGGGACGCTCGGGGAAAGAGGTGTTTTGGGAGAGTTAAAACGTCTGATTCTCGACGGCTTCCAAATCACAGTGGGGGCAGGAGGGCTTTGGACACGAACTCCAGCAGCTCTGCGCCACGCGGAGGGAACGATGAACGATGAGCGGAGGTGGTGGAAGGAATCGGCCCGAAACCGTCAGGTAAACCTGACTTTTTGCAAAGCTTGGGAGGAAAAACTGAAGTGTTTTGATCTCGCTAAAATGCTTTTGACATCAGAGCGCTTCCGGTGCTTTTAATAATGATTTTTAGAAACATTAAGTTGAAGGTGAAAACTAGGAGCTGTCTGCAAGAGAGGGGGATTTCCGAAATGCCCTTCCACAGCGTGTCCTCGCTTTTGTGCGCGGAACAGGGCGACGTTTGCTTTCGGGGGAGGCTTTCCCTGGCAGGAGCATCTCTTGTGCCAGAACTCGGACTTTTTGGTGGGTGCAGAGATTCCCCCGCGCGGGGTTTTGGCTGGAGGAGCCGGGCAGGGGCGCGGGGCTGTGCTGGGTGGGCACTGCTCTCCATCAACACAATAAAACCTAAGTTCAGAAGCAGAGCGGTCGGCTGAAAAACGGGGGCTTTTACGAAGCCTTCAAGGCTCGTGGTGTTAACGTTATCACTTGGCCAGGGTTCGGGGCCCGGGGCTGGGTGCGGGGCGCTGCTGTCCTGCGAAGCCCTAAGCGGGAGCGGGGGAGCCGGGCTGGGTGAATTTCGAAGCGGGTAGCGAAAGGAAGCGGTTTTTAGTGTTCATGAAAAATGCGTGTGACAGCCTTACCCCGAGTAATGAGAAGCCACCTGCAGTTCGGAGCAGTACTTGATAATGCCGTAATTAGATTGGAGATGCAAAAAAGCTCATTAAAATTAAATAACGTATTTGTCACTGGTTTAAGAGGCGCAGATTGCCTCGAACCATGCTGCTCTCTTGACCTTGAGTATTTTGGCGTCGTCCTCGCTGTCGAGAGCGCGAAAATAGCGCTGGAGCGTCCCACCGGCGGCTTCGTGGTGGGGGATTTTGGCAAGAGGTTGCAGGCGCTCGCCTTCCCCTGGTCGCATCGTTTGGCACCGGCTCGTTGTCGCTGCCCTCGCGGAACGGCGCCACGCGCCCGGCACCTGGACGCGGCGCAGGGGGACGGATCCAGCCTGGCGGTTTGCAGGCTGGGGGGCGAGGGCGCAGCGGGGGGACGCTCTCGGGAGAGGCAGTCCCAGCCTGGCTCCCGGCGAGGCACAGCTCTGCTCCCACCGCATCGTCATAGATTTCTTGCCGCGCAGCCAGGATCCGTCCCTCGTTAGGCCGATCTTTCTCCCTTCTCCTCAGGAGCGGCTGCTGCCTTTCGCTGTCAAACGTGCAAAGAGCTTCCAAGGTTTCGTGGAGTTTGGGGTCACTTTTCCAGCTGTTGCCTGCTGCTGGTGTTCGGGCAGGCAGCCATGAGTTTCCCTCGCACGCCGTGTCGGAAGACCGGCTGAGAGCTCCCGGTGGAGCAGAGCCGGGAGGAGCTGGCGCTGCAGACCCCGCAGTGCCGGACCCCGGCTCCCCGGTATCTCCGGAAGGCCCGGTGTGTGATGGGGGGTGACATGACCGCGCTGAAGCGCCGCGAGCCGGCGGGATGGGGAGGCAGCTTGCGAGATGGGAGAATCCTCCGATACAATGGCATTTTGTCCTTCGAGTGCGAATTGCAAATGCAGACGTACTCGGGTTGCGAGTTTGTGCAGTGCAGTCGTGCAGGCTTCCGAAGGCGTTCGTCTCTCTCTCTTCTCCCTTCGGTTTTTGATGAAATACAATAAAACGTGTTTTAAATCCCCTTCCTCCCTCTTGCCTGAGAGGGAGCGCGCAAAGCTGTAACAGTGTCTATTAACAAGACTGTAATTTTCCGAAATTAATTTTTAATGACTAATCTGTCTTGTTTTCAGATGTTTTATACAACAGCTATTGTTTAAGCCCCGTTTGTTTCTCCACAATGTCACCATGAAGGAGACCGGGTTTGGTTCAGGATCTCCAGCCCGAGCATCCGTCGCTGGCTTTGCTCTCGCCTGGGGAGGGCTGCCCCCGCCGAGGAAGGGGGGCTCTGGGCAAAGGCTGAGGTCTCTCCTCGTGGAAGGGATTTCCCGTTTCTCCACCGCAAAGTGAGGCTGCAGCCCTCGCTGGGGTCCCCGGTGCGACGCTGTCCTCCCTCCCCACTGCCCTTCCCCTGCAGAAACGTCAGCGGCCGAGGGCTTCCCTCGCGGTGGCTTTTCTGCACAACGGAGAGAATTAAAACCAAAAAGTGGGTTTTTCTTCCTCCTCCTCGCTCATTGTGAGTAATTACACGTAGGTGTCCCGGAGTGGGAGTGTTTACAGATGCTCCGCGTTTTCGGAGCGTGGGGATTTTCCCTTTGTGGCGCTCGCGTTGTGAAAGGCGGCAGAGGCGCCGCACGTGCTTGGCCTGAAGCCGGGATCGTCTTTGCTTGTTTTCTTGTTTGGGAATTGGGAGAAAGGAGGCAAAGGCGAGCATCCCCGAGCTGCTGAGGACAGAGCGTCCTTGCTGGATCATTGCCCTTCGGCGCCGCTCCGGGAGGGCAGTTCGTAGCACGGCTTCCGGCGCGTTACAGGGAAACTTCATTTTTTTGGTAATACTTTTTTCCGCCCGGTTAGGAATGATCTTTGCAGGGCTCAGAGTTGGGTGCTAGCAGGTTGTGCTGCTTTGCAGCTGGGCACGCTGCTTGGTTTTGCTTATCGTCGGTCACGTCAATGCTTTCTTTTATGTTCCTGGCGCCAAGTAGGAATTTTTTTTCAGAGCTGGTTCTGACTAATATTGATGAAAGGGCAAAAATTCATTATTAGAAATAGCTGATGCTAGGCTGGTGTTCCCCAGGTGGATGAGGAATTGTTGGGGAACTTCTGTAGTGAAATTCCTTCTGCAAAACCTTGCTAGTGGCGGACCCTGCTCGTGCCGTGTGGGCTCAGCCGCCAGACCCGCACACACGCAGGTGTTCGGAAGCGCCGTTCCCTGTGCAGCGCCTCTGTGTCGCCGCGGCCGCCCGGGTCCGTGCCGCCAGGCTCCCCACCGCCCAGGCACTGCGTCGTCGCTCTGCCGCGCTTGGGCTCCCGGTCAGATCCGTGCGGGACCTTTTGGCAAGTCTCCGGGGGCTTCAGAGGAAAAGAAGAACCCCCAAAACCCGTTTAGCCCATGCGGTTATAGTGAGAGTCTGCTGGAAGAGTAAACCCCGGGTAAACATCCTCAATTTGCTGCCTCCTGAAATGGAGCAGCTTTTAGAGTTTGGAGCCACAATTTGTATTCAAATGAAGGTCATTTGAAAGGTGTAACATAGTAAACAGCCATTATTTCATTTTGATAGTGGTACTAAAATTATAGTGTTGGTTGAATTATTTTAGTATAGGACCATTACCATCTCCCTAAAACACTTACAGGGATTTTTATATCAGTGCTGCAGTCCTGAAATTAGAGGAAAATTAAAAATCACACGGCTGTGGTAGGGAAGTAATTCTTCTGCGAGCATGCCTTCGTTTTATCGTGCATTCTCTTTCCTTCGCTTCTCTGCCAAAACAGAGATGCACGTCTTCTGTCGGGGGCTGCCGCTGACGGATTGCCACCGCCGCGGGTCCTCTCCCATCCGCTGCCGTGAGCTGTTTCCGCTTTGCCTGCGAACGGCGCCGGGGCAGCATCCTCGTCCGGAGGCGGTAGCCTCCGAGCTGCTCAGCGCCTTCCGCCCGCGCCTTCGTGGTGCTCGTGGCTTGAGAATAACGCGTTTGTTGTCAGCGACGCCTCACCAGTGATCAGGCTTCATGGGACAAGGCGTTGTGCAAAAAACAGACGGCAAAAAGGGTGGCGAAATGCTGCAGGGTGGCTTTGGGGAGCTCCCACGGGACCCCGCGGTGCTTCAGGCCTCCTGCTCCAAGGGTGGAAGCATCTCTTGCTGGTGCCTCCGACCGCACAACGTTTTCCTGGTACCGTCAGCCTCCAGCCCATCTGCCAGCCACGGTGCCAAGCCTTGTGCTGTTGTGGCAGAGGTGACTTGGTGCTGCCGGCGCGCTCCCGCTTCTGCAGTCACGCCAAGGCTCCGGCACCAGGGCAGGCCGCTCTCCCGGCTCGGCATGGGCAGAGACTTGGCGTTCCAGTTACGCCCCCAGAGTTTGGCGTGGCCTCGCGGTAAGCGCCGCCCAAATGCCGAGGTGTCGATGCACACCTTGACAGCGGCTGCCGTGACTCTACGAAACGTGTTTGTTTACGCTAAATTGAAACTACGTGCGAGGGAAGGACAGCCCTAGTGAAGCATTACACACAGCGATAGGCAAACGGCTCTGACAGGAGGAGGAGGAGGCTCTGACAGGCTGGACGTCGCCGTGGGCAGCCCTCTGATAATGTGGGTGCTCGGCCACGGCCAGAAGGGTCCGGCACCTCTGCCGTGCCTGGCTTCCCTGCTGGGCTGGCCGTGGGGCGCGCGTGCCGGGGATGCGAGTGCGGGAGCTGCTTGGGGAAGGCCGCATCGGTCTGTTTTGTGACTCGGAAGTGGAGCCCCAGGAACAAATTTCTGTGTGAGGAGGAGCCGGAGGGAACATGCCTGCGCCCGCATCCCCACGAAAACGCAGCTTTGCCACGATGAGCCCTAATGAATATGCCAGCCACTTCCAGGTGACTGATGACGGGTCTGGGACGTTTGGGGGATGCGAGGGCATCAAGGTAATCTTGGTGACGAGCTAAAGTCTTAAGAAAAATCTCTTCTCTTCCAGTTGGAGAGCTGGCGCGCATGGCTCAACTTCCGTGGCACGCTGCTCAGCGTCAGCGGCTCGTCGCCCTCCTGGGCAGGGCGCCTGGCGCTGTGGACACCCTGGCAAGCTTTAAAGGCTCGCCTTGCCGAACGACGGGGAGACACCAGTTTCCCACGAGTCGGGGCTTTCGGGAGCCACCTGTAAACTTCAGGCTCGTTTTTTCAATAAAAGAAGGTGCCGTCGTGTCGCCTGACTCCAGTGCTCTTTGTCGGTGTGCTGTATTTTAAAAATACCCGTGTAGGGGAGTAGGTACGCACTTAAAATCTCTCTGCATTGATTTTCTTTTAGGAAAGCGTAATAAAAGTTCAAGTTAATAGAACGACAGTAATTTTCCCCATCGGGGCTCCGGCAGCTCCGAATGCTGCTGGGCGCGGGTGGCTGGACAGAGCACGGCAATTACGGCCGCTATTAGCGACGCGGTGGAAGGGTTGGTGCGCGACGGGCTGCACGTGAGCAGGGGCCGTTGGACGTGAGGGAAATCTTAATCGTGAAATTCCCGTAGATTACCATAGCTGCCTTCATTAACATTTTCACGCTTGGCTGGCTAACAAATGAGGAGAAGGGCTCTCTGTACCACTGGATTTACGATGCTCTGAATACGATCCTTACCTTGGCGTGTGCCAGAGGTCCGCGCCCTCGCCCCGTGGGGTGCTTATATTTAAGCAGAAGGGATTGCGTGCTTTTTATGGAAGGGGGAAAGAAATCACAGGTGTTCTGTGAGTGGTTTTTGTGAAAGTCTTTATTGGCGATAAGCTGGTTCTCAATAAAATGGAGGAATACCTTGCAAATAAAATTCCCCTTAATTCATAATTCCTCCGAGAACTCAAGATGTGAAATTTCTAGTTTCTAGCTGCGTCTTTGGCAACGTTCAGATTGGATTTTTAGCTGTTTTTTATGTTTTTTTTAATCTGCTGCTCCTTAAACTCCAGGGCTTTTTAGTTGTGTGGGGAGGATGCCAGCGTATATCCACCGGGAAAGAGCATAAACTCTTAAACCTTGGAAGTTTTTCTGCCTTAACAGTACCGAAGCTGACACAAATGATGCAGCAGCCGTGGGAGGTGTTGGCCGTGGAAGGCCACCGTGTCACGTTGCAGGTCAAGGTCTTTGCCACGGCCTCGCTGTGCCCCGGCTTGCTCCTGCTCAGGTTTGCTGCTGGAGCACCCCACGCCGGCAGTGTGAAAATACGCTTTCACGATGAAATCCTGGGGCTCTCGAGCGCAGGGCGATGTCACGGTGGACGATCCCCAGCCTCGGTGAAGGATGCTCTTGGAGAGCAGCTCCTCAAGAGGTTTCAAACGGGAAGAACTTTCAGCTGGATGGGGATGCCCTCGGAGATAAGCATCGCAACCCGTTCCGTATTTATTATGGGCAACAATTTGACTAAGGGAGAATTTAGATTAATAACATTCAGCCCGGAGAAGTAATTTCCTTTGAGAAAGCAATTTACATGCACTCTGCCAAAAAGAGCCGTCACCACACGCTCTCGTCGTGTCAGCTCCAATAATGAAGTTGGAAATAACATGGGAGGTTAATAGGTCCTACTTATCTCCTTAGCGCCGGAAAGGAAGATTTACAGCGTGGAGCCTGGTTTGCATATTTCCATTGGAAATGGAAAGGTTTTTCCCAGCCGAGATTGATNGCCCGCGCCTTCGTGGTGCTCGTGGCTTGAGAATAACGCGTTTGTTGTCAGCGACGCCTCACCAGTGATCAGGCTTCATGGGACAAGGCGTTGTGCAAAAAACAGATGGCAAAAAGGGTGGCGAAATGCTGCAGGGTGGCTTTGGGGAGCTCCCACGGGACCCCGCGGTGCTTCAGGCCTCCTGCTCCAAGGGTGGAAGCATCTCTTGCTGGTGCCTCCGACCGCACAACGTTTTCCTGGTACCGTCAGCCTCCAGCCCATCTGCCAGCCACGGTGCCAAGCCTTGTGCTGTTGTGGCAGAGGTGACTTGGTGCTGCCGGCGCGCTCCCGCTTCTGCAGTCACGCCAAGGCTCCGGCACCAGGGCAGGCCGCTCTCCCGGCTCGGCATGGGCAGAGACTTGGCGTTCCAGTTACGCCCCCAGAGTTTGGCGTGGCCTCGCAGTAAGCGCCGCCCAAATGCCGAGGTGTCGACGCACACCTTGACAGCGGCTGCCGTGACTCTACGAAACGTGTTTGTTTACGCTAAATTGAAACTACGTGCGAGGGAAGGACAGCCCTAGTGAAGCATTACACACAGCGATAGGCAAACGGCTCTGACAGGAGGAGGAGGAGGCTCTGACAGGCTGGACGTCGCCGTGGGCAACCCTCTGATAATGTGGGTGCTCGGCCACGGCCAGAAGGGTCCGGCACCTCTGCCGTGCCTGGCTTCCCTGCTGGGCTGGCCGTGGGGCGCGCGTGCCGGGGATGCGAGTGCGGGAGCTGCTTGGGGAAGGCCGCATCGGTCTGTTTTGTGACTCGGAAGTGGAGCCCCAGGAACAAATTTCTGTGTGAGGAGGAGCCGGAGGGAACATGCCTGCGCCCGCATCCCCACGAAAACGCAGCTTTGCCACGATGAGCCCTAATGAATATGCCAGCCACTTCCAGGTGACTGATGACGGGTCTGGGACGTTTGGGGGATGCGAGGGCATCAAGGTAATCTTGGTGACGAGCTAAAGTCTTAAGAAAAATCTCTTCTCTTCCAGTTGGAGAGCTGGCGCGCATGGCTCAACTTCCGTGGCACGCTGCTCAGCGTCAGCGGCTCGTCGCCCTCCTGGGCAGGGCGCCTGGCGCTGTGGACACCCTGGCAAGCTTTAAAGGCTCGCCTTGCTGAACGACGGGGAGACACCAGTCTCCCACGAGTCGGGGCTTTCGGGAGCCACCTGTAAACTTCAGGCTCGTTTTTTCAATAAAAGAAGGTGCCGTCGTGTCGCCTGACTCCAGTGCTCTTTGTCGGTGTGCTGTATTTTAAAAATACCCGTGTAGGGGAGTAGGTACGCACTTAAAATCTCTCTGCATTGATTTTCTTTTAGGAAAGCGTAATAAAAGTTCAAGTTAATAGAACGACAGTAATTTTCCCCATCGGGGCTCCGGCAGCTCCGAATGCTGCTGGGCGCGGGTGGCTGGACAGAGCACGGCAATTACGGCCGCTATTAGCGACGCGGTGGAAGGGTTGGTGCGCGACGGGCTGCACGTGAGCAGGGGCCGTTGGACGTGAGGGAAATCTTAATCGTGAAATTCCCGTAGATTACCATAGCTGCCTTCATTAACATTTTCACGCTTGGCTGGCTAACAAATGAGGAGAAGGGCTCTCTGTACCACTGGATTTACGATGCTCTGAATACGATCCTTACCTTGGCGTGTGCCAGAGGTCCGCGCCCTCGCCCCGTGGGGTGCTTATATTTAAGCAGAAGGGATTGCGTGCTTTTTATGGAAGGGGGAAAGAAATCACAGGTGTTCTGTGAGTGGTTTTTGTGAAAGTCTTTATTGGCGATAAGCTGGTTCTCAATAAAATGGAGGAATACCTTGCAAATAAAATTCCCCTTAATTCATAATTCCTCCGAGAACTCAAGATGTGAAATTTCTAGTTTCTAGCTGCGTCTTTGGCAACGTTCAGATTGGATTTTTAGCTGTTTTTTATGTTTTTTTTAATCTGCTGCTCCTTAAACTCCAGGGCTTTTTAGTTGTGTGGGGAGGATGCCAGCGTATATCCACCGGGAAAGAGCATAAACTCTTAAACCTTGGAAGTTTTTCTGCCTTAACAGTACCGAAGCTGACACAAATGATGCAGCAGCCGTGGGAGGTGTTGGCCGTGGAAGGCCACCGTGTCACGTTGCAGGTCAAGGTCTTTGCCACGGCCTCGCTGTGCCCCGGCTTGCTCCTGCTCAGGTTTGCTGCTGGAGCACCCCACGCCGGCAGTGTGAAAATACGCTTTCACGATGAAATCCTGGGGCTCTCGAGCGCAGGGCGATGTCACGGTGGACGATCCCCAGCCTCGGTGAAGGATGCTCTTGGAGAGCAGCTCCTCAAGAGGTTTCAAACGGGAAGAACTTTCAGCTGGATGGGGATGCCCTCGGAGATAAGCATCGCAACCCGTTCCGTATTTATTATGGGCAACAATTTGACTAAGGGAGAATTTAGATTAATAACATTCAGCCCGGAGAAGTAATTTCCTTTGAGAAAGCAATTTACATGCACTCTGCCAAAAAGAGCCGTCACCACACGCTCTCGTCGTGTCAGCTCCAATAATGAAGTTGGAAATAACATGGGAGGTTAATAGGTCCTACTTATCTCCTTAGCGCCGGAAAGGAAGATTTACAGCGTGGAGCCTGGTTTGCATATTTCCATTGGAAATGGAAAGGTTTTTCCCAGCCGAGATTGATGAGACGTTGCAGTTACAGGGTGTCTGCTCTGCCATTGCTCAGCCTGAGGCTGTAAACCTCCATCCCGGGGGCTGTGCTCGTGCCGGAGGGAGCCGCCTCTGCCTGGGTCACTGCCCGGGGTCTTACACAGAAGCCAGCACCACTGTTCAAGCAGTAATTAACCGGATATGTCTCCTCTAAGCCTGGAAGTTCATGCAGACGTGGCTGCCGCGCGGTGGTTGAAAGGCGGGTTGAAGCCTGGTGGGTTTTCCGGGGGAGCTGCCGGTGGTGTGTGAACGGGAACGTCGTCTGGAGATGCGGTGGGAGGCACCGGCGCGGAGGACGCCCGTGTCTCCTCTTGGGCTGCTGCTCGTGCGACGCCGTCCCGTGGGCATGCGTTAGGGTGTGTGTTGTCCGGCCTTGGCTCCCAGGGAAGGGGATCTACGTGATGGTGCGCAGGGCCGGGAGCTGCCAGACGGTGCTGGTGCGTTAGCAGGACCTGTTCCCTTAACTGGAAATAGCGGTGACCTTGTCATCACTGCCGAGGACGCTGCTGCTTCGGCTCTCGGTGAGGCTGGAAAGAGCTGGAGCCGCCCCTGTAATTGCACCTTCCCCCCCGCCCTCGCCTCGCTTACGTGCGGACAGCAGCGGCGTGCGCGGGCGCTGGACCCCTGTCACTTCAAATTACTCTTACTGAACTCCCGACGGGCTCGTGGCACGTTACGGGCTGTTGCGGGAGCTGTTTCATTTCAACCGGCAAAACTGTCTGTGAGTTACAGGAGCACAGAAAAAAAGCGCTCAAGTTCTTCTGCTTCCCTCCCCTCGCCTCCCTCGGCTTTTTAGAAGCCAGCTTCCCAGCCGCTGCTCCCTCCCAGCAGACTTCTGTTTGGGTCCTCGGCAGGTTGGCAGGCTCCTCTGTGCTGGGAGTGAAAGCAACTTCTTCAGAAAAATAAAAATTCCCTCTCGATAATTTAAGTCACGTAGTGCGCTGAAGCCTGCTGAAAAGAATAACTCTAAAAGGGATAGAATTTTTAATAAATGTTCTGTCTGGCGCACGCTGTAAAATATTCATTTAAGTCGGTTATTTCGCATTACGGAGTAAGTGCAAGAAGAATTAACTTTTTGAACAGCTTAAGGTACAATTCAGTAATAACCTGAGCCACTTAATGAATGAAATATTTAACATAATTTGCATACATTAGCGATGGGATGCAGGGTGTAACAAATGTAACTCTGTCATCAGAGAGGAAAACCGGGAAGAATAAACAGTGNCATTACGGAGTAAGTGCAAGAAGAATTAACTTTTTGAACAGCTTAAGGTACAATTCAGTAATAACCTGAGCCACTTAATGAATGAAATATTTAATATAATTTGCATACATTAGCGATGGGATGCAGGGTATAACAAATGTAACTCTGTCATCGGAGAGGAAAACCGGGAAGAATAAACAGTAATTCCTCGGTGTGACCCTGGACAGCTTCCCTGCACGGCGGCGCTGGGACGGGGAGAGAGCTGGACTTGGGGGCCGCGGCGTGGGGCAGCCCTCGAAGGCGGACGGCGGATGGCAGACCACGTCTGTACGGCGCCGCCGCCTGCCCGGGCAGCCCTCCCTGCACCTCAGCGCTCCGTTTTCGGTTGGGCAGCACAGGTCGGGGTGAGCATCGCTTCTGCTGCTTTTCCCGCTCTGGAAAACTCCCACCGCCACAAAACACAATTTAAAAAAAAAAAATTATTATTGTTATTTTTTTAATCAAGTGATATTTTAAGTGCGCAGGAGAAGCTGGAAGATCTCCGTGTGCTGGAGACTCCTCTCGGCAGCGCGATGCTCCGTGTGACGGCATGGAACANACAATTTAAAAAAAAAAAATTATTATTGTTATTTTTTTAATCAAGTGATATTTTAAGTGCGCAGGAGAAGCTGGAAGATCTCCGTGTGCCGGAGACTCCTCTCGGCAGCGCGATGCTCCATGTGACGGCATGGAACAGCCTGGGAGCTCCCCTGTTCCACAATACTCCAGGAGAGCTGCGGCCACAGCTCGTGAGCTTTTTAAGCCCGGGGCACCTGGTGGCTCTCTCTCTGCCCTCTTCTTTCGGGGTGTTCCGGGTGGGAGGACGATCGGCACGGCACGCGGTGATCCGCGTGCGGCAGCACCGCGACTCATCCGAAGGCTCCATAATCTTTTATCGCGCTCCTTCGGCAGCGTGGCTCTGCCCTCCGCTCTCTGCCCCCGCGCACGCTGAGCAGAGGTGCCTCTCGCGCTGCGTGCCCGATGCTCTCGGACCACGACGCCGCTAACGCAGGCCCTCGCGGGCTGTGCGGATAATGCATCCTTCTCTTCCGATCCCCGTTACTTGACCCCTCTCCCCGCCAGCGCTGTTTCTGTCGCGTTGATCGTTCGCCTGGTTTGTTCAGGGCTCGGCGGCCTTTCCAGCCTGTCTGATCCCGGTTGCTAAACGCCTTTTGTCACGTTCACGTGCTGCCTTCTCGCTGCTCGCCTTCCAGGTCGCTGGTAAATATTAAACAATAAAGGATGTAGGCTGAAGACTAAATATAAAAGGAGCTAGGCGGGGAATCCCCATCTGGCTGGGAAGGGAGCTCCTCGTGTCAAAACTGACTGGAGAACTGTGAATGCTTAAAGGCAGAGAAGAACAGAGCAATCCTGGAACGCATCCCTGTCTTTGTCAAGATTTTTTGTCTTTTCGAGGTATATGTTTTTAAATAACTTCCGAAACGAGCCCCTCGCTGTGGGCACGAAACACAGGCGTGGCTGAGGATTTGCGGTCCCCTCTCGGCGGCTGGAGCTGGACCAGCTTGAAAGGGGGAGGCCCGTTCCCACGGCCGTGGTTTGCCTGCACAGCCCTGAGAGTCCCTGCTGCCCCGAGAGGGTTCTGCTTTGGAACAGGCAATCCTGTTTGCGTTGAGAACGCTTTGTTTGATTTCTGGAGCCACCCGTTACAGGATCCAGGCTTCAAACTGGAGCCAATTGGGCAGAAGAATTGCTTTTAAAAAGCTTTTTGCAAACGCCAAGAGCTCGGAGGTTAAAACGCAGCGAACTCAGCGCCCAGCCCCACCCCGGGGAGTCTCCGCCGCGGTGGTCGGGTACCCCCGGCCGGCCCGCATCCCCCTCGCTGGGGCCGTGTCCTGCGTGGTGCTCGCCCTTTTTCTATACTGAGCGAGAAATGCATCAGCATCCCTTTTCGTCCCTGAATTGCCTCTGGGAATGGCGCTGGTAAATGCGCTAAAAATAACACCTGCAGCGGTCCCCGGCAGCGTCTTGCCCTTCCCTGGCTGAACACGGACCCGAAGGGCTCCCGCCCTGCCTTGGGAGCAGATGTTTGGATTTATGTTTATTTTATTAAAAAAAAAAAAACAAAACCAAACCGCAGTAATCAACCACTTAAAAATGCGAAGACCGTGAAACTGCCTTTAATGCTTAACCTTCGGACAACATTATCAGAGCTCTCGGCCGTTTCCTCTCCGTTTTCGAAAACCCGAGGCAGCGCTGGCCCAGCCCGCAGCGACGTTCCAGCCGCCGCTGGCAGCCAAGGGGTGACCGGGGATGCACGGCCGGGCCGCCCCAGGCGCACACGTCCCTCGCGCTCTCCCCAGGGAATACGGGCATCGTCCCAGGCTTTACAGCCTACAACCTTCTGGTCGCCTTCTTTTGGAGGAGAAATGTAAGAAATCCCCGGCAGTGTGCTGCCCCGGCACTGCCCGGAGTTGCAGATGGCTTTCATCACGCAAATAATGTCTTTTTTTTCCTTGTCCTTTTATTTCACTTTGCCCTTTTTTCCTTAACTGTTTTCTCGAAAGTAAGGAATCGGAAAAATCTAAGACGTCTGGAAATAACTTGCAAAGAATTTATGGTTCCCTGGTGGTGCTCTGGGTTTAGGCGGTTTACTTTCTGTTCCGACACCCCAAATAATTCCGGGTTGGAGGCTGAGTTCCCAGCGGATGAAAACCAGCTGGCGAGGGCGGGTGCTTGCGGGGATCACATCAGACTAACGGCCCTGGGTCAAGGCCGTGGCCGGATTCCTACCGAGGGCAGAAATCCTTCTGCTTTCCTGCCCCGCTCGGAAGGGAGGACGGTTCGATTGCAGCCGTGAGCGTAACGAGTTGCGCAGGAGCCGGTCCCACTTGTGAATGAGCACTGGTGAGCTGCTTCCAGAAACTTGGCCTGTCGTTCCTACTTCTGCGAAGAACCCACCCGCGTACTGGGGGAGACCTGGGACCAAAAAACCACCCCAGCCAGCCAACCCAGCAGCGCTGGCTGGGAATCGGAAATTGCAGCTGGGTTCCAATACTCGTTTTTCATGTTGGGGTTTTTTTTTTTCCCTTTCTAAACATCAAGTTAAAAGGAGGCAGAAGAACTTAACGAGCCATGAATGCTTAAAATGAGGAAAGAGAACCCAGAGCTTAGATTTACAACACAAATGGCTCGGGGCCTGACTTAGCCTGGGAACAAAAGTCTACTTTCCAAGGTGTTTTGGTTTTCCTTTTCCTTCTGCTGCGGCGGGTGCTTCCCGGCGGGGAGGGCTGGGGTTCCCTGCCGGCCTCCTGCCTCCAGTGCTCAGCCCCGGTCCGTAATGGCTTGCGTGATGGGATCGTTCATAGTGGTTTAGGTAATAAAGTTTTAGGTAATAAACTTCAAAAGGCCTTTTTTTTTTAATCCCGTTGACACCCTAGGTTTTGTTTGAGGTTTATTTGGATTAATTGAGCGGATGTTTGGGGAAGAGAACAAATACCTGCTGGTATTGGATTCTGCTCGGCCAGCTGTGTGATGGAGAGAAATGGCAGCAGAAGACCTTAAACTCCATCGCGTTGTGTCTGGGAGGATTTGTGAGGGGTAGCAGGGTCCTAGAAATAGAATTTTGGAGCCTCGTCGACGCGGTTAACCGGAGGGTTTTTGGGCCCAAGCACTGGGGTGACCCGAAGAGGCTTTAACGAACGAACGGGCGCTGCATTTTGCGTCTCTGGAGGCGGCGTGGCAGGGAGCTCGGTTTCTGCTAAGAGCTCTGTGGCCTGCGAGTAAGGAGTCATTAATTTATATTAATATTTGAATGATGCTTTTTCTGGCTGCCGCTACTTGTTTGCTACTGTATTTGACATTGGTCCTTCTTCCGTCTAGATTTTTCTTATTTTACTGGAGCCATACAAGATGGTGGCCTCTTGCAGCAGACTGGCCCCTGCCGATGCAGCGGCTGCGCCTCCGGGAGGGACGCGGGAAGCCGTTAGTCTCTCCTAGGCCCCTGTTCTTTTGGGATCTTGAATGCTTGATAAAACACTCGGGGCTCGTATCCACGCACAGCACGGCTTCGTTTCAGACGCCGTTCGTAAACTCTTGCCGACCTCACCCTGCTCAGGTGTGGGGCTGTGATGCTCAAGGCTCGGTCGGTACAGTTTTGTCTGTTCACACGTACGAAACAGTAAAAATTATTGTAGGGATGATAGTGATGAGTAGCACTGGTAATTTTTTTTTAAGATGAAATGTTGTTTGCACAATGCTACAGGGGCACCTGTGCGATATTTACAGAGCACCTTGGAGAGCTGGGAGAGTCCTCCACATAAACGATACAAAAGGAATAAACCCATTAAGTAATCACTTAGGGTAAAGCAACGCCTTCATTTGGCTGGGTCTTCAGGAGCGGAGAGGTCCTTGCGCTTGGAGGGCAGGAGGGGGATACACGAAGCGTGAAAGCAGCAGCGTCCAGGACAGCGTTTTGCCCTAGTTAAGACGTGGGGGACGGAGTTCATCGCAGGATAGAGCTGCTTTAGCCGGGGGAGTAAAACGGGCCGGGTACCGCTGTTTCCAGATTACCGTGCTTTGTGGCGCTCGGTCTGACCAGCATCACCGTTCGAACACAGCTTTTTATCATGATTTAATATCTATCTTTTAAGAAGGGTTTTAATTCCCTGTTTGAAATAAGAAAATGCCATAAATCAGAGACAGAATCTTTTAACATTTACAGTTTTAAATGAATTCCTGTTGAGAGTCTCTTAAGCCAGATTTATATCTGATTCTGCATTGAACTGTGTCGTTATGTGGGCCTGAAAAACTCTTAGAAAATTAGGCATAATGCAAAAACATGCTGAAAAGACAGTTCTGCAGGAACGTGGAACGTTATTATGTTAGAGAATATTGGAGTTAGGAATATGCAGAAAGGGACAATTACCGTAGATATTTTCCTTTTAATGAACCTTGCGCAGTTCTTTGGTGGAAGGGTTTGCTGCTGTCTCCTCACAGGAAAAAGGCAAATTGAGAAAGCGCTGATATTTTCACTTCACCCGCCATTTCCGTGTAGTTGCCTCGTTGCGAAGAGCAGGGCTTCGTGTCACCGGCGTAGCGGCAAGGAGGACCAGCGGGCTGGAGGGTGCTGCTGGCGGCCAGAGCAGGGTCGGCTGCTCCCCGGGGGGCTGGAAGCAAAGGGCACCTGGGTTTGAGGGACCCACCGCGGGCTCGTTAGCGAGGCCACCGTGTTCCTCACCCCCGGGGGAATGGGTAGTGGGTTTCTGGTCTCAGCTGGGAATGAGAGCGGGGGGGCCAGCCGGGGCTTTGCTCTGGTGCCGGATGGAGCCCTCTTCCCGGGTGGGCATGCGGGCGGTACCTGCGCAGCATCCCTGTAGCATCCTCGTAGCCTAGCGCCAGCGACTGCCAGTGCAGACTGTGCATTTGGCAAGCTAGAGAAGAACCGCTGCTAGTACCGAGCCCGGTATCCTGCTCTGGCTAGTGCCGCTCCTTTCGTGTCCCTGCTTTACCCTTTGAAACCTGAAAGGAGGAAATCTCTGTAGGCTCCCACCCAAATCGTCGTAGCAGCAGCTTGCAAATAAACAAAACCCAGTGTTTTCCCCCAAAAGTTGATCCTGAGACCAGCAGCCCAGATCCTTACAGCTTAAAATCCACCATGCTTGTTTACGGGGACTGGAGGTGTTAGACGTGGCCAGTCTCAACTGGAGATACGGCATTGCCTTTGGCGGCGAGCATGCCCGGTGGCACTGGCGGAACGTGACGGGGATGGCTCCACGGCTGTCCTCCCCGCGGATCTCCTCCGCTGTCTGCCGGGGCTGCTCCCTTGGTGGGGTTCAGCTTGAGGCGCTTCCTCGGCCCGACGAGCTCCTGCTCTCCCTTAAAACATGAAAACGGAGTGGGTTTGGACTCTTCCAGTTTGCAGAGAAAAGAAAAGGTTAAACCTGGTGCATTTGCTGTTGATGTGGTGCTTAAACCTGAATAGAGCAGGGAAAAAAGATTAAGAATGCGGATACTGCCTGAAGTACTGCTCCAGCGACCGTTCTTCCAACTGAAATTAACTTGCTGTTTTATTGAAAAAAGCCAAAAGAGCTAAATATTCTCAATTTGTCTTCCTCAAGTGAAGGAGGCAATAAAGATATGAGATACTGTCTGGAAGATGTTTAGTAATATAGCCCCCGTGCCTCAGCTGGGGAGGAGTTAGAGAGGTGAAGGAGAAAAGCCCGTGCAGCCGGCGTTGCAGTGGTACGGTTTGTGCAGATCCCTTGTTGTTTCTCCCTCGCGTGCGATGCTGTGGCTGGGCTGGGTGGGAGACTGCCAGAATAAACACAAAGCGGTTCAACGGCAGAATCATTCGGGGCCCTTCCTCTCCCAAACCTGTGGTGTTGCTAAACATTTTAGGTAAAGAGCGCCCTTTGATTTCGCGTTCAGCAGGGCTCAAAGTGTCTGGCATTGCCCGCAAAGGTAGGTTGACGGAAGATCATCTGGTCGATCCCACCGTGATGTAGCGAAGCATGGTTGGGGCTTCCCGGTCGATGGAGGAGAGCTGCAGAAAATTAAATGCTCGTCGTCGTTTCCGTGGGAGTCGAGAGCGGGGTAGCATCGGCCCACGGTGCGTGCCTGCTCCGCAGCACGGGGGCACTCTTTGGCATCATCAAGCCGCGTGACTGAATTATGTACGATGGCTGAGGTTTTTACTGTCACGCTGCGATTAATGCATCGTAGATGTGTGTCTCTTACTGAATTTTCGTTTTCTATCCCGCTGCGATTTGACTCTCTCAGGCTGTGGAGGAGAAGGCCCGTTTGCCGTACTGACGCTAACAGCGACAGCAAGGCGACAGTTCCCAAGTTTCTTTAAATCGCAGGGTTTAGTCCAAGGTCATTTGAAAGAAAGAAGAAGAAGAAGAATCACGTAATGATCTGTGGGTATTTTCCAGTAACTAAAGATTGGGCATTATTTAATATCGCTCTGCTTTACTGACTGTCCCTCAGTTCGGGACTTAAATGGCAGATAAAATCCATCCTAATCCCATTAGGCACTGGCTGAGTCAGGGTCTGACTTTGCTAATACTTGCGACTAACGGTCCTTCTGAGCCGAGCGGTTCAGGACAGCCATCGCCAGGTGTGTTTGTGCAGAATTATGGCCTTGCTGTCATAAGGCCCGTTGCCTGTCTAAGTTTCCTATTTTCCACGTGTATCTGGCTGGTGGAATTGCTGAGCAGATCTCGTTTAACTCTGGTGTCCGTTAACCACAGTTTATTTGCTTGCTTGATTTCCGCCCCCCACCCTTCTCCTCTTCACATGCTTTAGAGAAAATTATTTTTTGTCTTAACCCAGTTTCTTCATACCAGGTTTAGCCTTGCAAATCATTCGAGTCGTCCACTTGCTACTTTGCAGAAGGTTCCGAGTGACGGGCTAGCCACGGTGAGCGGCGGTCGTGCTGACCTGCAAGCAGTGCCTTGGTTGGACACAGCTGAGCCTCACGAACCTTCACCGCTCAGCTGACTTCTTCCTTCTAGTAATAAACAGTCTCCAGCAACTTCTCAAATTAAAATTTTAATGAAAAGTATAGCAGAGTGGGTTGAAGTCTTACGTGTGCTGGAAAAAGATCTATGAACGTGGTTTAAATGGGACCATGTAAAATAATTGTTAATTACCACCGGAGAGCGACTGGATTTGCTGGGGTGCAGGAAAGCAGTTGTTTAGCCGCGACGTTAAGGTGCCGTGGGCACCTTCATCTGGACACGTCGAATTTTCCATTTCCACGAAATCTCCCTGGAAGTGTTTAGGCTTAGGTGTAAAACCTGCTGTGGCTGGGGTTTGGATGATGTTGGCTACGCTCCTGACCTTTTTGTTTGGTCGGGTTTTCCTTTTTCTTTTTTTTTTTTTTCCTTCCCCCCGCCTTGTGCACTCCTGCCTCCCTCCGTAAGTTTTCTGTGGGAATACGTGCACGCCGGTTTGCAGCTGTTTACTGTGCCGTGCTGAGGCTGCCGTTGGTTTCGCTCTTTGACTCCTTTAACTTTAGGAGTTCAACCGAGCCGCTCAAGTGTTAAAACCCGAGGGGGTTAAAACCGCTTCGGGGGGGCCCGGCTGCGTGCTGCCCTGGCCTTGCTGCGAAACGCCTTCGCGGTCGGGTGGCTCGATCGGCTGCCGGAGCTCAGGATTCCTAAATGTCATCCTATAACGTCTAATTAAGGTTGCAGTTTGAAGACATCATGTACTTTAATTGAAAACTGTAAGAGTAATCTATTCCATTTTTTTGTGTTAAATTAATAGTGTGGACCTTTAGCAGATGGTTAGCGAGACGCTGTTATTAATGAAAACATCCCGCCGCCCGCAATCCAGCCGCTCGTCGCCTTGCGCAGCGCGGAGAAACAAGACGTACGTCTCCCCAGCCACACGCGTTTTCTGCTCCGTGGCTTTGCTCTCCTGCGGTGCCCGTGAGCGCTCCCAGGGCTGCCGTTGTGCCTCTTTCGCAAGATTTAAACTCTGCAGAGGCGTTTTGTGCCCAGCGAGGCTGGGGCAGGAGCTGGCAGCAGCCAGCGGGCTGCGGGTCACCTTCTGCTCTCCGGCAAAGCAAGGGAAAGCAGGAAACACTTTGGGCCCCCAAGATCGTGTGGTTTTCCTCCATTAGGGTTACAGACCGAGTGGTGTGCTTTAAGTTATTCGATGCTGTTTTCACGGGTACAAGTAAGAGCCTTCACTGCGCGCGAGCGTGCGCTGCGTTAACAGGGACGCGTCCTTGTGGGTGAACGTCACTGGGTCGTGCTCACCGGTCCCAGGTTTTAGCAACGAATCTTTTGTTCCCACCCTTACGCTTCCTTTCTCCCTGTCCCCTCGCCACCGCTTTGCCGCTTCCCAGGGGGACAAGCAGCAGCAGCGGAGACTGGGGAAAGCCGGAACATTTATCGCTCTCTCCTGCGCAGGGGCTCTAAAATGGTTTCTGCAAAATAAATCTCCTTTAAGACCCTTCCGGAGCAGGGTTTGGCTTATTGCTCCAGGAATAAAGAACAGCCTTTTCTACGCCAGGTGACTACCTGGGACCCCCAGCAGCGATGGCTCGGGAAGCCGCCACGTCCTGGTGACTTGGGCTTTTTGTGTCTGCCAGAGAACGGGCATTTAAAAAGCAGCCATTTGCCGGGGAGCTGTGGTGGCGGAGCACAGGGCGAAGCAGAGCATCCTTGCGTGGGTGCCATCAGGCGGCTGATGGAGAGGGGCACCCCCAGGGCAGGATGATCGCTCCGGGATGGGGGGCGCTCGGAGGGAGGAGCGTCAGGGGTGCAGGGATCCCTGTTTGCCAGCAGCACCGGCCGCTTTGCGGAGGAGGAATTTGCGTTGGCTCCGAGGAGAAGAAGTTGGAGTCCCGACGAGGCAGGGACCTCGTTACAAAGCGGATCGCTCCCCTCCGAGGGTGCTGAGGAAACGGGGGCTGATGCCGGTTTTCCACGCAGGGGCCGGGGCGTAGCGGAGGCTTTGTACATGGCAGCCCCCCGGTACCACCTCCCCCTCCCAGGGCAGGAGCCCCTCGGCGCGGCGGGGACTGTAAACGGTTCAGTTAGCTAGCTGCAGATATGGTAATAAAGCCGGGGTTCCATCGAATTACGCAGAGCGTTAGTTGGTGTACCCGTACTCAATTAGAAAAACGCATTTTAAAGGGAGTTTTAATTTATTTTTGTCTTTAATTCGATCGCGATTGAAGAGGCAATGTAGTAACCGGAAAGCTTCCGTTCGGACACCCTGGATCAGACACCCAACGCGGTAACGCTGCGCCACCCCGCTTCTCCCCGCTGCGTTTTTGGGGACGATTAGAGCAAGTCCCGCCAAAGTGCTGCTGCTGCTGTGAGGCCGGGTGAGTTTTTGGAAGACAATTCCTGGTACGCTCTGGAAAACCAAAGCCACACAAGTCCAGCCTGACGACCTGCTCTGGCTTGTCTTGGCAAAACGCGGCGCGAGGAAACCTCTGTCCCGTCGGCCTCCAGCTCGTATCGCTAGTGCACGTTGTCAGTAAGGCCGTAGGAATACTTGGGTTTATTCCCCTTCTCCGCTTTGGAGCGTGCAGACCAACATTTTTGCTTTACAAAGCTGCAGATAGGTAACGCTTCAAGACCCGGAAAAAAGCACCACCTGTGAAAGGAAAGAAAACATTTTGGTTTGGAAGTTTTTTGTTGCTGACAGGTATTTGCCAGCCCGACGGCAGCCTGACTTGCTGTCTCTGCTGGTTACTCAAAAGCTTTGTTCCCTTTTCTCTTGCTTCTGATTTCTCCCCAGCTCAGCGAGCAACGTCCCCTTCGATGCTGTGTTGCTATTGCAGGCCAAACAGCCGGACGAGTGAAGTGGTTTTGCGATTTTTGTTCCGGTGATGCTGAACAAAGTAGTGAGACCTTGCTCTGTGCGGCCTTCGGATCAGTTTGTAGTTGCAATATTCAGAATACTAATGGCTTTGAGAGCGGGGACGGCTAGCAAATGAAAACGGCTCGATCCCAGCTGAGACGATGCTGCATAATCAACATGCATTTGTGTTTTCATTTCAGAGTGGAAGGACGATAAGGAAGCTATGGGCTGGAATTTGTCGTTATAGCAGCGAGGTTGCGGAGATTTCCTAGGAGAATAAATGTGCTTGCTTAAGAGATCGCAACTTTATTAGCTCTGTGGTATAAATCCAGAGATGTGTACAAACTCTCCTGCCTTCTCTTAAAACATGCATATATTTCCAGCTTATTAATTTGGGTGCGTATGATTCATACAAAGTAATAACAGAAGTTCAGACTTTTTTTTTTTGAACTAACGGTTGATTACTTTGAGACAAAATAGGTGGCCCAAGCTACCTGCCACGGGGAATCCTCTCTTGGTTCCAATTTATTTTTTTCTTTTTAAGAGGTCGGGTGGGAATTGCTGATGCCCTCGCGAGGATGCAGAGATGACCTGGAGGGGGGTTGAGCCGCGAGGAGAGCGCTACCGCTCCAGTGCATGGCGTTAGGCAGCCGCTCGGTGCCGTCCCTCGGACAACGATAATCCCCGCTAGCTCCAGCTGAGGAGCGCCTGCGCTTCGGCGTTTGGGCCAGGAGCCGTACGGGAGTATTGCCCGCGGGCCCCGTCCAGCGATGCCCCTGCAGGTGCAACCCTGTCGTCTCGGGGGGCTCCGTTAGCACATGGAGCCGAGCTGACACGAGCATTAGCTCGCCCTGGAGCACGCGGTGCTGCTCGGGGCGCTCCCGCGGCGCGCTCGCGGGGCACTGCCTGTTCTCCCCACGCCTTCGCTGTGGGACGGGGTGCTCCGTCCAGCAGCATTGGCGGGAGGCGCAGCTACCGCTGCATCCTAAATGCACGCATCCCGCGCAGTAGCCTTTCCTTGCATGTCTCTGGGCTTAGCTTGGATTCAGAGACTGCCTTTTGCCAGGCAGGGTATTTGTTGCGAATTCCAGAGCTTTATAACTTTTTCTTCCAAACAATGTGTGTGTGCCACTGCAAGTCCCTCAGCGCAGAGCAGAGTCCGCAGCTTTCCTGCGCGTGCGATGGGTAACGGGCCTCACCGCCGCCGCCGGTGTGTTGGATCCCTGCCCGTCGGTCCGTTCCCTGCTCAGTGCTGATGTCCTCCTTGGATCTGTAAAGACGAGCACGCTGTAAAGACGAGGTGCTGTGCAGCACACGACAACGGGTGCTCTGCGGCGGGCTGCTCCCGGCTGCTCCTCGTCCCGGGCTGCAGCACTGCAGCTCGTCCTCTCCGCAGCGGCTGGGACGCGGGAGGTGAGATCAGGCCGCCCGCGCTGCCGCAGCTCCGGCTGGTTATGTGCCATCGTTAAATATTTAAGCGGCCGAGAAGCTGCAGTCACGTAGCGGGGGTGGGAAGCGTGGTGCTGGCTCTCCTGCCACCGCCGCCTCTCGGTCCGGCCCCCGGCGCGGCGCCCTGAGCTGATAACGCCTGCAGTTCGTCCCCCGGCTCCGCTCACACGAGGCCGAACAGCGCGACTCCAGCGCGGGGCTGGTGGGCGAGGCTGGAGGAAGAGCGATGGGAAAGGCTTCGGGGGCAGTCGTCTGGGGACGCTATCGCCCACGCGCCTCCTGTCTAATGACCCGGCTTTACAGCTGCTGGCTCTTGGATGCACCCAAACCAATAATCTTAACGAACAGGGGAATGAAACATAGAAATAAACGTTTGTTTTTATAAAATGCTTTCAGCCCGAGCAACATAGTATGAATCAAGCCACTGAATTACGTGACCAAGTTTAGGATAAAGCAGAACTCGTGTGATTTTAATGTTAAATTACCTAATTGCCTTACAGGATGCCTCCATTAGCTGGTCAAGTTAGGCGTTTTTTCCTCACCAGTGTCTTGTCAGCTGTGAACGCAGGGCTCAGTCCTGCGTGGGAAGGCCGCGCTCTGAGCGTTGCCATGAAATCAGCAGGCGCGGTCAGAAACGTATCTGGGTCTGTGCAGCTTAGAGTGGCTGGATCTGTCTCAGCAATCCTCGCCGGGTTTGGTCGCCGACGTTGTTTCCTAAGCTGGGCTTAGGAGGGATGCGGGGCTGGGCGGGACGTGCCGGCCGAGGGACTGGCGGCCCTGGCGCGCGGTGCCGTCGCCCACAGAGATGCTCCCGGGTGGCCTTGGGGTCTGCCCGGTGCTGCGTACCGTGACCGGTGCCTGGGGGGCACTCGCCAGCAGCAATGAGTTCGGCACGTATGGCCCGCGTCCTCTTATTTCCTTTGCTCGCTTCATACTTAAAACAGCAAAGCTGAGGACAGAGCTGGGGTTTCAAAGCCTGGCTCTGTCTCGTCTGACCTTGCCGCCTTTTGTTTGTAATCGCGGGCAAGAGGCAGCCCAGAAAGGGTCTGATAGGAGACAAAAGCAAACAATAGCCTCGCTCCAAAGATACGATGAATGGGATGTAATTGAATTTTTTGGCGAAGACATCGATTTGACCCTGTAAGAGGCACGGAGTGAATCATTAGGGGAATTAACGCACATTAAAATGCAGGGGTTTTTTATCAGAGGGCTTTTATTGTTCCTATAGTTTTATTTTTAATTATTTAATGACTTTGTGTCTCCTAGTGATAAATCTGTTTCTTCCTCCTTTTTTTACAGTAGGAACAGTGTTGGTGTGGCAAAGGGGTGCACGCCGCGAGCAGCTGACGAGTGCCGACCGGCTCTTGGTCAGCAGCCCCGCTTGCGCCGCGGCGCGCCGACAGCCGCACGCTTTCAGAAAGCATCCCTTGCAGACTGCCGATAAACGTCAGCATTGGTCCAGCTGCTTTCTTCTGGGCCTTTCAGATTTATTTTTTTCCAGTCTGCGTACAGCAAAAACTCTGTTGGAATTACATTTATTGCAAGAAGCTGCGTGGGACGCTGTGTTTGGGAGGAAAATCCCTAAACTGGGGCTGCCCGGGGTGGGTTTGACAGTGGGGTTTTGGAGTGCTGACCGCTGCCAGCCGTGCTCCTTCTGCGCTGCCTGCGGCTTCAGGGCTTCTCAAAAACCTCATCCTTGTGTTTTGCATCTCCCGGGTGCTGCGTTCCTCACCACGCTGTGGCTTTTGAAAAAAAATAGCTTTTTTTTATGACTTGAGCTGCTTGGTCTCGCCCTTAGCTTGGTTTGGGCTTAGTTTGGAGGAGCTGCTTGGCTGCGGATCTGTGTGCGCAGGCCGCCTGCGTCCTCTCTTCCACAA
Organism: Steatornis caripensis; assembly: GCA_013398225.1. NCBI lineage: Eukaryota > Metazoa > Chordata > Aves > Caprimulgiformes > Steatornithidae > Steatornis > Steatornis caripensis. The sequence goes on along the minus strand of VZSC01017423.1, from coordinate 139,335 downwards.
AACGTGCCTGCTTTTGCTCCTGCCGCTCCGACGCGGGAGTATCCCCTGCCACGCGTGCGGTGCTGCCCGGCTGCCGCGTGCCGCCGACCCTGGATTCTGCGGTTTGCCAGGACGTTCTGGGGCGATGGACGCAAAGTCGCGTAGTTACAGAAAGCAGAAACTGCGAACAATGGGATTTAAAGAGGGTTTTCCACCGAGAGCAGCGCGCCCTCCCCACGCTGGTCCTGGGCATCCCATCCCTGGAACGGGCTTTCTCCATCCAGGCTGCGGGCGCTGACCCGCGGCGCCTCGCTGCTGAGCTCCTCTGCCGCTCGCCCCGCCGCACGCGGCTCTCCGTCGTGCTTCCTTTAGAAAACGAGCGTTTGGCTTTGCAGCGCCAGTTCAGGGTTCACCCCGGCACCCTNAGTGGCTGGATCTGTCTCAGCAATCCTCGCCGGGTTTGGTCGCCGACGTTGTTTCCTAAGCTGGGCTTAGGAGGGATGCGGGGCTGGGCGGGACGTGCCGGCCGAGGGACTGGCGGCCCTGGCGCGCGGTGCCGTCGCCCACAGAGATGCTCCCGGGTGGCCTTGGGGTCTGCCCGGTGCTGCGTACCGTGACCGGTGCCTGGGGGGCACTCGCCAGCAGCAATGAGTTCGGCACGTATGGCCCGCGTCCTCTTATTTCCTTTGCTCGCTTCATACTTAAAACAGCAAAGCTGAGGACAGAGCTGGGGTTTCAAAGCCTGGCTCTGTCTCGTCTGACCTTGCCGCCTTTTGTTTGTAATCGCGGGCAAGAGGCAGCCCAGAAAGGGTCTGATAGGAGACAAAAGCAAACAATAGCCTCGCTCCAAAGATACGATGAATGGGATGTAATTGAATTTTTTGGCGAAGACATCGATTTGACCCTGTAAGAGGCACGGAGTGAATCATTAGGGGAATTAACGCACATTAAAATGCAGGGGTTTTTTATCAGAGGGCTTTTATTGTTCCTATAGTTTTATTTTTAATTATTTAATGACTTTGTGTCTCCTAGTGATAAATCTGTTTCTTCCTCCTTTTTTTACAGTAGGAACAGTGTTGGTGTGGCAAAGGGGTGCACGCCGCGAGCAGCTGACGAGTGCCGACCGGCTCTTGGTCAGCAGCCCCGCTTGCGCCGCGGCGCGCCGACAGCCGCACGCTTTCAGAAAGCATCCCTTGCAGACTGCCGATAAACGTCAGCATTGGTCCAGCTGCTTTCTTCTGGGCCTTTCAGATTTATTTTTTTCCAGTCTGCGTACAGCAAAAACTCTGTTGGAATTACATTTATTGCAAGAAGCTGCGTGGGACGCTGTGTTTGGGAGGAAAATCCCTAAACTGGGGCTGCCCGGGGTGGGTTTGACAGTGGGGTTTTGGAGTGCTGACCGCTGCCAGCCGCGCTCCTTCTGCGCTGCCTGCGGCTTCAGGGCTTCTCAAAAACCTCATCCTTGTGTTTTGCATCTCCCGGGTGCTGCGTTCCTCACCACGCTGTGGCTTTTGAAAAAAAATAGCTTTTTTTTATGACTTGAGCTGCTTGGTCTCGCCCTTAGCTTGGTTTGGGCTTAGTTTGGAGGAGCTGCTTGGCTGCGGATCTGTGTGCGCAGGCCGCCTGCGTCCTCTCTTCCACAAAACGTGCCTGCTTTTGCTCCTGCCGCTCCGACGCGGGAGTATCCCCTGCCACGCGTGCGGTGCTGCCCGGCTGCCGCGTGCCGCCGACCCTGGATTCTGCGGTTTGCCAGGACGTTCTGGGGCGATGGACGCAAAGTCGCGTAGTTACAGAAAGCAGAAACTGCGAACAATGGGATTTAAAGAGGGTTTTCCACCGAGAGCAGCGCGCCCTCCCCACGCTGGTCCTGGGCATCCCATCCCTGGAACGGGCTTTCTCCATCCAGGCTGCGGGCGCTGACCCGCGGCGCCTCGCTGCTGAGCTCCTCTGCCGCTCGCCCCGCCGCACGCGGCTCTCCGTCGTGCTTCCTTTAGAAAACGAGCGTTTGGCTTTGCAGCGCCAGTTCAGGGTTCACCCCGGCACCCTTTTTGCGTGGCGCGGTGTGCACGCGCGGTCCCTGCGAGCGTCGCAGGGCCATCTGTTTCCCGCAGTTCTGCTCCAGCCTGAGGTGGCAGGCGAGGGGCTGTTCTCCCAGAGGCCTGGTGCTTGTGCAATGGCAAAGTTGGCTTGTAGGTGTCAGCCGTAAATAGGGATTTCTGCTCTCCTCTCCCCTGCGCAGCGCGGGGCTGTGCGGCCGGGGTGACGCTCAGCCGCTGTGGCAGAAGCTCTCCCGACACCAAACCTTGTCGGGGCTCTGCGTGCCCGGTTTCGGCTCCTTCTGCGCCAGTGGCCGTGCGAACTGGATTGAGGAGCCAGCAGCGCGGTCGCTCGTGGCGCTGAGCGCGCCGGCCCCTCCTTGCTGGTGATGCCGAGCCATCCGGGCGAAGGACGCAGTGTCCTGGGTGATGGGGTCGCAGGCAGGCGCGGGCAGGGCGAGCAGACGACGCGGGAGCGGTTTTTTTTGTTTTGTTGGTGGGGTTGCCCTGTTTACGTGCCAGTCCTTGTAATTCTGAGTACTCAGGGCACGGAAGGCAGCGTGGAGGGTTTGCTGTACCTTTGCTGTATGTGTTAATTTATAGCGCTGCCGTGAGCTAGATTTTCCTTGTTATCCAAGGTATTTCCTCTGGAGGAGGGAAATCAGGCTGTAATATATCATTAAGCAGAAAGCCTGGGGGAACCCCTGTCCTAGTTGATGCGGATCCTTCTTTTATCGTGTTACAAGAATTGAATTACACTTTTTGAGTTGTCTGAAGATCCAGCTTGGAGCCCGGTTGGAGCTGTGGCGTTCCGCCCTACCGCAGGCCGGGTAGGGGCTGCCCGGACGCCTCCGTAACGCGTGCGTGTGTTTCGGTGGGCTGCCCGCGTGCCGGCAGCATCCGTCTGCAGCTTGTTCTCTGGCCTGCCCGAATCTGCTGAGCAGGCCCGGGCCGGCAGCGTGGAAACAAACGTTCTGCCTGCAAACGGGAGCGTCTCGTTGCTGCAGCTCCTCCCGTCAGGGACGGTTTGGGGATGAGGATTCTGAGCGTGCAGGGTATGGGCCGGCTGGGAGGAATAAAGTAAACGAGCCCCGGGTAAGGCTGGCGTTCATTTGCCTGAAATACTTTGGTCTTCTGTGCTGTAGCGCTATGTTTATTCAGCCACAAAACTTACGAATTGCTTTATTCTCCTTGTGGCAAGGTGGGCTTTGGTACGAATAGGCAAGATCCCATGCTAGTCTGAAACGCCACAAACCTGCCTGTTCTTGCAGGGTGTTGAGGGTGAATCAGCCGAATCCGTCTCTGCGTCGAAGGGATTTGTTTCTGCAAACGCCGGCTCGTGCAGGCCGTCTGCCGAGAGCGTCCGGGGGCTCGGGTGTGAGAGAGGGTGCGCAGGGAGCCCCCCCGCCGGCACCCGCTGCTGCTCCTTCCTTGGCATTGCCAAAGCTCGGCTCGCTGTGAGGTGCGACGTGACGCGGATTTGCAACGTAGCGAGTCGAGGACGTAGCGCAGGATGGCTTGGGAGTAAAATTCTGCAGACCGCGGCACGTTTGGTCGAAATACTGTGCTGGCTTTAAAATAAAGAAAAAGCAGAGGTCTTGTTTCATACTTTTTGAAAATTTTTAGTTGCAGAGTATTTTATTTATTTGTGTATACACACACACACGACATTAGCGATTGGGTCCTCCAGCTCACACCCTGCGTCAGATCCGTGAGTTAATGCTGCATCAGTGGCTCTTGCGGGGAGCGGCAGGCGATGCCTCTTCAGGGTCCGATGGGCTCCTGGGGCCAGACCTGTTTTGCCGTGCACTGTCCGAATTTTAGCACTCGCATCCGATTGAGCTGCAGGCCCTGTAGAAGGAGAAGGTTTGATGTGTTCTCTGGGAAGGTCGCGAGCGTAGATGCTGTGCCAGCAACCGGCGTCCCGGTGGAGCGCTGCGCCAGGTTATTTTGATATTGAATTTTACGCGGCAATTAGCCAGAAATTAAAAAGAAGTGTTTTCGGAGCTTCATGTCACTGCTCCTCCTCCTGGCTCACGCAGAAGCAGTGCTGCTTCCGTCATCTGCTGCTACGGCAGCGGTTTGAAAATGCGGCGTCGGGCTTGGGAAACGAAGGGTGCGGCGGTGGATTCTGGGAGAATTTATTTGCAGTGCAAACATGTTGGTTAGGAGTCATTAATATGACATTCACACAACTCTAATAAAGTACATAACATGGAGATCTGGCACCGCTGCAATACCCGGAGGACATTAAGTATGAGTCTTAAAACCAAGAGTATTGGAAACAAGATATTTTTACGTCTCGTTTGGGAGTAATATAATTGCGTTTTGTGGCTCTAGCAGATGCTTGGGCCAGCTGGTTGGAGAGCATGGTGGATTTTTTTAGCTTTGGTACTCTACAGCTACAACCCTTATATAGAACTCTCTTTTTAAAAAAAGAAAAGGAAAAAAAAAGTCCTCTCCTGGTCGAAAGAGCCGTTTCTTGTGCGTGCGGTACCTTCATGATGGCGCAGCCTGTAGACGCTTCCGTTGCAGCAGCTCTGGAGATTAAACTGCACGTGGTTCTTGGGTCTAATTTGAGGCGACTGAACATTCAGAGCAGCTTCGCAGACCTTTCTGCATAGCTTTCGCTATTGCAGGTCTCTCTGAGAAGGGAGGCTCTGGGCCCGGCTGGGAGGCGAGTTTTGGAAGAGAGCCATCAAAGCGCTGCGCGTTTCTGGGTATCTCCTTGTGAGTGGGGAAAAGCTCGTTTCCAGCAGCCCGTGGCCTGCAGCCCAGGGGTGCTCAGCCATCTCTGCGTGTCCAGGTACTGCTGGTGCGGTGGCAGCAGCCGTCGTGGTTAAGGACAGTCACTTGTCCTGCATCTCCTCCGGCGCAGATCATCCCGGTCTCTCCCGGGGCTGCCGAGGATGCTCAGCCTGTCTGCGGTGTGGCCGCCCCACAACCGCTCCGAGTTTGTGCCAAGGAAGTGGATGGGCGGCCATCCCACGTTCGTCAGGCGTACGTACAGGCGCCGTCGTGAATTATGTCGCCAGCGCTGATAATTTCCTGTGAACAAATCGGTTCTGATCGGGAAGTAATCGCCCGTATCATTCCTGCAAGTGGGAGCGATGACTTATGTTGATGTCACCTGCTGGCTTTTTATGGCAACGATTAATAATTCAGTAATTCTCTCTGCAGTGATGCTGTTCTATTTATAAATATTTAATTTAGCTTCCCGTGTCCGTGTTGTCGCTGCTCTCCCCTCTGCCTCCTGACATAACGCCAGGTCTCGGCGATGCTACGGTTGCCAGAGTTGCCAGCAAATTGTCTGCGCTGGAAGATGTTAATGCCTTTCCTCGCTTGCGTCTCTTCGTTACATTATTTAAGCCTGGCTTTGGTGCCGTGAATGCGAACGTTGAACGAGCGCGCTATTTCAGTCAAAACCTCGTTTAAGCTGCAGACCTAACGCGGGGCTGGCGGCTCCTTGTCTCTGTTGTAAAACTTCCCGGTTTCCGACACAGCCACGCAAATAACTTTTTCTTTCTGCGTTTCTCTTTCAGGAAATTGCAGCTTATTTAATAACGTTTGAAAAGCATGAAGAATGGCTAACAACTTCCCCTAAAACCAGGTAACGTTGCTCGTGCTTCAGCCTCGGAAAACGCACATTGGCTCGTTCTCGCTGATGACTTGACTCGCTCATCAGCGCCTCGGCCACCGAACGAAAACTCCCAGTCACGCTTGATGGCNGTTTATGGGAGGGAGCCTGCTAGGACCAAGCTGGGGGAAAAGCCTTTTTCAGCACCCTGCATCCCACCGCCATCCGCTGCAGACCCGGCGCCAGAGGCATCCGGAGCCGCCTGTTGCTGGGTTTGGCATCGCCGCCCTCTGTAATTAGCAGGGGCAGAAATTACAGCGCGATGCGAGGAGCGGCATTGACCCTAATGAGTAGTACGGANCTCATTAATTGACTTAATGAGCATTTTATTGAATGAAGTCAGATTGATTAAAAATGGAACAGCTGCAATCTTGGCAGGTTAAAGTTTTAACTGGATTGTTCAGAATTTGATTGTATCCGTTCAGATGAGCGGCTCTGAAGGCCTCCGAGCGAGCTTGCAGGCTGTTTATCTCGACAGTGCTCCTGCAGCCTCCACCTTTAAATAAGTAAAAAAGCACAGAGCCCTCCCCTGTGCTCTGCCTGTTTGACATGCAGGCGCAGGGGTTGTTTGCGTTTTGGTGTTTTTCTTGCTGGGGTTAAGCGTTTGATGGCGAGGAGATCCCAAAAAGCCGCGCTAACAGACATGTTTGCAGTTTATTATTCAGTAAATGTCATGTCTTCTTCATGCTGCCATAAATGTTTAACTCCTCCGCTCCCCTGGGAGCCGATACGTGAAGTTTCGGCTGCGGATGTTTTCCTGCCGTTTCTGCTGTGTTCAGGCTCGCGCACTTTCCGTACGTCTCGCTAACACAAAAAACGACTCCTGCCTTCTGATGCTGGNACCTGCTTCCCTGAAATACGGGGAACAACAGCTGTGTAATTTTAGGAGGTTTTCTTTCCCAGTTGCTTCTGTAGTTTTTGCGGCATCTTTAAGCAATGCATTTGCTTGTCATGGCAAAACGAGTCTGTAGGACCTGGAAAGGGAGACATTTGAAACCCGACTGCTTTCCCAAACAGTTCTCGAAGACCCAGAGCTGCTGCGGTGGCTGCAGGGCCCTTAGACGGAGCTTACCTTAGACGGAGCTTATCTTAGACGGAGCTTTGCCGCTGACGGCAGCAGAGAGTCTCGCCTTGCTGAGTGCGGGAATGCTGTTTCACTCCCCTCCTTGGCTGCAGGACGGCAGGCGATACGATAATGTTGGGAAAGGCTNGGGGTTTTTTTTTTTTTTTTTTTTTTTTTTTTCTTTTTCCCAATCCAACCCCTTCTTGTTGTGAAGGGCAGGTTTATGGGAGGGAGCCTGCTAGGACCAAGCTGGGGGAAAAGCCTTTTTCAGCACCCTGCATCCCACCGCCATCCGCTGCAGACCCGGCGCCAGAGGCATCCGGAGCCGCCTGTTGCTGGGTTTGGCATCGCCGCCCTCTGTAATTAGCAGGGGCAGAAATTACAGCGCGATGCGAGGAGCGGCATTGACCCTAATGAGTAGTACGGATTCATTCACCGGGTGTTTTGGTGAGGAGAGGACCAGGGTGGAGGAGGGCCGTGCAGCCGCAGCCGGGGCAGCGAGGACCTGCTTCCCTGAAATACGGGGAACAACAGCTGTGTAATTTTAGGAGGTTTTCTTTCCCAGTTGCTTCTGTAGTTTTTGCGGCATCTTTAAGCAATGCATTTGCTTGTCATGGCAAAACGAGTCTGTAGGACCTGGAAAGGGAGACATTTGAAACCCGACTGCTTTCCCAAACAGTTCTCGAAGACCCAGAGCTGCTGCGGTGGCTGCAGGGCCCTTAGACGGAGCTTACCTTAGACGGAGCTTACCTTAGACGGAGCTTTGCCGCTGACGGCAGCAGAGAGTCTCGCCTTGCTGAGTGCGGGAATGCTGTTTCACTCCCCTCCTTGGCTGCAGGACGGCAGGCGATACGATAATGTTGGGAAAGGCTTTTTTCTGACCTCATAATCCAAGTTTCAGAATTAATGCAAAATAATTTCTTGCTGAACCTTTCCCGGACAAGCCTACTGAGTGGTCACAACACACGAACTAGTCTGGGTATACGTGGTGTCGTTAAAGATGTGAGATTATAAATGTCTTTGTAGCAGTGTCTTACGATTTTGAGAGTTTGGTTTGCTAAAGGCAATGCATGAAAATAATTTTCTGATGAATATTAGAGTACCTTCCTCCTGTGTGTTTACACTTGAAAGAAATAATGTCCCAGGAGAAGAATAGTTGTGATGGCTGTTCAAGGACCTTCTTAAATTGGTGAGCTAGTTTTCTTTCTTTTCTTTTATTATTATTTTTTTAATATAAAAATCAATTGGCAGAATCAAATGCTGAGTTCGTACAGTCAGGAATTACAGAATTTACGACATCGATCCGGCGCTGAATGTGAACGCTCTCCGTTCTTTGTTTGCTGCTGTGGGTGCCGCTAATTTCATCTTGGAAAATTAATAAAAATGAATTGCACCGCTGACGCTTACGGAGTTTGTTAATAAGATGATGTATAGTGCGATTTGAGGAGTCGCTGCTANCACCGGGTGTTTTGGTGAGGAGAGGACCAGGGTGGAGGAGGGCCGTGCAGCCGCAGCCGGGGCAGCGAGGACCTGCTTCCCTGAAATACGGGGAACAACAGCTGTGTAATTTTAGGAGGTTTTCTTTCCCAGTTGCTTCTGTAGTTTTTGCGGCATCTTTAAGCAATGCATTTGCTTGTCATGGCAAAACGAGTCTGTAGGACCTGGAAAGGGAGACATTTGAAACCCGACTGCTTTCCCAAACAGTTCTCGAAGACCCAGAGCTGCTGCGGTGGCTGCAGGGCCCTTAGACGGAGCTTACCTTAGACGGAGCTTACCTTAGACGGAGCTTTGCCGCTGACGGCAGCAGAGAGTCTCGCCTTGCTGAGTGCGGGAATGCTGTTTCACTCCCCTCCTTGGCTGCAGGACGGCAGGCGATACGATAATGTTGGGAAAGGCTTTTTTCTGACCTCATAATCCAAGTTTCAGAATTAATGCAAAATAATTTCTTGCTGAACCTTTCCCGGACAAGCCTACTGAGTGGTCACAACACACGAACTAGTCTGGGTATACGTGGTGTCGTTAAAGATGTGAGATTATAAATGTCTTTGTAGCAGTGTCTTACGATTTTGAGAGTTTGGTTTGCTAAAGGCAATGCATGAAAATAATTTTCTGATGAATATTAGAGTACCTTCCTCCTGTGTGTTTACACTTGAAAGAAATAATGTCCCAGGAGAAGAATAGTTGTGATGGCTGTTCAAGGACCTTCTTAAATTGGTGAGCTAGTTTTCTTTCTTTTCTTTTATTATTATTTTTTTAATATAAAAATCAATTGGCAGAATCAAATGCTGAGTTCGTACAGTCAGGAATTACAGAATTTACGACATCGATCCGGCGCTGAATGTGAACGCTCTCCGTTCTTTGTTTGCTGCTGTGGGTGCCGCTAATTTCATCTTGGAAAATTAATAAAAATGAATTGCACCGCTGACGCTTACGGAGTTTGTTAATAAGATGATGTATAGTGCGATTTGAGGAGTCGCTGCTAGATGGATCGCTGCAGCGGACCCGGGAGCAGCTGGAGCAGCTGGACGATGTGCGCCGGGAGCTGGCGGTTGTCGGAGCTGTTGCCGATGGTGGCTGTCGGCGATGGGGTTTCGTTGCAATCCGGTTCGGCTTCCGGCGAAGGAGCTGCCGCAGAGCCGGCTCGGCCTGGTGTCACCTGCCCGGCGGCGGGCTTGAAAACCTCTCGGGTTACTGTGTGATGCAGAAGGTGGCGAAAGAGGAAGAGTTCGTTTCGAGCCACGCCTGCCGTTACTGAACGTTTTCATCTCTTCCTCGTAAAGAAGTTCTCGTGTTTACGACACTGTAACAGTCCCAGGCTGCTTCGGTTGTGGATGGAGGAGGAACCTTCTTACGATACCACTGCGGTGGCGTTAGAGGAGCCGTGAGAAAGCTTTGAGAGGTCTCTCAAATTGCTCTTTTTATGAAACTTCTTGTTGGATGCCTCCAGTTGATAAAATACGCTGATACAAGTGTACTGGAATATTATTACAACAGTCTTTTGAGCACTCCAGTTTATCAACATAAATTAACGAGTACACCTCGCAAGGCGTCGACCTTGATGTTTCCTTCAGATGGTGTTTGGTTACTTGATAACGTGCCAGATAATCCGCAGTGGGTGTTCCAGTCAGCAGGGCGAACTGGGGAAGCTTTCTGCTAACGCAGCAAGGCTGAAGGCTCTGACATTTCCAAGTTCAAATGCAAATCACGATGACAAAAAAAATTACTTGACATTTGTATATCAAGTAGAACTTAATTGTTATTTACATTGGAATTTCAATGACAAAGCCGACTTTCTTAGTCCAAAATCGTTCTGCTAGGTGCAGATACTTTGCTTACCTGTTCCCAAGTGCCTTCTGTAATTAGCGTTTCTAGAGGATTTTGAAAATGCGCTTGAGCGAGTCAGCGTAGCCTCGCCTGTGTTTCGCAAATGAGGCTCAGGCGACCGAAAAGACCTGGCCGTGCCCAGAAGCTGCAAGGTCAGTTTTCCAGCTGGGAATGCGATTCCCACGTGTTGACGCATAACACCCAAACCCCGTGAGATCTCGTGCCCTGAAGCACCAGTTTAACGCAGGACTGGGCGTTCAGTTACTGGTTGTTGCGGATGAAGCCGTGTTTCGCCTTTCAGCGGCTGGTTATCGTCTCCCCGATACCCGTGTGTGCACGGCTCCCTGCCCCTTGCTGCGTTGCATTTACATCTCTGCTGCGCGTACAGCAAAACCAGAGGTTTTGGGGCGGGCGGATGGAAGGCGAGTACCGAGCTCTTGTTTCCTTCCTCGCAAAGCCCAGGAGATAGATGTTTCTCGGGAAGCGCTACAGGAAGCTGGCACCGTGGTAAGCCTCCGCTCGTACTAACATACGACGCGGCTGGGGAAATTCCCAGATGCGGGTTTTTCCAGCCCGGAAAGAGCACAAATGCTATTTTTAGGTAGTGAGACTTGGCAGTGATTAATACTTCTGCAACTAAAAAAAGTTGGGCGGCAGCGTGCTCCTGCGAATCAATAGCAATTTACATACGCTGTCAGTATCCGTTTGGGGTAACTCAGTTTTACTTTGGCTACCTAGCGGGTTATTTTTAGCGTTTTAATTCCTCTCTCCTGGCCTCAGGAAAACAAGGGTCGCTGGTGGCGTTACAGGCAGGGACGGCAGGCAGGGCGCTGTTCCCACGGATGAATCCCGACCTAATAAATCCCAGAGCTGTTGGGCCTCGGTTTGTAACAGCGGCAGCAACGCGGAAAAACAGCTGAGCTGCGTTTGCGGGTCTGGGAGGGAGCGGCAAGGGCTCGTCCCGCCCGTCGGAGCTCCCCTTCGCCGGGGGCCGGCGCGGCTGTGGAGGGGTTGATGCTCCAGCCGCGGGGAGCTGAGACGTGGGGAACCTGGACCCAGCTCAAGTCCTGGGACGTGCCACGGTAGCGAAAAGTAGAAAAAATGAGTAACCCGGCTTCCTTTCGTCACAGACGTCCTGTCCTGGAAAGGACTGTTCTCCCATTTATTCACCTCGGCTTTTGCTGATGCTCCTTCTACAACAGGGGATGCAGATTACATTAGACCGGTTAGAAATCACTTTTCCCGATTGAAAATGCACTCCCAACGATCGTTGTTTTCCTCTGTACTTTTTCAGTGATTTTTTGCTGGCCTTGGAGTTTTGAAATTTCCTGAGAGATTCGATTTGTTATGTTAAATGTGGGCTCGCGCCTCAGCCGGAGCGGAGGGTACCAGTCCGCAATGAGATTTAGAGGGAGCATGGCAGGAAAACCAAATACAATTATTGTCTCAGCAGAACTGCCTGCGGGGACGTGAAAGGGAGAAGAAAGGCACCGGTCTGTCCTGGAGAGCATCGCCGCGTGCGGTGAGCCCCGCTCCGTGCTGGGGTGAGCCTGGCCCTGCCTGCCGGTGCCGGTGGGCAGGAGAGGGGCCGGGGATGTGGCAGCATCGACCGATCCCTCTGGTGTTGGGGGGTTGCTGGGGAGGACTGAGCCCGCACTGCGGCTGGGGACGGGGCGATGCCGTCCCTGCACGCTCGCCTGCTCCCCGTCCCCTGCCCGTCGCCCAAGGAGCACACCCCGTGCCTTACTGGTCCGGCGGTCTAGCTTAACGAACGTCTTTTACCTTGGATGTCTTTACCGGGGGCCTCCTAAAGATAAGTTAGGATCTTGCAGTATATTAATTTTGTATTAAATAATTAATAGTAAAATTAATTTAATTATTCAATTTTCAGGTAAAAATAGGGTAATAAATATTCATAACTTATTTTATTAAGGGAATTCCCATTTCCTATGTGATTAAAGTGAGATTAACTAAGGTTGGGTTTAAATGCAGATTAAAAACAATTGTGCTTTGGAATTAATTTGCAGCGCTAGGTCATTACCTTGCGAGGCGGCTCTCGGATGCGCGCTGTGCGGAGCCGTCCTGCCGCGCGGGGTCGGCGCTGCTACCACGGTGTCACGGCACTTGTGAAGTGAGCCGGAGGCTCCATGTCGAGGAGACGTTCCTGTGAGCTGGAGGTCGTGAAAAGACGAGTGCCCAGGGCTTGCGATCGATGGTGACGGTTCTGTCCGTCTCCCCTTCTGCTCGTCCCAAATAAAAATACTCTTGAAACCTTGTTTAGATTTTCAAGGCGCGTTTTAAAGGTCCTCGCTTTCTCACGTAGCTCGTGCTCCCCACGGGACTGGGACCATCAGCCTCACCCATGCGCGGTGCCAAAATTTTGGATTTTCTGCTTGTGTTGCTGGAAACTGTTTACGTGTTTGGGGCCGCGAATGACCCATTTTTCCTTCATCAAAAGCAGTGTGTGTGCTGCCAGCTCTTTCTGGCTTGGGATGCTGCTTGACATAATCCCTGCTAAATGTGGCACATCTCTCTTTACACTTTAAGGATTTCATGACTCTCAACGCTTCCTTCTCACTGCTCTCAGCATTTCCTGCTCTCCCCTCCCCAGCCCCCCCAAAGAGGATAAACAGTACAGGGATGGTTTTAAGAGGCATTGATTCATACAGATTTTCAGCCACTGTGGTCCAGGGTTGTTGAGATGCCAACAATTAATTCCTTTAACAGCTCACCCCTTTGTTTTAACGTGACCTAATCGCAGAATCGCTGGGAGCCATCAGGACGCCCTGGCCCGGGTCAGTTGATGGTCTTCAAGTACGTCGTGCAAACCCTTCCCGTGGCTGATCCCGCCTGGGCAGCGGGTGGGGAGCGGGTTTCCCTTCGTATTTACCTGCCGTCTCGGGAGAGCTGCGTCACTGTGGAGGACAGCACCGGCCCACTGGGACAGCCGCGGCGAGACGTCTGTACATCCGTTACGGGTGGGATTCGCCTGGCGTGGATGCTGAAGGTTGGCTCCTTCAGCCTGCGGACCTCTCTGCAGCCACCACGCGTGGTCACCAGGCTCTGACTTTCCCACCCGTCAGCTGGGTGCGGTTTCAGAGATGCTGGCTCCGTGGCTGGTCCGTGCACACAAACGTCTCCTGTCGCCGCTGCCCGGCTTTGCGGGCGACGGCGGTGCTGGGCTGCGAAGGCTCCCGCTCCTCTTCACGCAGAGTCAGGGGAGCCCTGCGGCGTCGCTTCTTGGACAGGCAGAGAACCCTAGAAAACATGGAATCATCAGAAAAAGCAATTCTCTGACAGTAAAGCGATCAAATTATTCAGCAAACCACTGTCTGCCTTCAGTGAGGCTTGGTAAGCTTTTCCTGTCGACAGATGCGGCCAAGGAAAGTACGTGGCGTGCGTTTTTGGAGAAAGCTGGCGTTCAAAATCTGGGCAGGCTCCGACTGTTTCTACATCAAACGTCCTGGGGGTGGAAGGATGCTCAGGGCTTCCGAGGCCGCTGGGCATGAGCGAGTCCCGCCGTGTCGAGCGTGCAATCTGGGTTTAACGGGATGCGAGCCGAAAAAGAGAGGCGCTGCCTTTGTCCCGGTTAGAGCAGAAGAAAGGTGACGACGCGTGAGGAGAGGTTTGGGGCTGGGGCTCCCGATGGCCGGGCAGACCCGCCAGGACATCCGGTGTTTTCAGGCATTTCATGCTTCTGGCCGAAGGGTACCGAGGAGGACGGAGGGTTTAATTGCCGTTGTGGGACCACTTCGGAGTTGCCCTTTTCTACGTAACGTGCAAAGGCTGCAGAAGGGCTAGGAAAGCGGGTGTTTGCTCATGCTGCTTTTAACAGCAACGAAATTAGCGTCTTTGTTGCATTTTAAAGGCTTTGCAACTTAATTTATATTCTGGTATGGTAATGAAGAAGCATCTTTTGTCCAGGAGGTGAGATATGCAAAAATAACCTTTAAGTTGCTCACAATTAACCTTTAATGATATTCTCTCACTTTTTCCAATACATTCTCTGCATCAAAAACAACGTACAGAAAGAGTGCCTGAGACTGCTTGTTGCATCTTAATGGCCTGCAAATACCAGCTGATTGAAAATACACTATTTATTGAGATCATGTATTGACAAAGTTTTTTCCCTCCAGGACACCGAAGCTGGAGTGCTGGGCTGGGGCCGGGCATCGTGGCTCTCCCGCTGCTGCCCTTGGCCAGCAGAGATGGGGACGCCCAGGTCCGGTGGAAAGGGTGCGCGTTGTCCGGAGGGCGGATGCGTCGCCTTCCAGACGGGGGCAGGGCAGTGTTTATGGCCGACACAGCGTGATTTAAATCGCACGCTGGCGCGTTAGCGGGCCTGTGCTAGAAACCTGGAATCGGCGGGGGGATTTGTGTGCCACGTGCGTGCGAAGAGCGGCCGGGGGCCGTGCATCGCGGAGGCCCTGCTGCGCGGACCGGCAGAATCCAAATTGATTTGTGTAACAAACCGCGTTTGCCAGAAGACGAGGAGCTGACTGCAGAGGCTGGTTCATTTGTTTATTTGGTGCTGAAGAACGGTGTTTGTAGGTAATGAGCAGGCTTTTATCTTGCTGTGGCGTGAGGAGTGGTTTGCTAACCTGGTGGCTGGCGTGCTTGGCAGGCGCACGCTGCTAGGCTCGTAGGGTCCTCTGGTGTCTCCGAAGGCGTTGTGGTCTTCCTCGATATTTACAGAAACGTGACATTACTCCTTTTTTCCCCACTCCCCAAAGGCTCTGTCCCTTGCGCTAGGAGTTTCTACTTCTGTTTCTAGTGTACCTAAACCGCACGCGCTTCCGTTCCCCCGCGGCGAGGGGCTGACTTCAGCCTCCCGTCATGGTTTTCTTGCAACGTCCTTTGCAGCTGATGTGAGCCAGTGCAACTGAGGGATGTTTGTCACTGCTGGCACAAGCAGTGCTGCAGCGTTTAAGTATTTGACTAACGGGCGATGCCTGACGAGCCCGGGGCCCAGCCGTGCGCAGCTGGGCGCTGCGGGAGGGATGCTTGCGCGAGGGTGCTGCTCGTGGCTGCCTGCTCTCCTTTCAGCTCCGAACTCACGGCCCTTTCCCCGGTTTGTCTTCCCAGCCCGTTGCGGGCAGCTCTGCAAGCTGCTACAAATTCCCGAGGCTGATAATTCAGAGTTGGTTTCCTGTGATGGACCCTCCAATTTTCTAAGGGGTTGGTGTCAAAGCCCCCCGTCCTTGCTGGGGTTCTGCAACATCAGCCTTGTAACAGAGCTAATTACGACCGTCCTTCTCGTGCTGTCACCGTCAGGTTCCGGGGGACGGGTTTTTCCATTTCGCTGTGGCTTTTCTGGGCTTCACCCAGGACCGCTATGCCTGCGGTATTTCATGTCCACGTGGCTTTACGGGTCTTCCCAAGGGTACATGGTTGGTTTCCCAGGATCTGGGCATCCCCGTACTCGCATTTAGAGGAAAATCTTCTGGGAGACTCCTTGTGCGTAATGCAGCGACAGGGAGCGCAGCTCCGGCTGCCCGAGTCTGGCCATCCGCGCGGAGGCTGCTGTGAAAATACGCTGCTGTTTCACCTGCCCGCCGCTCTGCGAGGAGTGCTGGAGAAGCGCATGAACCTGCTCAGCGCAAATGCGAGGAGCTGGTGGGTGAGCAGCAAACACGAAGGCTGAGAGCACAGGTGCAGGGGCTAAGGGCTTTTTCTTTTCTTTTTTCCCTTCCTAGTCCTGAGAAATCCAGATTTACAAAAACCTGGCAAAGATTCTCGTGGAGTTACACTTTGCTGGCATTCTTGCTATGCGCGCTGTAACAATACTTTAATATAATTAAATTTTAAATTCCATGTAGAATCTGGTGGGTAGGCAGATGTACCGGTGTGTTAAACTTTATGTCACTTAAAAATGGTTTTCAAGTACATCAGAGGGAGGCCATCCAGCTGTAAAATTATCTGCTTTATGGCGCTGCATCGCAGCTTTGGTCTTTTTGTTGTAATTAAAAACGTAGCTTAAATCTCTCACCCTCAGATAATTCCCGCCGTGCCTTTTTGTTTCCTGTAATTTACTGACGGAACGTAAACCGATACGGTTCTTCTGCCGGGTTTTGGTACGGTTTACAGGAGGAGAAAAGTTAGTTAATTAGGGCAAACGCTTTCCCGTTTTCCTCAGCTGATTATGTGCCGATTTCCTTCTGTCCGGCGGGTGCTCGGCACGGCTGGCCCGAGCTTGCAGCTCCCGTGCCGATGGCTGGGGCCGCTGGCTGTGCTCGCCGCAGAAATGACGCCTTCCCCTGGGCTGGGAGCGGCGAGAAGGGCCCCGCCGGAGCTCGCTGGGGCCGCTGCGGCTGTGTGCTGGGCGCGCGGGCGTTTAAGTTCCCGCTCGCGAGGCGGCTGCTTTACCTACCGCCGTTTTTCCGCTGTAACGGGCAGCACAACCTTGCGAAGCGCTCCTGGTGCGGGGGTGGTGCAGCCCGAAGGGCCGTTTCCAGCGTGACGAGTAGTAAAAGGGATTTTAGGAGCAGCTCCGCAGCCCGCAGGCATGGTGGGCGCGTGTCGGGACCTGTGTTGGGGCGGGCGCAGGCGTGCAGCCCCCACGG